>MU004244.1:603894-1089509 GCA_010405405.1 Microthyrium microscopicum | reverse complement strand
TGAGCGTCATAGAACGCGTCTCTCCGCGTGTTCACATGATCGGTCAAAAGTCAATTAACAATTACGGTATGTTGCTTAGGCTGAGTTCAATTCCCTCAAAAACACAATGCCAACAAAAAAAAAATCCAGACCAGACATCGAGTTGAACAGATCTGGTAGTCCTTATGGGGAGGGTTAGCAAACGAAATCGTGCAACATTTGTTTGCTCGTGTTCTAACCAAAAGCAGGTCTGCTAGGCTTTTATAGCTCTAGCACATAACCTTATTTAATCCACAATCTATCTAGCCAAAGCCAGTCTCAACGGACAAACCAATGATAAGCTATGAATTTCGGCGCTATACCTTTTCGAGGAGAAGTTTTTGAGAAGTTGCCGCTAGACCTCAGGTCTAGCGGCAACTGCTCGAATTCGTTTACTAGCTATCTTGGGTAAAGATCTGCAAATGAATGTTGCAGAATTTCGTTTGCTAACCCTCCCCTATCGCAGTGTTAAATTTTCATATTTTATTTTGTCTATTATTATGCTTTTGCAATACCGATCAGGTGGTATTCTTCGAACTTATGCGTTTTAGCTTAAAGACAGCAAAGCTGAATTGGGCTAGAGCCTTATCCTAAGCTCGTTAAGAACTCCAACGATTTCAGCACTCTTTTCAAAGTTCAACGGACCAGATTATCAGCAAATTACCATGGATTTATACATATAGTCCTCGCCCAGACTTGCTTCTGACTTAATCAGCACGGCAAACAAATTTCTCCCTAATTTCGATTTCTCAGGGCCCAATACTGTAATTGTGAAGCAAGAAATAATCGATTATCAAGACTAAATTTACTACGAAATAAGAAACGGTTCAAGGAATTTGTTCTTGATCAGAATGTGGAGCTAGTGTATTTGAAGCGAGACCGAAAAACTGTTGAACAATATGCTATGAGCAAGATTTATAAGATAGTATATATGAAGAACTATCTCACGATGGACGAATATCAAATGGTGGTTGAAGGATCTCCACGTGGATGCAGACGCGCCACAACCGCTACATCCCTGCTCCGCGTCTGTATCTCCAAATATATTCTACGAAGTTGAGACCTTCATCTTCACTCTTGCACCACATCATCCCACTATGCAATGAGTCGCTAACATATTCGGACTCGATATACCCTTTCTCTCCTTTGGTTCACTGCTACACTCCTTTCGTCATGGCCCGACTTGGGCGCAATGGCTTCCTAGCCATCGCCGTCATTTTCCATCTGATATACGTATATTCCGTCTTCGACACATATTTCACGAGCCCCATTGTCCATGGCATGCGCGAATATGAGATTCCAGACGAACCAGCACCAGCAAAACGATTGATTCTCTTCGTTGGTTTGAAGTCCCCCTCAAACTTGTGTTCCGCAATTCTAACAGCATATAGGAGATGGATTGCGCGCCGACAAAGCCTTTCAGTCTTTCCCAGATCCCTCCCCTTCCGACCCCAACGACCCAGAATCGAAAATACCTCGCCATCTTATGCCCTTTTTACGATCCAAAATACTGAAGGAAGGAACCTTTGGCGTCTCCCACACTCGTGTACCCACCGAGTCTCGACCTGGCCATGTAGCACTAATAGCTGGCTTGTATGAGGATGTATCGGCAGTCACCACTGGATGGAAGCACAACCCCGTGGATTTCGATAGTGTGTTCAACAAGAGTCGGCATACATGGAGCTGGGGAAGTCCGGACATTCTGCCAATGTTCAAGGATGGTGCTGTGGACGGTCGCATTGATGTTGACATGTACGGTCACGAAGCAGAGGACTTCTCTACTGATGCGGTTGAACTGGATCTCTGGGTTTTTGACAAAGTCAAAGCATTCTTCGCCGAAGCCAAAAAGAACGAGACGTTGGGCGATCAGCTACGCCAGGACAAACTTGTGTTTTTTCTCCATCTGCTTGGATTGGACACAACTGGTCATTCATATCGCCCATACTCCAAGGAATACCTCCATAATATCAAAGTTGTAGACCAGGGTGTCAAGGAGATTGTTGCACTTATGGAAGACTTTTACAACGATGATGGACAAACCGCATATGTCTTTACTGCAGATCATGGCATGAGTGATTGGGGCAGTCATGGCGATGGGCATCCTGATAATACACGCACACCACTGATTACCTGGGGATCTGGAGTAGCTAAGCCAGTCACAAAATTTCTAGGCAAAGCACCAGGCCACGAAGACTGCTTCTCTGCGGATTGGGATCTCGACAGCGTCCAGAGGCATGATGTTTCTCAAGCAGACGTTGCCGCTCTAATGGCCTACCTCGCTGGGCTCCCTTTTCCGGTGAATTCTGTCGGCGAACTTCCATTGAGTTATCTTAGTGCCAGTCCAAAAGTCAAAGCAAAGGCCATTCTTACCAATGCCCGCGAGATTCTGGAAATGTATCTCGTTAAGGAAGAACAAAAACGCTCAGCATCAATCAGATTCAAGCCGTATCCTGAGTTCATTGGTGCAGAGCACACTATACCTGCCAGACTTGCAGCTATTGAGAATGCCATTGATCGTGGTCGTACTAAGGAAGCGACTGCTGACTGCGCAAGTCTCATTAAACTTGGATTAGAAGGCTTGAGATACCTTCAGACTTACAACTGGCTATTCCTCCGAACGGTTGTAACCGCTGGATATCTAGGCTGGATGGCATTCGGCCTCACTGCTATTATCGATATTCATGTTCTTCATGGCTCTGTACCACCACGTCGATCGACGGCATCGAACATCTTCTTCTCTTCCACTCTCATACTTTTGTTTTCATACCTGCTGGCTGAACACTCGCCTATCACGTATTATTTCTATGTCATATTCCCAGTTTTTTTCTGGGAAGAAACCTTTGCCATGCGAAACACATTAATCAAAGGCAAAGAGGTTCTTTTCAACAAATTCTCCTCCAAAGCGGACCGGTCATCACTGCTCTTTCAGGCATTGGCGTTTATGGGACTCTTACAAGCATTGGTACGTCTACTATTTCCATATTTTGTCTGTTGTGCTAACCGGGTTAGGTATGGAGTTATAGCAATCGCACTATCTATTCGATCTGCTATGCGATTGCAGTTGTATGGCCAGTATTTTATGGCAGCGATTTCCTTCGTAAAAACTTTTTAGTCGCTTCCACTTGGGCTGTGGCCAGTCTAAGTATGAGTGCCTTCACCTTACTTCCGGCAAATAAGGTGGAGAACCTTTCCATGGTGTAAGTCAAGGCTAGCAACTCACAAGGGTCATCTTTAACTCTAGACAGCATGGCGGGAGGCGTCCTTATGGTCTTGGTCGGCGTTTTATACCTTGTGCTTGAAGACTCAATCCTTGGTCACTCAGTCTCCAAAGGAACCCTATCGAGATGTGTGATCGGACTCCAGGTAAGTGTCCCTCTATGGTTTTTAAACAACCATTTGTAACATTAGTAGATTGGACTGGTAATGCTCTCCATGGTATCGACATACTCAGCAGCAACCTCACTCCAAGCAAAACAAGGCTTGCCCCTAGGCACACAAATAGTCGGCTGGCTAACAATGAGTACGTTACTTAGCCCATATGATATACACACACTAACACGTCCCAGTCGCCTCCCTCGGAGTCCCCTTCCTCCACACTCTAGACCCCATCAACCACTACCTCCACCGCCTCCTAATCCTCTTCCTCGCCTTTGCCCCCTCCTTCGTCATCCTCACCATCTCCTACGAAGGACTCTTCTACATCGCCTTCTCCCTCACCCTCCTCACCTGGGTCCGTCTCGAACATCTAATATATCGACATGTAGCCGCTCTCTCACCACCCGTGGCCCAAGCAAATGGCGCCATGGCATCTCCAGCTCACCGACCACTAACCCTAGCCGATGTCCGGCCCTCGCTGTTCACATTGTATCTCCTGCAATCAGCGTTCTTCAGCACAGGCAACATAGCATCCATCAGCAGTTTCAGTCTCGACGCTGTGTACCGTCTAATCCCCGTCTTCGACCCTTTCTCCCAAGGCGCACTACTGATCTTCAAAATACTAGTTCCATTTGCCGTGCTAAGTGCGGCAATGGGCATGTTAAACCAGCGGCTCGGCTTTGCGCCGGGCGCGCTCTTCATGGGGTTGATTGTAGCTGGCGACTGGCTCACACTCAACTTCTTCTGGATGGTGCGTGACGAAGGTAGTTGGCTAGAGATTGGCGAGACGATAAGCAGATTTTGCATCGTCAGTGCATTGTGTGTATTTGCTGCTGGTTTGGAAGTTGCCAGCTCATGGCTCGTTGGCGGATTAGAGGTGGAGCCAGCGAGTGGGGAGAAGAAGACTGTGGCTTTCAGAGAGGGTGCTGATTTTATAGATCAAAAGAAGTAGATGGGATGTAGTTGTGCATATGTTTTGATAATGTAATGTAAGAACTAATTTTTTTGGCGAAAACGCTATAAACACACATGTACAGTCAAGGATTATGATCGATATAGGGGTTATCTTCCAAAAAACAACAAATAAAGTTCTCGTCCACCGCCTACTTCAAATGCTACCAACCAGCCGCGCTCCTGTCCTCATTTCTTCCCACCACGTATTTTGAAGACTGCTCTACCGCTTTGGATCTTCAGGATACACAGGGCTCACTGGCGTCCTATTCCTCCCATCTGCCACATTCACGCGACTACGCTCTGGGCTTACAGGCGGACTCCCACCATGCATCGTCAAATGCTCCTCCGCACTGTCTTGCCTTCTGACGTACGACGGCGTCACGTTGTTATAGCCCGGCCGGCCTGAATGCGGCAACCCAGTATCGGGCAGTGGCGCAGTAGTGTCACCACCCTCTTCGTGCGCATCTGCAAAAGGATCATCGTGCTGATCTGGCAAGCCTACTGGTACAGGCGGGCGCGAGAAGCCCGTTGCTGTTGTCTGCGCGTTGTGTGATGGCGGAGGTAGCGGTGGTGGTGAGTAGCTATGGTCAGGCGCGGCGGCAACTTCACGGCGGGCGAGGGATGGTGGTGGGAGCGGAGGAGGCGAGTAGGATTCCGCTGGGTGGGTGATGGGCATGGAAGTGTCGTACGCGAGGTTGGAGTTGGGAATAGGATGGTCGGAGATGCCGAGACCAGCACTGGGGACGAAACCGGGCGGTGGGCCGGAAGGAGGTGCAAATGCCGAGTTGTTGGTCGGGGGAGGTGTTGGTGTTGGAGTGGAGGATTGAGCGCGGCGAGCTTGAAGGAGGGCTCGCGAATGTTTGGAGAGGGCGAGGCTGAGTTGCTCGGTGGTTTCGATGAGGGTCTGCATGGTGTCGTCGTCAGGGGCGGGATTTTCCGCGCTGATGTAGCCCTGAACTGAGCGTTGGGCGGATTGGCATCGTTCAGCGAATTCTTTGATCAAGTCGTTATTTTTGAGCTCAGCTTGCGGTGTTGATTGTACGAGCTGTTGGAGTAGCTTGGCGCTTGTTCGAGCCTCTTCGATGCGCGCGGCCAGCTCAGGAGGAGCAGGTAGGGCCTTGCCTGGACGAGGAGGATAGCCCGGTGGAGGGCCAGGAAGTGCGAATCCGCCTGGTCCTTGAACAGTTGAAGAGCCGTTGCTTCGGTCTCCTGAGCCTCCTGGTGGCCGTGACATACCACTCTCTTTCTGCCACATGGCAAATAAGTTGGAAAGATTAGTATCATATGCCTTGTCTCTGTACAAGGACATCAAAGTTTCCCTGAGTATCTGCTGAACGCTTGGGTCCTTGCAATGGCGCAGCACATCTTTCATAGTAGCAATAAACTTGGAATCAAAATTGCGTGTGAACGTAGCACCTGGGTTGTCGGCCAAGATTCGAATAAGCATGACAGAATTGTATTGTGTATGAGGTCGGGAGGAGTTGCTCATGGACAGGTATTTGCGAATATGTTGGGCAGCGAGACCCGCAGCGGCGGGAGAGGATTCGCAGGCATCGACGATGACTGGAAGATGCAGCACTTCTTCACCTTGGCCTTCCTGCAATTGTTGTTAGTGGATATACTGGTGAGGAAATATCGTTCATCCACTTACGGCGCTGGGCCCACCAGCTTCGCAGAAGAGTTTCTAGTAGCAGTTAGTCATGCTCAGCCTGATCGTAGAGCGAAAGAAGCAACATACAATACTTCGAGCAGCATTGGCCTCCGGATTATCACCTTCAGGAGCTGGAAGCTCGGAAGAGCCACTATTGCTTCGCGAATCGAATGCTAGAAAAGCCTTAGCCATGTATTTGTCTTTGGCTGCACCATACACTCACGATTCTTCTGCTTAAGGATACTGGTAAACCGCTTCATGATGGTGTGATCGTGCGCAACGACTAGAATGTTACAGATGTAAATCTAGTAGAGATTGGCGATTCTGAGGTTTACGAGAGTGGGTGTTTATTGAGGGGGCGCAGATGCGGGTCAGGCGAGGGTCTAGGCGATATTCCTTGTAGATGACTTCGGCCGATGAGTATGACGAACAACGACTATTGTGGGCGCGCAAGAGAGTGCAAGCGGAGCTCTATGTAGATGTGCGCGGCGGGTCGAAATATATGCATGAAAACAGGAAAAGGTGTAAGAAGGAGCTGAAGGATGGAAAAGATGGTGTTCAAGGACGTTGGAGCGCAAGAGGAGCGGCAGCAACCATCACCACCACCACCACCACCGTCTAGGTGCAACCAACCACGCTTCAACACCTCGCCAAGTCCAAGCCGTGTGGCTTTTGCACTGACAGTCCTCTATTTTGCTGGTAAATCCTTGGAATCCTACCTTCAAAATAAACATTCGCAGTTGACGACAGGCGGTTGTAGAATAACATACGCGTTCCTCTCTTGTCTTCTGCCTTCGCGGCCTGTTTAGCCAATCGTTCTTCTCCAATCCTATCTTACACCATCTCCAGGCATCGGCTCATCTGATGAACCTTAACGCGAATTGACGCGTGTTCCGCGGTTTCGTGTCTACAGTCTGCGTATTCTCGCCTTCTTGGAGTCTTGGACACTCGTTGCTAGCACGGAATCCCTTGTCACAGAGGAGTCATTCGAAGACTACCATTCAGGCAACGAGATATATGCATGGAAGAGGTACGTTTTTGAAGCCACAGGACAGCCTATCAGCCATCCTGTGGCTCACAAACCCTCTGTGTGCTGTCATCGTTTCGCATATGTGAGCGGAATTGTTCACGCTCTGATATATTGACGGCGGGACTTCACGGTCCCTTAGCTCCCCAGATTTATTCACCGTGTCTTGTCCAGTGCTATCCATTCTGCCATTGACCGGGCTTTTGGTACGGAGGGCTTTTGTTGCTAGTGTGAAACGTTTGCTAACATGCGGCTCAACGGCTGCTGCCGAGACGTTGATGCTCCAGCGTCTAGATGGACCCTGATCTGACATCGTTGCATAAAAATGGAGCAGCATTGGCACCACTTGAGCTCTGTGGGGAAAATGCCGTCAATACAATCGAAGGCCGAAGTCTTTCAAGGTTCACTGCAATGGCAGAATACTGTACTGTCCTTTGGTTATCACCCACTGAGTTAATATGGTCTGTTGGCAATTGCAACCAGTGTCGCATGTGGTCTCCCGCCGCGGTGTTACAAGTGAACCGTCACTGCTGTGGTGATAGCTGGCAGAGCGGTTGAGTGGTATGCTTCGGGATTGTCTTACAACTTCCAAATCGGCCCCAAAGTCGCTGACCTAGGGATTTGTGCTTGTACCACATATAAAATGTCCGATTTACACAACATTGTACAAGATGACAAGAAAGGGGTGGGGAAGTTGTTGCAGATCAAGATCATGTACGTCATGGTGGTCTTTTTATCCAACCACATCCTTAACGACCGGAGGCATCAAGGAGTCGCTTGCCGTCGGTCAAGTCACGGAAGGGAGAAAGAACAAACGCTTCATACGCTCCTGCTGTAACTATCCGTATTAGGCAAAATAACAAGTACTTCAACCCCTCGGTTTCTCTTCTCAGAACAATACGACTTTCCGTCATCTCCCACTACAAAATCCAAACAGTACCAACAACAACTAGAAGAAACCAAAACATGTCTGTCCCAACTTCCTCTGGCGTTCGTGAGAGCGCTGTCATCGCGGCTCCTCTCGCCAAAGTCTGGCACTTGATCAAGCTCAATGACTTCCCCACCTTCTGGAGCCGTCTAGACAAGAGCGAGGTTGTCAAAGGCACTTCACCAGAGACTGATGTCGTCAAATGGGCTTTCAAAGATGGCACTGTTCTTGAGATCAAACAGGAAGAGCATTCGGTATGAACCAAAAGTTCCAGTCTGGTATCCGGAAATGAGCTTGTACTAACCAATATCAGAGCCTTGACCATTTCATCACCTACTCCGTCATCACGGCCCAGCCAGCCTTGACGTACACTTCAGTCGTCTCTACCATCCGTCTCTACCCCATCACCACCGGCAAGAATGAGGGACACACCTTCATCGTTTGGACTGGCAACTTCTCCAGTGACGCATCTGCTGGCAAGTCTCGCGACCTATTTACTGCTGCAAACTAATCCCTAGCTCTTAGATGTCATCGAAGATGCAAAGTACAAGCGCCAAGAGGCCCTAGCCGATCTGGCCAAAAAGCTGGAGAAGTAGAGTTGGCAACGAGTGGGCTCTAAGCGTGGTAGATTGATGGTCCTTGTCCATGATGTACAGGGTCGATACAGCTTTGGCGATCCTTTATAGATCGGTAATTTGTCTTGACCAAAGTTAAAAGCATGGAATATCAAAACTGAAATGACTTGACATGATCATATCAAATATTCGCTTCCATTTGCATGCCGGGTGACGAATAGTACCTTCGCTTATATGACAAGCTCAGCGGAGATGAGCTTGAGGCAATTACCTCATGGGATGAGGCCGGATACTTCAAGGAACGAGTAGAGATCATGTTCTAGAAGCGTAGGTCGAATCAACGATCACCGTCCCTGGCAAAAAGATCTATGATCATGATGGCAGTTGGTAATATTGGAGGCGATATTGCAGACCAATCACGCTCCTCGTTCATGCCTCCAAGATTTTCTTGACTGAAACCAGGTAAGATGTATGCTCTATTCAATCAGTACGAAAACAAAGCTGGGTTCTAGATATAGGTATCTATACTGAAGGATGACCTAGAATTTTCAAGCAGTAGCGTACGAAGGCGCCACAGCATGATCCATGTGGTATCTCAACACTATTCACACCATTCGCAAGGACTACTCATCCACCATTTGCCTTTCAGCCTTACACTTCGTCGGCAGTCTCAAGAGCCGAAGGCAGGCTACTATTGCTTTGGGAAATACTTCCGATTTTCCACTATTATGGAACCCACCAGCGATCATTAGTAGTTTTGACATCAGTCCAAAGATTAGACTTCAGAATGACTCCCAGAAAAACAAAATGACATTCCATATCCGCCTTCGGGCTTTCCCATAAGTCAAATTTGCGCTCATCGGCTATCTTGATCTATCTTCACGAACCTTGTAATGTACAATTCCAGATATTAAAATGCCATCACAAGTCTGTTGTTAGCCCTGGCTGCCTGGTGCTCCCAGCTCAAACTGTCAGTAGAGTGACTGTACCTCAACAAAGTATCGTCATGCCCATTGCCACCGGACGATCTAATCAACGAGTTATCTTCGATCTAAAGCGAGCCACGAGGAAGAAACAAGAGTACAATGCGTCAATGGCGAAAAGATTTTCCACCCCTAGAATCTTCGCTATCATCTGAACAGCTATATAGATGAAATATTATACAAGCAGTTTGATCTACCTCTCGGCGCTGTTGTCATTGGACTTGAAGCTCATTTGCCTTGTCAATGATCATAAGGCCAAGTCTTTTTGCCCACACTTGATATTTACAAGCAATTCGCACAGAGAGCATCGTTGTAGAGAAATGGACCAGGCCAGCCCAGGTGCAAATCAGAGTCCTATTTCTTGTACACAGAACTACGTTAGGGCTCAACCAAATCTAGCTTGTCATTTTGCCTAAATCCAGGTACAAGTCCAGGGATACGGTTCTATATTGTGGCCTATAGCGAGTCATTAGCAGTGCACAGTTCCGCTACATCTCCACCAACCAATCTAGATCTTAGCATGTAGGAACTATAGATGCTATGCTCTTGGGGATGCATGATCTTGGATACACGTCTCGTGGTCCAGTAGCAGACAGCGAAAATCCTGGCTGGGTGGGAATTGTAGTCAATCTGTAACAGGTCGACTGCATCTCGGAGTGACGGAGACTTGAGCAGATATTATATTGCTTCCCATATTGTACTTCCAGCTCGGTGATTTGACTGCCTCTTGGGCTCTCCACGCGCGCGTAGTAACTGGCATCTCAATGACAAGGTTTGTGGAATCATTTTCCAGGACGATGGCTTTCATATGATTGTGTTTAGGTTATCTTGTCGCGTATCCTATCATGGAAAAAAAAGATCTGATAGAGTAAATGGAGAGCTTCCGATCGTTTTGGTCATAGATAATATCCTTTTCTGTTTCTGTTAGTCCCGTACGTATTGTAGCCAAGATAGGTTTCAGTGATCGTGTAAGAAGACGGATACGAGATGTCATTCTGATCCAGTCCCATATGACATGAGGCTATTGCGATTGCACACGCTAAACAGCTGTCATTCAGTCCAAGCTCCACACGTTTGATCCTCCTAGTGACATTATCTATATTATCTAAAGTGGTCTATCAGGGGCCTCGAGGGCCAGTGCCATCTGTCCCATGGTCAGAGCTTCAACAATAATCTCATATCTTCTGTTCAAGCGGAGGATCACTGTAAGGTTACATATTATCTAGCAAGAATTAGGGATCATTTGTTGCCGCGTGGCGACATGAGCAGCTCACAGGTTGTGGAATGAGTGAGCAAGATACGTGGGAAGGCCCGGGTATCAAAAACCTGGGCAGGCCATAGTTGTATATAATTCAGAGTTCCCCAATGCTTTAGAGTTTCTCTTCCAACCAAATCGAATCAATTCAATTCAGCCATTCCTTAAGTTAATCCTTTTTCAAACTCAACAAATCAATCAACATGAAGCTTTCACTCTACGTTATCAGCGCTCTTGCGTATGTTTCTCTCCACCACATTGCCGATCCAAAGCACAGTTTGCTAACCTTTGACCGTAGCGCTCTCGTTGCCGCCCACGGCCCAGACGGTGATGATGAGGGTATGATGGCCCCAGCACCAGCTGTTACCACCCCCGCCGCTGCCACACCAACCCCAGCTGCTCTCCCAAAGACCCCAAAGACCGCACCAAAGGGCTTCACCCCCAAGTCCGGTTCCCCCAAGGTACGCATCTCCCTATCAAGCAGCAAACCGTCTGCAAATACTAACAGTTCGCGCTCCGTAGGTTCCAGCTATGCCCAAGGCTGGTGGCCACTCCCACGGCCACGTCCGCCGCCATGAGCCCGATTCCGCTGAACTCCCAAAGGGTCTCCCCAAGGGCGGTAAGGGTTTCCCCAAGGGAAAGGGCGCACCCAACGGTCAACAAATGCCAAAGCTCACCCCAGAGCAACTTGAGGCATTCAAGGCCAAGTTCGGTGGTGGAGCTGCCAAGGGCGCTGCCCCAGTTGCCCCAGCTGCACCAGGTGCCATGGCTGGTGGACACTCCCACTCTCACTAAGCGTGTTGAGTAGAGCAAAAAGTTGCGGTGGATTGGTGATGGAAACATGTATTATTAAAACTTTGTGGCTGCTTGGACAAGTAGAAGATGTGTCCTTGTTTGTCTAGATAATCAATTGTGGTTGATCTTGATATTTTTCAGTGCTGTAGTGATTCTGAGAAGATGATTCCGAGTATTGATGCGACACTGACAGTGGTAGTTATTCTTCAACTCTAATTCTCGGGTTCTAATAGACTGGATACTCGCTCGTTGAAAACTTGGCCATTCTTCGAAGCACTTTCCATTCTTTTGAAGAGTTGAAGAGGATCTTTGATGCCAGCAATGGATTTGTCGTTCCTGTCAATGAGAATGGAATGCCAGCCAGCATCGTTGGCTCCTTTGATATCTTTTTCTACATCATCTCCGATGTATAACTTGGTGATTGGACAAGTCTTTCGACTAGACGATATCAAGTACTCTCGAACAAGAACTGCTGCATAATCGAAAATCTGTGCAGACGGTTTTTCATACCCAATATCATAGCTGAGCGCGACAAACTGACAATGATCGTTCGGCGTCGGAGCGTTGATGGCTTGAGGTGTATCGCTCAGCCTGAGATTTGTTAGTGCCAAAACAACGAAAGAGTGTTATCAAAGCCAACACGGGCTGAAAAGACCAGACAGTCATTTCAGCATGAAACCCCGTCGAGGTCTATGGTAGCCATGAAGTGGTATGGGAGCCATAATAGTCTATGATATGACCACAACGCACATAACATGTTCTTAAACGACAAACACTTACCCTGGCAAGCTCACCTGGAATCCAAGAGACCTGAGAATACTTGGAACTCTATCGTCCGAGTTTGACAACACCCCAACCACCAGTTGCTGGTCCGTAGCGGCCAACTGTGCTCTGAGACTCTTCAGTTTCTCGAGCAGACGAGCAGCATCATCATGGACTTGGTAGCCCAGAGAAGAAGAAAACCGATGTAGGAGAGCAGGGGCAAGACCAGGAGGCATCATCTGTTGCTTCTCAGTTGACAAATGTGGAGAAAAAGTCCGATTTATCAACTCATACCACCACAGATTGGAACTTTTCATATCAGATATCTTGCCGTAGTTGGGATGCTCCTGTGACATGTGTTTGAATGCAGACTTAAAGCTACGATTCACACCATCCACGCTCAACCCTTTCAAACCATGCTCTTCCGCGACCGATACATATTGCTCTCCAATTGGTTTCCTGGGAGAGAATATGGTGCCAAAGGCATCGAGTGCCACTAGAATAGGTCTCCTCGCTGTCATCAAAACGACAATGGTCTAGTCAGAACACTCCAGCTCCAATGCAAGTCCCGACTTGAGGTGTTGAGAACCGAAACGACTTGGTAGCTAGTTCTTTCACAACCTCACAACAATGATCATTTCAGTGTCGCATCGTATAAATGCCGATGCAACAGCGAGTGAAGCAGTTGCAATTCATGGCAAGCCATTCAGCTAGAGCCATTCACCAATTGGCTCCGAAGTTTGACCGACAGAAATAGTCCGTGCGACGCAACGCCCCTCCCAGCCAGGCTCAGAACTTTGACTTTTGACAACAACCTCAACTTGCCATCCATTTATCACCAACTCGACACTCTTTCTCTCACGAACCAAGCTCTATATTGCTTTAGAACTCTGGCCTCCTATACCATTTGCATCCAGTTTCTCTCGCGCGCTCGTGTACATCCCGCCCGTTCAAATTATCCTCTCTCTTCTTCTATGACATAGAGTTCGATACCATCATCTAACCCTGCTTCTCGACAACTTGTCCGCCTTTTCGCGCTATTGCGTATTTTCGCGGCCATGCCCTGCTTTCAAGGCATAGCCGTGAGCATCCACACACCCGAAGGACCTATTCCTGAATATTCGATACAACGCATATCCCGTCTTAAGCGTATCACTTCATACATCCCAGTACCAAAGGCAAAGCTAAATCCGGTCACCAACCTTGCCGAGCAGTCAACCTTTGCCATATCCATTACCCTCCTCACTCCCGGCAATACTGTCCCTTACTCGACTCCGAAGCCTACCAAAGACGACCCAAATCCACGCCCAAAGCTAGTCAGCGCTCCTGGTGATGGCCTACGTGGGAAAGGCGGCAATGGAACAGTGATCGCGTACAAACCCTTGACAACCTCTCCGAACGAAACCATAGCAGCGTACATTTACTTTGATGGTCGACCAAAAGAAGAAGTCGCGACTCTTCTTCGACGGGGTGAAGAGACTTGGGTCAACAGTCGATGGGTTAGCATTTCGGACACTGAGGGCGGAGGTCTCGCTGAACGCGAATTCCTATTCCGCGAAGTTGGTCTAGAGCGGTGGCTTAATGGACTTGATCTACAAGGCAAAGATATGGATGTTGCGGCGAGAATCAAACGACGGCGGGCAAAACTTGAAGCGCGACGACGCATCAAAAAGGAAGAGAAGGATAGTGACGATTCTGATAATGAGCTCCTTCAGCGACCTGGCCGAGACAAAAATGGAGTACTGCGCTACGGGGACAACGAGAACGCGCCAGTAGAAAGTCTATCAGATGATGGCAGCTCAATGTCCAACTCGGACTCTGAAGATGATTCGCCCATGCCAGAGGCTGCAGGTCAAATCAAAGTCGCTCTCTTTCGCGTGCTAGCATCCGGAGAAATCAAGCGGGGCGAGTATTCCCCTCATTTCGACGCGCATGACGATGATGATCTCGAGAGTGGCCCGCGAGAAGACACTACAGCGGACGTGGACCATACTACCAGTTTCGCCAAACCAAAGACTCTAGATCCCAAAAGCATCAGCACACAAACTGTATCGCCAATTGATATGCCCGACTCACCATTTGCTGTGTTTACATTTCTTTATCGAGGTCAACGTAAGTTTCGAATTATATCAATTGATATCGCGTCTAATAATGTGCAGGTCAGCTTCACAAAATGGGTATTCTTGGTGGTTCCACTACAGCACCAAAGACACCCATAGAGATTAAACGAAAATCGGGCAATGTCGACTTCTCGAAGTTGCAACCTCTCAAGGCCAAACCTCAAAATTACGAAGGCTATCGGGACGCCAATGCAGCTAAACATTCGGTCTTTCGTGGTTTGGATAAGAAGCGAAAAGACGATGATATGGACAGTGACGAAGATGAGATTGATGAGGCTGTCAGTCCCAAAGGCACAGTAAAGCTAGAGCCCGATGAGGAAGACAAGGACGATGCCAGTGGAGTAGGACTGCTTTCCCCCGAGGATGCAGCTCGTCAGAGAGATTTAGCCGAGGGCGTGAAGAAGATCAACCTTGTAAGTTTTGACTGTTTGACTGTTTACCAATATCTGGTGTACTAACCAAACATAGTTGAAGCGCCAAGCTTCGGCTGAACCATTGGCTCCGCTAACCATTACCGATGAGCAAAAGTCTCCTTCTCCGGCTGCTGTTTCTGAGCTATCTCCAATTGTAGACTCGAATGGCTCGGCTGGCCTTTCAGCTGCAAAACTGTCATCCGCAGCCACAGAAGTTGGACTCGATACCATTGGCTCTCCCTTCAAGCGCGCTAGAGCTTCAGCCTCCGGACCGGATGGAAGCACAGTCGATGTGAGCGGCGCAAAACGAGCCAGCGAAATCTTCACAAGTTCAATGTTTTCAGCCGCTGGCAAAAATGCGCCCAAATCTGAATCTGAAGCCGACGCGAAAGCCGGCGAAGGTACTAATGCCATGGACGAAGAGCTATGATCGACTTTCATGATTGCGATACATACCAAAATTCTCCACAGCGTTTTTGTTTAATACTGAGATGTACAGAAGACAGCACTGTAAAAAGTTGTGATTGAAGCAGGGACAGCGATTCGAAGTTTCGTTGCCAGCCTGCTAAATCAGAACTATCCGGATAAACCTGACTACTCTGTTTGTTTGCTGAATTGAAACGATATGCATTGGTTTGGGCCCGCCTAGGTCGATTCAGGGGGTTGTGAATCGCTGTGGCATAGCGATATACAGAAGCGACAGCATGCGGATCAGAGTTTATAATTGCTCGGCCTTTTTATATTCCTACACAAGATAGTATGATTGGGTGCTGTATCTGAAGAGGCACGAAATCTCAATAGACGGCTTATGTGCCTTCTTTACAAATCCAGTCTGAAGAGTCATTTCTAGTCATATGTCACTAATGTTAACTTCTAGGATAGTGCGATGCTACCTAAGCAGTTATACCAGATCTACCACAAGGCTCGGGTCGGGGCTCAGTCCACCAGTGCCTACGGAATCCGGAATACTCGCATTAGGCCATTTGTGATTGATGTCATCCGACCCCGAAAAACGTGCAAGGTAATTTCTTTTTATCGTGTACTCTAACGCCAAGATCGAGTACGGGGAATTTGTCAAGGTACTTCTCGAAGGATGCTAACGCTCATTTTACAGTTTAAACTTCTCGCCAAACTTTAGGCCAAGATTCAAACGGATATCTTGGATCCGTTGAGCGGGAGATCAAAACAAGCGCGCAAAGTATAGATCCCTCGAAAGTATGAAACCGTTGCCGCTCCAAAGGCCTGCTTCACCCTCCTCATGCATTTACAATGTTTACTCTACCAGGGGCTTATTTGCCCAATTATGCCTGCAGCAAAACCAATCTTAATTCTACCAGAACCATCGTCTGGCAAAATTCCCTGGTTTTTGAAAAACATTTGCTCAGTCAAGTACCGCCTCTATAGCGCCACCAGGCCGAAAACAATGGCTGGTGGTTTCTGTTTAGCACACCGTCTGTCCTTGAATCCCCTAATCTCATGTGGCCTTACTGGACTTTTAAGCATTCAAATAGTTTGAATGGAACCCTCCATTTACTTGTCCTGGCTTTGACATTCATTCCTTTCAGTATTGGCAGTTTAGCATTTTCTGGGTCTTTCTCAGTATTCACTCCTTTAAACAGTCGTCGCTTGCGAAGACTATCAATCCTTAACTGGTTTAAGCTTTTTGTTTCCTGTTTATTACCTAGATTCTATTCTACATCTTCGATATGAAGGGCCTTTTGATCTTACTACCACTGGTGGCAGCAGTATCAGGAAGCAATGGACGTAAGTTGCGCTAAAATGTCTTGCGATTGACTGAACACTAACAATTATTTAGCACTTCTCGCTCGAGATGCAGCTCCAAAACCTCTTGTCGAGAGACAAGGTACATATCATCGCAGAGCGTCAATATTCTTTACTAACTCAAACCCTAGCAGCTGTCACCACAACAGTCATTGCCACAGCTCAGACCACTGTCCAAGCTGTTCAGTCAAACGTAAGAGCTGTCATTCTGATATAGTTCTCCAAGAAACACACTGACAGCTCAAAACAGTGTTTACAAGCTCCTCTTCAGCAAACTGTCACACAGACAGTTATTCAGACAGTTACTGCACCCCAACAGGCCGTAACAAATGTCCAAGGTGCGGTGACTGTTACTAAAACAGAGACTAGTACAGTCCAAGCCGGTATCACCAATGTCGCTGCGGCTCAGCCAGCTGTTACGGTAACTTCTACCGAGACCATCACCAGCACAGTTCAGGGTGCAGGTAACAACGTTGGTGTAACCCGCACCATCACAGAAACGAGCACCATCCGAGCCTCTCTTCCCAACAACAACGCTCAAGCAACACTCACCGTCACCCAAACCACCCTCGTTCAGCTCGGCTCTAATGGCGTCACCAATATTGCCCAGGTCACCGTCACAGAGACATCGACTGTGCAAAACGCCGTGACTCAGACCATCACTGCTCCACAAGGAGCCATCACCGTCACCAAGACACTGACCACGACTCGCCAGCAACTCAGCTCTACGGGCAACCTCGGTAACAACGGCGCTGTCACTGTCACCCAGACCATTACCAATGGCAACAATAACAACAATAACAATGGCCAGGCCACTACGACCACTCGCAACGGCTCCTTGACCACCTCAATCGCCCGCGTAACCCAGACCGCCAAGCTCAACAGCAGCACACGCAAAACTACCGCTACCCGCTCGATCATACGCTCCACTGGCACGGCACCAAACCGCCCACTCTCCACCGGCACCGGCGCATCACGCAGCGGACGTCCCTCAAAGCCTCTATCGTCTGGCACCAGCGGTAAGACTGGCAAATGGAGCGGCAAGACCGGTAAGGGAATTGATCTTCTCAAGCCATTGGAAGAACTTCTACCCAAAGGAGAGCGAGCGTGGTTGATTCCACGAGAGCCCCGTGAGCGTATGGTACGAAGGGGCGCTGGCGAGTGGCACTGGGAGTAGAGTTTACTTATTAAATGATGAAAAATTCAAAATACGCAGGGCGCATGCAGCACGATGAATTACGGTTATCTCGAGTTTGAGACTTGGGCTGGACAATCAGATGGACTTGACTGCAATCCTTTCTGTCAGCCTTATGGTAGGAAGCTGGACTCTGATTGGTCGAATGGTCCCATCTTACATCTTCATGTAGCATACATATTTTCGTGTTTATCAACGTTTTTTCTATCATATTGTGTATCTCCTAGCCCGGGGATTACAAAAGTATATCTCTATTCTATTATATGTATTACTGTCAATGTTTATGTCTTTATGACCATCTCTTCTCTTTGCATGTGATTGTGCATTATGCATAAGCTCGCGATTGCGAAAATGTGACTCGTCAGATAACAGATGAAGCAAGAGTATATCCAAGCCAGCTCAGGCAATCTACCTCGTGCTATAAATTTCTGAATGTTTGCTTGAACAATTTATGTGTCCGTTCGTATCCTGGGGGGATGATCATTCATGGGCCGGAGCAAAACCACCAAATAGCAAGATCCCTGTCTGGTGCACGGA
Organism: Microthyrium microscopicum; assembly: GCA_010405405.1. Classification (NCBI taxonomy): domain Eukaryota; kingdom Fungi; phylum Ascomycota; class Dothideomycetes; order Microthyriales; family Microthyriaceae; genus Microthyrium; species Microthyrium microscopicum. The sequence continues at coordinate 1,071,139 of MU004244.1, read as the reverse complement.
CATTGGAGGTGTTGAAGCATCTCAACTTCAACATCCATCGCAACTTAATGTCATACACAACCCCTATAAAACATTTTCAAAAGCTACCATGCTCTAGATCTTCTGTAAACTGGCCAATTGCTCTCACACGTCACCATGGATACGTATATGGGCCCCCTCGAGCCTAGCGATGCCGCTGCTCTAGCTCACCTCCGAGCTCCCGATGCTCCCAAATCCAGTCCTTTAACCGCATTCTCCGCTCTCCCAGATGTGCCATCGCTTGACTCACTCTCTTCACTTGGCGACACTCCCGTGCCTCTCCTCGCCGCCGCGCCTGCGCAACCACTAGGCTATTCATCAGCAACAACACAAGTGCTCGAGCGCTTGAACAAAGACCGTGTATCCAACTACGATGGTGCTCGTCAACATATCCTCTCTTCCATTGTGACTAGCGATAACCTACCTTCGCTACCACCCCCAAAGGCAGTGCGAGGCCGCGGTCGACCGCGTGGTAGTAACTCGCGCGCCCACCTCAAAACACTCGACACCACCACCCTCGCCGACATTCCGGCCCTCCCCAGCAAGCGCGGTCGAGGCCGAGGTGGCGCACGCGGTGGTCGACGAGGAGGCAAGCGGAAGCGCGAAGCTAGCGAGGCGGTATCGTCAGAAGACGACGAGAGCGCAGCAAATGGTGGCGCGGATGGTGATTCGGACACAGCGTTTCCCAAGGTGACCAAGTCAGGGCGCGCAGTAAACCGGCCGACGCAATTTGTGCCGGTGCTACCGTCGCCGGTGGCCGCGGGCAAGAAGAGGAAACGCAGTCGGAAGAATCCAGAGAATGCGGTGTGTAAGGCGTGTGAGCGAGGGCACAGTCCGAACAACAATGCGATAGTATTTTGCGATGGGTGTGGGACGCCATATCACCAGTTTTGCCATGATCCGCCAATCGGCAATGAGTTTCTTGAAGTTGTTGAGAAGGAGTGGTTGTGTCATGAGTGCTTAAAGGAGAAAAATCCGCCTGCTTTTGAGTTGAGTAATTTGGTGTCTGGACAGCTGTGGACGGAGGAAGCAGTAAGTTTATGATTTCATGTGCGGATGGCGTATCTAATATGGGACAGAAACGATCTTCTTTGGCAACGCTGACACATTCACAACTTGTCGATCTCATCGTACATACTAGTACGATAAGTCCGCAAATCAACATCTTCCCATCACCACATTCGAATCCTCAAGCTACCATCAACGGCACATCGCATCTACAAGACGACCAGCCAATTGAGCAGCCATACGACGGGTATGAAACCGACCCTCCAGCGCATTATCCAAAGCCAGGAAATGGACTGGCCCGAACATTACCTCCTGAGGAGGAGGACCTTCCCTGGCTACTAGACGATAACTATGAAGTGTTTAATCATGTTACGACGTATGGCGGAACTACCACTGATGCCAATGGAATTGGCGTATCAAACCTGCTGTCTTTGACTACAGCAGGTGCGACGAGGCTACACTCAGATGGCATTATGTAGAAGAGTATTGCATATTAGTCGACATTTTAGCAGTGGATATTTAGTCCTCCTTACCAATACTATTTATAGTGGTTTTGTGGAAATACAGCATGATGTATATGATCAGCATTTTGTATTCGACAAAAATCTAGTCCAATACAATGAAGTCAAATATGAATACAAGAAACAGTCTCATCCAAGCCCGCTTCCCAACGCCCTTATAATATGCAGTATCCTCAACTTTTCCAATGCAACAGTGGTCCGTTGGTATGATCAGACAATTCGTCTTGATATGCGCTTGTTCTCACGCTGTCTCTTCTCCTTCAGCGCTTCCCGACGCCGTCTTTTCCACGCGCGATTATTATCCCCGCGCTTCTCCCAGAACCATTTGGCAAATGCGCTATCACCGTCATCTTTCGCATTTCCTGCGGGATAGTCGTCGCCTGCGTAGAACTCCTCTGCGCCCTCTTCATAAGCATCCTGCATCAGCGCATCTGCCGGTTCCTCTTCTTCATCTTCTTCAAGCATGTCCATACCCACTACACCACGCGAGAACGAGAAGCGACGGTTAGCCGCTGCCGTGTCAGGCGTGGGTGCACCGCTGCGTAGTTCTTGACGAGCTTCGACGTGTTGAGTAAATGGTGTCTGTGGGCCAAAGCCAGAAGACTCTGGGTCAAAGTCGTTCATGTCTTCGTCCACATCGTCGTCATCATTGGCGCCGAAAAAGCTGAAGGTGTCGAGAGGTTGTGGCTTGGTAGTATTCGGCGTGCGCTTGAACAGCGTTTCTAGCGGATGTGGTGTCTTGGGAAGGTCCAAAGTCATGGTGGGTTTCAATCTGGGTGTGGGTTTCTGAGACGATGGCTCATCTTGCTCATCTTTCTCAGCGTCAGAGTCGCTAGAGGAGCTGTCGTCGGACGAGTCTGAGCTAATGATGGAGCTGCTGTCGTCCGAAATAGGAGCTGGCGAGGGCGACTTTGGCTTTTTTGGTTTCTTCTCCTTTGTTAGTTTGGTCGTAATGATCTCTGGTTCTTGGACAGGCTGATGCTTGACTTTTGCGGTCTTGCGCGGTTTGGATTTGACTTCTTCGACTACATTGTCGTCTTCGTCAACCCAGCCTGTGCCTTCAACAAAGTTGTGCGTTCCTTTAGTATCAATTTTAGATTGCTTTAGAAAGGTGGCTTGCTTTTTTGTGTGCTCAAATTCATGAACAACAACCTCTTTGGATGACCCTTTGGACTTTTTCTTTTCCCTATCGCTCTTATCCTTCTTCACTTTACCAGGCGGAAGTATGGTTTTGAACAGCAATTCTGGCTCCTTGGTGTACTTTGACTTTTCGGCTTGCCTCTTCTCCTTTCTCTCCTTCTTTTCTTTTTTATCCTCTTTGCTTCCTTTCTCTTTCTTTTCCTCTTTGCTCCTCGTCTCCTTCTTCTCCTTGTGACTGGCGTGCGGTTCCGTCCAGCCTCGTTTCACTTTCCGTCCCTCTTCAAGTTCATGACCGTCCAGGATAATGTCGTTTTCTTGACCTTTGACTTTCTTCTTCTTCTTCTCCTTTCGAGCTTTTTTGGGCTCTACTTCCTCTTCAATGACATCTTCGTCATCAATTTTTCTTTTCGAAGGTCTAGCATCTTCGATGCTAACTTTGGTCCCCTTGAGGATGGATCCGTTAAGCTTTTTCTTCATTTTGCGAGCTTCTAGGACGGGCAATGTGACATAGCCGTAGGATTTCTCTGGAAATGTTTGAACAGAATGGAATGACAAATCGGTAGCGATATCCTGAACGTCCTTAGAGAGATAAGTTTGGACCAGGGCCGGAGTAAACGGTGTGATATGCAACCGCACAAGGCTGCTTGGGTCTTCCTCTATCATTGACCAGCGAGGACTGAATGCCACTGTTCGGTAGCCACAGAACCCGTTTTGAATTTCAGCAGTTCCAAGATGATAGTTTGCTTGGAATCTGAACCTCCTATAAGTTTAGCAGGGTTGGAAAAACCTGAGGTGAATGTATCGACTAAAATTAAGCAAACCAAAAAAAAAGTTGAGATGCACAAGCACGAACCCACGCTAATACTGGATCGGGCCGAAAGTGCTTTTTCCTTCCTCATGTGTTTTCGCGACCACTTCGCGTTTCTGGCGCGTCATCAAGTCTTCAACGTCATAAGAGAAAGGGGACCTTCTTCTTCATGCCCATGCCAATCAATTGAAAATGAATACACGGCCAGTACTGATAAGGCAAGAAATATCGTCAGAAATTGGACATGGTCAATGGAAGGAAATCACCCGAGTCGCAAGATGAAGCGATGGCAACACGCCCGAAAAAGAGGCAGAAAAGGAACGTGAAGGATCCGGTCTCTGTTGATATACCCATCGATCCCCAAATACTCGAGTCTGATGTCTCGCTCAACAATCAAAGTGTCGCTGTTCCTACCAAAACACAGGATGGGGGAGCGAGGCCGAAGCGCAAATCGAAGACGAATAAAGGCACTCCGGCGCTTGACAGGCAAGATTCTTCGAATTTTGTAGAAACAACACATCCATGGCCCGATCATTTCAAAGCACTAGAAAGATTGCACAAGGCTTTGAACACGACTTACATCTTGTTCTCGACGCGAAAGCATCTTGCCACTACCCTGGACAGCATGAAGAGCTTGGTTAGATCAGGCTGTGGTAAAGAGCCAAGCATCGAGGAGGTTGCACAGATTGCATACCTCATACCGCGCTCTCTTACTTTTCGATACGTCGATGAAGCGGAGCTTGACGTCAATGTATCCGAGACTCCAACACGAGGACGCGGTCGAGATGCCGTAGATCCATACGCTCCTATCGAAACACAGGATGATGAAATTGGTGTCGAAAGGAATCAAGTTCTACTCATAGAATACATCGATGGAGAATTGAAGAGACAAGTACAGAATCCTGTAACTGGTGAGGCAGAACCACCAAAGACCAAATTACGCAAAGACGCCCTGAAACTGCCCGTCTATAGCCAGAAGCAAATGATCAATTTGGTCGCAAAAAGGAACAAGAAGTTTACTTCAGCAGTCAACTATCATTTGAATACTTGCGCTTCGGAAGTTGTGGATCCTGTGGAAGAGCTCATACTGAAGTCAGCCGATTTCGTTCCAACGCAGCCTCGGAGTCGCTCCATGACCCCAATAGTACAAAGATCTCGATTGCCTGCGGCCATACCTGAACCAGAGGATAGAGCTAGCATACCCGATATTATTGACGAGCTCAAAAGAACTGCAGGATTCTACACCAGTCAAATTGTGCCGGATGGCCACCGTGTGTTCGCTGCTCAAGAACCTATCTATGGGGAGCTCAATTTTCAATTATCTCAAAACTTAGTCAACGCGTTATATCACACAAAATCGATAGAAAAGTTCTTTTCACATCAGGCCGAAGCGCTAAACAACCTTCATGATGGACATGACGTTATAATTTCTACTTCAACCTCATCAGGAAAGTCCTTAATTTACCAGGTACGTAACATTCGCAATGACACTGAGTGCCATCCTCGAACTAATTCTTACTTAGCTCCCCGTTCTTCATGAACTCGAGAAAGACATTGACACACGAGCAATGTATATATTTCCTACCAAAGCGCTCGCTCAAGATCAAAGACGTAGTCTCAAAGATATACTTCGATATCTTCCCGGTCTCGAGGAGATTGTAGTCGAGACCTTTGACGGAGACACTGAGATGAACGACCGAAATCGGATTCGAGAAGAGGCAAGAATCATATTCACTAATCCAGACATGCTTCATATCACCATTCTCCCACATGAAGAGGCCTGGAGAACATTTCTCAAGAACCTAAAGTACGTTGTTGTTGACGAGCTTCACGTCTACAATGGCTTATTCGGATCTCATGTCGCCATGATAATGAGGCGTCTTCGTCGTGTCTGTGCTGCAGTGGGCAATGACAACATCAGATTCATCTCTTGCTCAGCTACTGTCGCGAATCCCGAAGAGCAAATGCGAGCTATATTCAGGATCGATAATGTAAAACTCACTGATGTCGATGGATCTCCTTCCGGTTCGAAGACTTTCCTCTGTTGGAATGTGCCCTTTCGAGATCCTCAGGACCCAACGTCTGGTCGCGGTGACTCGGTCAAGGAAACGGCTAAACTCTTTTGTCAGCTGATTCTTCGCGGTGTCCGGGTCATTGCATTTGCTCGTATCCGCCAAAGCTGCGAAAACCTCATCAAAGCAATTAGAAAAGAATTGGCAAATCTCGACCGGCCAGAAGTTGTAGATCGCGTCATGTCATATCGAGGCGGCTACACACCTCAGGATCGTCGTGAAATTGAGCAGCAGATGTTCAAGGGAGCGCTGCTTGGTATTGTTGGCACCACAGCTCTTGAGCTAGGTATAGACATTGGTTCACTTGATGCTGTTATCACAATGGGGTTCCCGTATACTATCGCGAACTTACGCCAACAGAGTGGCCGAGCTGGTCGCCGGAATAAGGATTCACTCTCCATCCTCGTTGGTGATTCGTTTCCGACCGATCAATACTTCATGAGCAATCCAGATGAGCTGTTCACTAGACCAAATTGCTCATTGCAAGTAGACCTAGAGAACATGCTCTGTCTCGAAGCACATTTGCAGTGTGCAGCACATGAGATGCCAATTCGCCCAAATGAAGATGAGAAATATTTCGGACCTCTAATCCACACAGTAACTAGCGAGCGTATGAGAAAGGACGATCAAGGCTTCTACCATTGTAGCGCTCGATTCCTGCCAAATCCCTCTCGTCTCGTTGCGATTCGAGACACAGAAGAAACCCACTTCGCAATAATCGACACCACCAACGGACGAAACATAGTCCTCGAAGACCTCGAAGGATCCCGAGCATTCTTCACCATCTACGAAGGCGGCATATTCCTCCACCAAGGAAGTTCATACCTAGTCAAAGAATTCTGCCAGGACAAAATGCTAGCTCGAGTTGAAAAAGTAGACGTTTCCTGGACCACTCAGCAACGCGATTACACAGACATCGACCCCGTCGAAACCGAAGTCATCCGCAGAATCCCAGATTCGCAGTCCCGCGCATTCATGGGCCCTATTCGCATCAAACAAGTCGTATACGGTTTCTTCAAAATGGACGCGAAACGCCGAGTCCTTGATGCCGTGCAAGTAGACAATCCTCCCATCGTCCTGTTCAGCAAAGGCTTCTGGCTTGACGTGCCCAAATCCGCCCTTTTGATACTCACATCCCACAACCTCAATGTCGCTGCTGGGATCCATGCCGCCGAGCATGCCATCCTCAGCCTAATGCCAAACTTTGTCATCAGCATGCCCGGCGACGTGCGAACCGAATGTAAAATCTCGCTCAAGGAATTCGCTAAACAAAAATCGAACCGTAAACGGCCTGCCCGCCTTACCTTCTATGATGCTAAAGGTGGGAGTACGGGATCTGGGATTAGTACGCGTGCGTTTGAGCATGTGGATATGTTGTTGCGTCAGGCGGCGGAGCGTGTGACTGCTTGTTACTGTTTACAGGGCTGTCTGGAGTGCTGTTGTAGTGAGCGGTGCAAGGACGCGAATCAGGTTATTAGCAAGGCTGGAGCGGAGGTGATATTGAAGAGCTTGCTGAACTGGGAGATTGATGTTGATGCGTTGCCGTATGGTGAAGAGGAGATTGCGCCTGCGGGGATTGAGACTGTTGTTGAAGCATCGGAGGTTCGCCCAAGAGCTGGTGTTACGAAAGAAATGGTCGAAGTCGTTGTTGCATCCAAAACTATATGATGCGTAATTAGTAGAAATTTAGCTCTGGGGATATTCTTGTTGTTGGGAAGTCGCTGCATTATAAGATCCCTGTCTCACCGGATGGAGAATTATATAGCGAGTTGGGTATTTGATTTATACTATACAACGAATCGAAGCGATGAGCGAAATGAATATAGCGTAGGTATGATACAATGTCAAAAGCTCAGTCTTCTCCTTCTGGTTTTATCCCTTTCGGATCTTTGTCGTGTACATAGACACGAACCCTTACTGGTTTGAATCCAGAGTTTAGTCCACAGACATACAGGATCACACCTCCAGTGGCAGTCCAGAAGAGAATACGCCTGAACCATCTTCGTCGAGGCCGTCGCGGCTGCTCGTATCTTGGTCCTGTATATATTTCTTCCATTCTCTTAGGCGATGGCCTGGATGGATGAATTACTTCCAGAAGGTCTGCTGGTTGCGTCCATTGATAATCTCCGGCCGCTGGTTTCCGCATGTTTGTCTCTGCCGCTTGCTCCGAGCTTGACATTCGAGAGGTACCACGGGCACTGCCTCCGAACACGAAAGGGGCTATCTTGCTGCTTATGGCGACAAATTCCATACCATCCTTCTTCAGAACTTCGAGGTGGGCAGCGAGCAGGGGGTCGGTGGTGATTGTGCCATTAGTGATACTAGAGCTGATTACTGATGTAGCAGGATGATAGGCTACGACCACGTAGTCAAAACGTCCGTTATTGTTTAGTAGATCGGGTGAAGGTGGAATAATACTGAGTTGGCCAGGCCTCGCGACATTATCGTGCTGCTGTTTTAGTGGCTGCTCCTCTCTGCCTTGATCCCAAAGTCGAAAGGGGTAGACCTTCTCTTTTTCTTGTTCCAGTCTGGCAATCTTGCTTTGGATTCTCGAGGATTCTTCCTCCAAGGCGAGTCTCCTTTGCTCATTGTACGCATGCTGCTTCGCTTTGTCGGCGGGTTTAGGACTTCTATTCCATTGGAGTTCGGTCAAGTCGTTGGACAACTTTCGTTGCTCGAGGCTTAGCCGAACTTCCTCTTCCTTGAGTCTCTCGATCTCGAGCAGCCGTCGGTAATTGTCTGCTCTAATGCGGCTGACATATTGAGCATCGGACGTCTCGGCGACTTTCTCAGCATCCTTTTCAGCCTCTAGAAGATTTCGGAACCGACTGGCCGGAGTATCCTTTTGTACAAAACTTGGGACTTCCGAAGCATTGGTCTGTGTCGTTGATTGAAATTGGACAGAACCTTGAGGTTTGGGTTGTTCAACGGTCGTCGTACTAGCCTTGACATCGCCTAACATGGTAGGAAGTTTGGAAAGACGCTTTCCAAGCATTGAAAGTTGATCCGACAATTCACGAAGTTGCTCCTGGCGCTGAGCGACTTCAGTGTCAGGCGCAGCACTTTTGTTGGCCTCTATTCCAGTACTAGACACTGACTGGGTTTCTTCAGATGATCTAACCCGTTTGTCCGAGTAGGTCCCTTCCTTTTCAACGGCATCAGAATATACATAGGAAGATGTTGCTTCGTCCATGTCTTTGGGAAAGCGCCTGGCCTTGTACGCCATCAATTCAGCTTGAATACCCTCAGGAGAGGCTTGCTGCGGCATGTCATTTTCAGTAGCTCTGGGCATGTTGTCTCTGGCAGACGATTCATGCAGACTTGTCGCGTTATTCAAAGACTGGCCAAAGCTATCCGACTCAGCAGCATTCCTCCTCACCATGCGGTTTGATATTGGATCGTATTCCAGGTCAGCGTCGGCGCCATGCTCAGTATTGTTGGCAGCACACCAGTCCTTATAGGCAGTACTTCCCGTCGGTTCCATACCCAAAGAAGTCTCATCATATCGCTTCGCTGCCTCCGCTCGAGCACGCTTCGCAGCATCTTCCTCCTCAGATACCTTCTGAACATCCTCTTTGACCGGCTCCTTCGCCTCCTGCTTCGACCTCAACATATCGCCCCAAACCCAGTTCTGCGGCGGTAAACCCGCCCGCAACCGATTACTCCAACCAAAGATTGCCTCATACGGATCTCGCTCAAGCCGCCTTCTCATCATCGCATGCATTCTATCCGCCCGATCAGCAAAGTGCTCCATGCGTTTGCTCATACGATCTGTCTGCTCCTTCAACAGCTCACTCTGCGCCTTCACCTTGTCCGCAATCCATTGCTTTTCCGCTTGCTCCGCTTGTTCCCCTTCCTTCCGTTGCCTTGCCTCCTCTTCCCCCTTCGCCATCCTTGCAATCCATTGCTTTCTCATTTGTTCCTCTTGCATATACCAAGCCCTTTCGCCTTCTCCCCGCCTCGTCAAATCGTCCATACCACGCCTCCGCGCCTCCACCATCCGCTCCCGCCGCGCTTCCCACGACATACCCCGCAACTCTTCCGCATCCCTCCTATCATCATTCCTACGTGATGCGCCGCCACCAGGGCGACACATGCGCCAAAAATCCGCCTGGCCAAGAACTGGCAGCGAAACAGCCCGATGAGGCTGTGCCGTCTTCACATTGAGCGATAGAATGGTATGTTGATTCGCAAGGCGGATGTGGCGGTATCGGAGAGTACTGGCATTGCGAGAGGATATATATGCAAGTTTACGGGCGCGTATGCCGGAGATGGCTAGGTAGGAGGTTGTGGTGGTGGTGGCGGTTAGCAAGCAAGGCAAGGCTGAGGAGATGGTGGTCGTGAGGGGCGCTGCGGCTATTGGGGCGAGCAACATGTTGGCAATTTGACCATGCGGCAGGTGTATGATGAGTGTAGTGAGTAGGAAGGGTATTGGATGGGTTTGGTTCAGGTTAATACATAAGATGGGTGCCTGGACGGGTTGGTGGAGTTGGTGGAATTGGGGATGGACGCGGACCTGACGGGATGGGATCGCGGGTTGGATGTGTACCCCACCCTTAGGCTACCGTCGGAGTTTAAGTTGAACATTGAAGCATCTACATGCATGGTCTCCAAGTCTCCAACTACAACTCTAGGTTATCAGGCTAGATGATGGAGATTTTGATCCTTGGCTTGGAGATGTTCAAATTGGTAGTCATTAATTATTACTTTCTCCATCCATGATCTAACAAATGAGGTAGGTATATCATACAAAAAATTCATGCAAAGGCTATCGTCGCATATCATAGTCTCTTCATCGATAAGCTCCTGAACATATGCAACGCAGACTGGGTCATACTTCTTGTCCGGTCCGGTTCTTCTTCCGCCCGACTTGTCTCTCTCTTCGACACGCTCCTGAAGAGCGAAGGAGTATACACAGATTCACGCCTTGCTCGAGTTTGCGGCCTTTCGATTCCTGGCATATTGAATTGTTGCCGAGTAAAGTCCTGTATCGTAGCACCTAGCGTTCGCCGCCGCCTACCCTTCTCCTCTTTGGACAGTGTTGGAGCTGCTGCCTCAGTGATTGGAGCAGGGAGCGGCCATTCATGATGTTCCAGGCTATCAGAGTGTTGTGTAGATGCAGGTGGCGCCCGCGGAAGCTCCGGAAGTGCCTTCTCAGGCTCAAAATGTCTCGAACTCTTGCGTGAAAGACTCTTTGTCAGTGGTGACAAGGGCATGGAGAAAATGGACGACATGCTAGAGCTTTTTGGTCGATGGCCAAACTCGGATCCTCGAGTAGGCGGTGGCCTTGATGCTGCAGACCCTCCGCTTCTGGACGAATTGTCTGTTGAGGAGCTGGGATGTCTATCAACTCCGTTAAATGTCGAGTTCCGTCGACCCATGAGTAGCGAGTAGCGGGAGGGAGCACCCATGGAGCTGTGGGAGGATGTTTTAGGTCGCGAGGCTTTGAGAGACTTTTTCCTGGCAACTTCGGCATGCTTTGCAAGCTCTTTGAAGGCTTGTGTGGATGGATCTCGCATGCTCAAAGTGTTTCTCCAGGTCTGGCTGCGGACTTCGATATGTTTAATGTAGTTGTCTGTTTGGCAGTCCGGCGCTATGGAAAGATCGGGCAATATAGATCGTTCCACGGATTTGCCTTTCATGATTAGATCTGGTTCCGAGTCCGGAACAATCAGACTCTCTGCAGGCGAGACGGGATCGAAATCGCCAGGAGTCTCTGGCATCATACGCCATGGAGGGAGCATCGAAGCATCGAAACATAGCGGATATGTTGGACCGTCTACGTCTCTGACTTGTAGTGGTGCTCTTGTGACAGACACGAGCATTTGCAGAGTGCAGTATACCAATATCCATCGCACCTTTCGAGCGTCCGATACAGACAGCTTTTCCACCTTTTCAGATGATAGTTGATGTTCGAAAGTCCTGTATGCCTTGACCAAGGGAGAATTCAGGACTTTGTTATCCTCAGTGTTGGTTGCCATTGTGAGTGCACTGAGGGTAAGCAACTCTTCACTCGAGTCTACCCTTTGGCCAAATCGTAGAGATAGAGTTCTCTGAGAGCTAACTCTTCTATAAGGAGGAATCTCGCCGGGTAGTCGAGGTAAAGGATGGGGTAATGAATCGTAACCATTCCTCCGGTCAAACTCTTCAACGTTCTGAAGCACACAAATACCACCAGAGGCAAGCTTTTGATCCGCCAAGGATGCTGTAGAATCCAGGTCAACCAGAAAGTCGTAGAGATTGCGAAAGTCAGAGTGCATGGATTGGAACAATGATTTGGAGAACACGGACGGTGGAGGCCAGTATCCAAACTTCTTGATATAAAAGCCATGTAGAAATTTGCGAAATCGATTTAAATGGTTGCGTGATGCAGAAGTAAGGCCTAGTCTTGCGGATGACAAGTCTTCTTCCAGGAATGTGCTCAGAGATTTGGTTATACTCTTTAGATGAATGTTCATGAAATTGGCGTAGTTTTCAATCAGCGACTTGGTGCTTGTTGACAGACCCTGAAATGTGATTAGTGTCAAGAAAAGAGCCAAGATCCTTCAAAAACTGACCAGTCGCTCGCTACTAATGGATAACATCTCATGCATCCCGACGCAATGAGCAAATGAATCGACCCAAAGCTCGTCCAGAAAGAAATGTTCCGCAAATTGTAGCATTGCAAGAGCGTAATCTGGACAATGCGCAAACTGGCAATATCCCATGTCCTCTGCATATTCGATCAGATAGTTCAGATTGTTATCATGTTGAGGACGCCATATCGAAAGTCTGGCATACAAGCTAATCAAAGCCTCTCCAAGACTCCGACCAACGATTGCTCTGTTACAAACAAAGGCAAAGTAGTTGCGCGTGGTGAGATGCCAGTTGAATGCTGCTTCTCTGGAGCAATTCTCAGGACTGGGAATGAAGATTTGCCGTACAATCCGATTTATCGACGGCGAATAACGCTCTTTGCGCAAGAATGTGCCCGCATAATCCCAAGGTTGCCGTACGTTTACTTCGACTGTGACCGCAGACTGGGCAAGATATGTGCCTTTGAGAGTAGAGAATGGAACGTAGAACGAAGGTCCTCGACGGGATTGTCCAGGCGCATGGAGATGTATGAGGCAGTCTCCATCTTCTAGCCAGAGCTCAGGGTCCTATATGCAGCAACTATGTTAGCAAGACGTTCATGGGGTTGAGTGATCTTGGTTCTTTACCCTGCGCAGATTATCCCAATCGGTTGATAGTCTGCTTATCCCATCCCAGCGTTTGGCAGGGAGAAGCTCCGATGGCCTGGACAGCGAACGAGCTTCATCGCGGTGATTCCATGGCTCCATACTTGTTATGGATATTGCGTCCTATACGCTGGACCAGGCGCCCGAAACAACACTCTCTTCTTGTGAGCCAATACCCCAGTATCTACCTCCTTGACATGTGGAAAACAAGCATGAAGATAAGTAATCGAAGAGGAAATGGCCAAAATGTGCACCTTAAGACTGTTTTATGATGCCTCTTTTTGAAATTAGATGTTTATCGCGCTCAGCTGAGGTGTTGACGTTGAAAATTCGAAAAGAGAGGCAAGAGAGGCTGGCTGTAATGCAAGCAGTTCTGCAGCCTTAAGAGACGGAAGCGTTGATAGTACCTTGACAGTTACCGGTTTAGGACTGGAAGATCAGCGGGTTATCAGCTGGATGAACCAGATCATGAACAGGATAAGAACAGAGGTGCATGCGAGGGACACGCGATACAAGTTGCTGGTTGGTTGAATGGTAAAGACGGAGAAGAGTGAGGAGCCGATATGTAGCAGGAAATGCAGTGTGCTGGAAGCGAGGAAGAAAACAGCAACGAGGTGTGTACTAAGTTAAAGGGAAGTAAGAAATTAATTCAGAACACCACACTGGTCAACAGATGGCTGAGAAGTAGTAAAGAGCGGAATCAAGGTTCCTCCCGCGTTGCGCCTCTTGAGAAGCTTGTGAGCTGTGGTCGATGGACTTTGTTGCCAAACCCAAAACTCAAAGATCTCAAACTGGCCCGGAAAGCACGCCCAGATTCTCTTCGAGCTCGCCAGGTGCAGAAAGACGGCAAGACAAGTAGGATCGAGAGGCAGCGGGTGTGAGATGGTCTGAAAGCTCGGATGGATTTAGCTACAATCGGGACGATCGAATTCCTAAACGAGTTCAAGGGAAATCGCAGATCACTGATGTGCTCTCAATTAGGATTGGACCCTGCCAGCCTTAACGAAACCTTTCACCAGAAACCCGCAAAGGCTCGTCAAGAGGATCAAAAAGAGGCGGCGAACAAGACCTCAATGGACCAAAGAGGGCCAAACATAAACGCCATCTGCAGCGCAGCTGTCGGGCCTTGCTTGAGGTCTGTATCTGATCAGGTCGCCAGCCAGCCACCAGATTGGCCACCCGTGCTTGTACCTGCAAGGCTACGAGTCGTCTACAATTTGTAAAACCATGGTGAGAAACACCATTCATACTAGATTATTCTTGTACTCTCACCTGCAACACCATTTCTCAAACTCTGCCACTTACTTCATTGTGACTATCTAGCGGTTGTTGGTAATTGGGTCATACTCTATTTGTATGTCTATGACTTAAGACAAGACTAAGGACAAGACTATTTTATATGTCTATGACTGAGGACCCGACCACTTACGGTTAGCTATACGTTAGCGCTGGCTAGTAAATCTTCCGCATTCTCGGAGAAAAGACGCAATGCCATTATTTGTACCGACCGGCGACTTGTACCGACTACAATCGGTGAACTAGTACTGGTGACGGAGCAGTAGCTCGTTGCATATCTCTACAAATGTCTCACATGTCTGCAGACAACAGCTGTTTCTGCAAGCTCTTCCACGTGCTTGGTATTTGTCCAAATCAAAGATGTCTCTTAGGACTGGTGTGGAGGTTGTATATCTTCACTGATCAGTTCCACCGTTCCACATGTACAACGTCAGGTGGTATCGAATATCGATGATCTCATTCCCAATGCGCTATCTTATTCAGTCGTCCCCAGCCCCATCACAACTTTCCTCAGATCTAATATGTCTATTTGAGCTTGTTGAAGCTTTCAGTTATCTAGTCGTGGAACAAGTATGTACTATATACAGATACAAACACTCATGCAATATGCAAAGACTCAAGGAAATACTAAATGCTTTTTTTCTTCAATAAACAGAACATTGCTGAGAAACAGCTCGCAAAAATGCCTTGGCGAAAAACTCTTGCATCGCCATGTAGTGGAACAATATGCCTCCCAGCACTGCGACGTGCCAAAGGTTGTGGCTTCCCCCTACATAATCAAACATGCCTGGACACCATCGCTCCGGGATTTTGAGAGTGTACAGTATTGCCCCAAAAAAGTAGACTGCCAGACTTTTCAGAATGGGAGCATAGAATACTGCGGCCCAATGCAGTCCATGGACATACATAACTTGGACTGCTGGTAGAAAGCCAGTCGCGGCAAGAGAACAGTAAAAGGTAAGACGAAGCCAGGCCATGTCGTGTCGATTAAACGTTGGATGCCAGGTCAGATATATGCCAGTGAGTCCGAAGCCAGCTGTGGTGAGAACCCACGACCACCGCCAAAACGGTTCGCAATAAAAAGCCGTATACTCGGTCGTGATTATAGAGGCTGCAATTAGAAACGAAATGCCCGAATAATCGACGCAAGCGAATCGTTCTATAAGATGCTTTTCGGAGATTGCATTGAATGTATGCCATATCGTGCTGCATATCAAACATTTACATGCCGCAAAGAAGAAAATGCCAGCAATAAAGACATCTGTTTTGGTGGCAATGGTGAAATGATCTGATGCAGGATAAAAGTAGAATGCAATGGAGAGAACGATAAGTAATCCAATGGCGTGCGACCAGATGTTGAAAAGCTCGTTGGAAAGGTTGACCGTGGAGCGCAGACATCCAGTCAAAGTATCGTGAAATCGATATCCGCGGATGATGTGCTCGTTTGTACGCCATGGAATAGGAAGCTCGTGAACTTTGAGAAGGCCTTGTTGCCGTGCTTTATCAAGTGCTCGTTCGACGGCAATCTCAATTGTCTCAGCAGCGCCCCACGCCATGTCAATTCCAGCATCCACAACCTCCTTTGCTCGTTCGAGACCCTCGTCTACTTTGCGCCGCCCTCCGTCTAGTAGGTCGTACGGACTCAATCCCATGGCGTTTTCTTTGAGATCGTATGCGCGGGCCTCAAAATCTGCCAATAGTGACTCCATTAGAGCAACGCCTTCGTGAACCTTTTGTTCCAGAGTCTCTTTCTGCGCCAGCGCCTCATTATAGCTACCCTCTAGGGTTTCCACCAGTATTCTTGCCTTTCGTCGACCAACATCAAGGAAACCATCGGAGACTCGAGAGCACGCATCGCGAACAGCGTGTAGGGTGGACCAAGCGCCGTCTATACTAGTGTCGAGATTTAAGGCTCCGTATGATTCGAGAAAATCCAATCGTCGGCTTAGTTCGACTAGGAATCTATCAATCTGGAAAAGGCAGGATTAGGCCGAGCTTTTCAAAGGAATGAATAGACCATACCAGTAACTGGAGATCGTCTGATTCTCCATGCCATGCTAAAGAATGACATGATGAGTGTCTACGACGTCTAAGGTGGGCAGAAGAGGGATAGCGCCGGGAAGAAGTGCTGATGGCCGGCTCTTCGTAGGATTCCATGGTGATATGATTATAGACCTGAGGTCATGACTAGCAGGTGGCGACAAGAATATTATCGCAGAAAAAGAGGAATGAATAATATACAAGGAAGAAATGCGGCTGTATCAACTAGCAGAGCGTATCATGGTATGTCGTACGTCACCGAGGCAATTCAGCTGAGCAAGATCAGGTAATAGGAGAGAGATGAGAAGGAGAGAAATAGGTCGCGTGTTAGGTGGAGGGCAGTATTTGAGGGTCCAGCTGAATATGGAAGTGCGGAGAGACACAGGGATGGAGAGGTAAAGGTAATGTGTCGATGGTGGTGAATTGAGGAGATAGATTGGGGTGAATCTAGAGTGTGTTGGAGATAATTAAAGATCCCGCGGCAACGGACTAACGCGGTTGTCAAGTGTCATGAAAAGTTTAGATGCGGCAAATGGCAGTAGCCACTACCCTATCCGATCGTTCCCGCATTGTTCCTTCCATTTTCGCAAGATATCGCGTGTATTGGCCATTGTTGGAGTAAAAGCGAGCTGATCATTCCTGCTATCTTGATTCTTGACGGAGAATGAGATGTGTGAGACCAATGGAGTTACCACGTTAACATTGTGATACTAAAAGATTTAAGCTCGGCAACCGCGTCCATACAGGATTCATGGCAGCCTCACATGCATAAATTCACCTCATGTACTCGAACGCGACCAACTTCTAGAGTATTAACATCAGGCACATACGGATGGATCTTGATACGATCTCTCATAGTTTAAAATGATTTTTCAGTCAACACTACAAAAGTACATAAACCTAGAAAACATGCCCCTCTCTGAGATTCTGATTCAATTGTTCCAGAACTTAATCACTCCATCCTTTAATCCATGCACTCTAGTCTCTATTAATCCTTCTCGAATAATCTCCCACGTGGCGCTTCAGCAAACCACGACCCCGGTTCTACTCTTTAAATCATCAACAAGTTGACAAGGCAATACCCAGTTCTATCTGCTTACTATCTCCTCTTATTACTACTACTGGCGCATTCAATTACTGGTCTCGCTCCGAGATGACCTCTTTCGTAACAGTCAATAGTAGCGCCGTTGTCCGTCATGCGCGCCATTCCTCTGCCTCAACGTTCACGCCATGTCTCTGCTAACGCCAACCACCATTCGCATCAACTTCAAATATGTCCCTAACTGGTTATATCGTACCCAATATGCTGACTACTAATTAAACACAACCATTTCCATTTCTACCACTTATTTCGATCATAGTTATCTCGTTGCGCCGAAATACAGGCGATGATCTAGACTGATTATACATTCTTCCGCGAACCATCACGAGTCTCAAATTGGATTATTGGACGTGGATTTGCCTAAAATCTCCAATTGGCCGACCCCTGAAGCTATATATCTTTTTTGGTACCGTCCCGCGACTAAGACTCGGCCTACTAAGCTCCCCCGTCAACCCATCTTCCACTTGCAGAATGCTTGAACTCCACCCAATCTTAACCAATAATGCCTACAATACTTGTTGCGAAATCAATTGGATTTGTTCCTCTCGAGTCTCGATAAGTAATTTCGCTGCAACTCCCTCGCTGACACTGCGCATTATTGCGGGAGCTCCCGACTCTTTGCAGCCTTACCGTCACCCTTCTTCCTCACAATTAGGACTGGTCACTACTAAACCGAATCTTGACCAAGAGCCACTGCATTGGAAATATGGGATCTCGCATTCTACTCCGTGGTTGCGTGGACTGTCTGAGCGCTCTTGCTTCCCCTCCTGGCACCACATCATTGCAAAGGACTTTTTTTTAAACTATTGGCAAGCCTTCATGTTAGGCCATGGACTTAATCCTTCTAATATACCTATTTTGGCCTCTCGGCCTAAGCTGTCAATTTTAACCATGTGTTCGCAGTGCGCCCATAAGCCACTTCTGTGTAAAATCTCCTACTTTCTTTTCTGCAATCCACTTTGCCAACGTGTGGTTTGAACAACTGCCTCGCCGTACCGTGATATCCATCTTCTAGAATACCGGCACCCCACGCCACAGACCGTTCTTATAACCACCATTCGCTCGACCCGGTAATATCGTAGTTGATCATTTGAACAGTTCAGCGACAACCTTCAGATCTCTACAACCAGCAACCGCCGTGCTATTATCATAGCCTCTTGACCGGACGTCTTCATTGGCGATTTGGTTTTCAATGCTCAATCTCTGTCCGATCTACTTCACTCATTTCAAAGAACCTGGCTATATTTCTTTCTGGATTCAACATGGGATTTCTTTATCAGCCTTAGACAACATCTCACAACTACTCGCGCTATCGTGAAGGAAGATCTTTGCACCACTTATCGTCTAGGAATGGATCCGTCAAGTCGGCTCGACATGGATCTTCAACGCCGATCAGCCCACTATGTACAACACCATCGACATGAAGATCTTAAATTCCCCGGAGCCCCAATTCGACGATCTCGACTGCACATCTACTGGTTCACCTTCCTCATTGGCGTGCTATCATTGATGCCAGTCGTTCATGGAGCAACAATACCTCCCCCTTCTACTTCAGCCATAGCATATATCCAACGAAGAAACCCAAGTGCAGTGGCTACAACGACCTTGGTGACATCCACAGCAGTCAGTGACATTGCGACTGCCACAAACCCTTCGTCCAACCCATCATCCACGGCAATACCACAACCCTTTGATCTAGGAATTGGTAGTAATTTCACCACCACTACATGTCCTCAATTCTTGCGCAACTGGCTCAGTGATAGCTCTTTCACTCAATGCAATCCTTTCAGTCTCTTACTAGAGGTATGTAGCTCAAGATTCAACTGCATCCAACGTTGATATAATACTAACATTTCAAACCAGACTTCAAACGGCTTCTTCACAGCTGAGGGATCATTTTTCAGAACAACTCAAGTATTGGATTCGACCTGCAACGTCGACGTTGCCAAGTGTTCCAAAACCATCTCCAGCTATGCCAGCAAAATAACACTGGATGAAAACTGCGGAGCGGACTACCGAGCTTCCAATCCGCTTGTTGTACAAGCCTACATGGGCCTGACAAGCTATGTTCCGCTTTACAAGGCAGGATGTCTCAAGGACACGGATGGATCATATTGCTTTGCCAAAGCCATCAGCAACGGTACAACTTCAAGCATGGACAGTTGGCCTTATTTCCTACCGCTTGGTTTGTCACTGCCTAACGGAACTCGTACCTCTTGTTCCAGCTGTATCAAAAACACCATGGACGTGTTCTCGTCAAATGGCGGTGTGTTTAAGACACAATATGCCCAAGCGGCACAACTGATTGACTCCTACTGTGGCGCAAACTGGATCCCTACGACTCAAGTCTCTTCAGGTCCTCAACTTATGGTCAAGACACTTTCGTTAGTCATCGCACTGTTATCAACAACTGTCTGGACAATGCGCTGAACACAGACACACACTATGGGTCATATCAACAAACCCAAACTGTAATATTCAAATATCAGAACCTAAACCCATCTCCCCACGCCCAGCAGTAAGTCCCACCCCCCAAATCTATCCCACCAACGTCCTAACAACCTCCAGCTCCATCTCACCGATGCAACCACCCCTTTCCATTCGGCAAATACCCTCTCGACTCCATCCTCCTAACCTCCCCCTTCGACCCCTGCCAAAAGCCCACCATCGCCCTCTCCTGCTCCTCCATCGCCATACGATCCCTAAACCTCGACAAAATCCTCACCTCCGTCTCATCGTCCAAACTCGCTGCCACCAAAAACGTATAAACACCACTCGCCGCTTTTCCCGCGACATTGTCCAGTTTCGCCACCACGGAGCTGCGTGAGACGGCATCAACGCACCAAATGCGCGTGTCAGTCATGATCTCACACTCGGACAAGTCACCCGGCGCATCGAGAAACCCGCCGGCAGGCGAATAGTGCATGAGGTCGAGGCCGGTGGACATGGTGGGGAGGACGTGGGGGAGGAATTTTTGCATGGCGGGGGATGTTAGGTGAATGTCGTTTAGTGCCTGGTGTGAGTATGTTAGTCAGGGACTTGCAAGATTTAGGGGGGGAAGGACTACGGAGTTGTCAGCGTAGATCTCAAAGGCGAACATTAGATTTGTGTCTGAGTAGTTGTGTGCGTAGTCGAAGGGGATGCCGAAGTAGTATGTCTTTGTGGTTGGTTCGTCTGCTTTGACGTAGACGGCGAGGTCGTCAAAGGCGGCTTGCCACTTGTTGAGTGTTAGTTTGCGTTGGGATGAGATGGGATAGGGGACATACAGCATCGTACTTTCCGGGGAGGAAGTTTACGTTTGCGAAGACGAGAAGGGAGTTTGAGAAGTGGTCGGATGGTGCTGAACCCATGATAGCGTTGTGATAGGAAGTTGTGATAGGAAGTTGTGATAATTGTTGGCTTATTTGGTTCAACTATAGTAATGTGTATAAATGTTGAAGTTGAAGTTATCGATATGTCAATGAAGCTCACTTCTGATCAATCAACTAATTACTTCAAGCTTTTATTCAAGCATGCACTACCTACAATTTTGATTTTATATATACTTATCGTTCATTAGTATCATCACAGCATTGTATAATCCCGGAACACATTCCGGTGCCTCTTTTCCGCCAGACGTCGATCACAGGAACTAGAATGTGGAGACGGAATGACAGTAATTGGTTTCACAATTTGTGGGGTGCAGTAGTAGAGTATGCTAGTGATACGTTAGTCAAAGTAATGTCTGGTGTAGTGACCAGTTTGGAATATCAAATGCTGCTCAGAAGTCTCAAATACGGATAACATGATCCCGAAGAAACTTGTACAAAGTGTCTTATTAACACATTCGAGTGGAAAGTGATTATATCTATCGTGTTTTGTGTGTCTATGTACATTTATCTCGTGATAAAGCGGGGATTGCTTTTATATGCATGTTCTCATGTTGATATTGGAGTGTTGAGAGTATGAACCCCTGACTCCAGTCTGGTGTTCGCCCATTCTGTACAGTTATGATCCAATTGTTGCTTCTTCGTCGTCACTAGGCTGCTCTGATGCCTTTTTCATAGGTATCTCGTTTATCTTTGCAGGGAGCCAATATAACGCAAGGCCCAAAAGGAGTGTAACGCCAATCATAACAATCCATACCAAGTATCCTCCGAAAATCTGGTCTTTTACACCGATAGCAAATATACTTGTAAATAGAGCAGGTGTGAATGATCTCATTCCACTGCTGAGACTTAGCGCTATTCCATTGATCGTACCGAGAGCGCCTGGAGAAGGTGCAATGTCGTTCACTGCAATTTGTGAAGCAGCTATATCTAGTTAGCAAATGATCCATGTTAAGTAGTTTAGACTTACTGAATGCCATTGCACAGCCAGATCCTAGACCAGTGGCTATGGGAGCGACAACCCAGAAAACAGTGTCATGGTGGGCCCGTAATACCATGTTTGCAACTGGATTCAAGGCAAAGAGGAATGGCCACAGAATCGCACAGTATCTCAACAATGCACCGGTACCAATTCTAGGCTGTAATCTGGGGAATACTAGCAACATCCACATGGCTTGCGAAATTCCAGCCACGGCGAGGAAGTAAGAGATGTATTGAGGTGTCAGTGCGAAGCCTCCTGCTTCTACAGAAGTAAACCAGAAGACCGGGGCCACTAGAAGAAGCATTGTTAGCTCCAAACATAATGATCGCAATGTCTTCTTTGGAGGACCTACCGGCTGTGAAGGCGAAGCCTAGCATTGAACACAGACACCAGACTATTAGCACGTTGGGAACGCCTGGAGACCGTATGACTTCCCAAGTAGAAGGCTCTGGACCTCGTTTCCTGGACTTCTCCACGTCTCTGGTCTTATTAAGTTAGTAAGCTACAAATCGATATATAAGAAGCACTTACCTCGTTGACGAAGAAGATCGCTATCAACAGGGCGATCAGTACAAATGAGCCGGATATGATTGTTGGTAGCGCATATGGAAATGCTCTGAAGAAGCGGACTTCTGCAAAGATGCCCTTATATTGGGCTGCTGGATCTGCCAGCCCTCCAATAAGAGTTCCTACGAATATTCCAATATTGCCGAAAAATGCAAACCAGCTAAATGCAGCAGCCTGTGTAGTAGGCGTACTGTTCTCACTGATCATTGTTCTTATGGAAACAACGGAGCCAGAAAAGAATCCAGCCAAGCAGCGAAGTACAATCATCTGCCAAAGAGTTTTGCTGAAGCCGAAAAGCGTGCATGTTACAGAGACACCAGCCAAAGACCATACCAGCACTGGTTTTCGACCAAAGCGATCGGCAAGCCGTCCGTAAGGCACCATGGTGATCATGGCGACGACCGAGAAGAGCGATTCCTTGGAATTGTCAGCCCATCAACTCCATACGATAGTACCTAAGACTGTCCCACATACAATCATACCACTATAAAAGCCGACGTCTTCCTCTTCTATGTTCGTGATGTCGAAGATCATCTGGTTGATGAATGGCACGATACAGAAAAAAGCAATCGGATCTACCATGCGGCAGAGGGCCAACAGCAGCACCTGCGTCTTGTTGAAGGTTTTGTCATCTTCTTCGATGATGTCCGACTCCTCCGCTGGTGGTTTGATGGTGTCCGGGGTGATTATAGAGGAGCTGGACGACTCAAGAAGTGGCGTGTGCTCATCATTAGAAGTGATATTCGTTGCTTTCATGACTGAGGCTATATTACCGCTAGTGATTTCCAGGCTCTTGTCTCATTCTCTCGTGAATATGCGAACAACGCGGTTGATTCCATACTTGATCAAATGTTGATGCAGTTTGGCTCGGTCCGAAGAGGCGATCTGCAACAGCCGAGCCGGGGATTATCTCGGCCCGTCCAGCATCGACTGGGCTTTCTACATGTATTTATATCCATCCTGGATGAGCAGACAGCATCAAGACTATTCTGCAGACTCATCTGAGCGATCTAGTAGGCGTGGCTATTCAATGCACCGATTTGGCTTGAGAAATGTAGTATCTCGACATGGCCGGTACACGCGTGCATATAGTCATGGCGCAGCTAGCAACGCGTTCATCACCCAACACACAGCCGAGCTCGATGGCATCAGTACCCAAGGTATGCTTAGCATGAATACATGATGTTAGACCCTAACTCTTTTCAAAGCTGTAAGAGGGCCTCTTGAAGGTCGCAAAATTGCCGTGAAGGACAATATTTGTACCGCGGGTTATGATACAACATGTGCTTCCTCTACCTTGGCGGGCTTTCGCAGTCCCCTAGACAGTACTGTCGTCCGGCTGCTTCGTGAAGCTGGAGCTTTGATTCAAGGAAAGACGAATATGGACGAATTCGGTATGGGGTCTCACTCCATCAACTCTGCCCATGGCCCAGTTGTCAATCAGGGTGGAGACGGGAAATTGTACTCTGCAGGTGGCAGCTCTGGTGGTAGTGCAATGGCCGTTACAACTGATCAAAGCTGGGCGTAAGTGATAGTTTCTCAGCTTTATGGCAAAATACTGACTGTTTATAAGAGCACTGGGGACGGACACTGGTGGATCCATTAGACTACCTGCAGCATTCACAGGCACTTTTGGTTTCAAACCTTCATATGGACTGATTTCAAGGAACGGAGTCGTTGCATATGCTAATTCTCTGGATACTGTTGGAATACTTGCGAACTCCACCCACAAGATACAGCAAACGTTCAGCGCAATATCCAAGTTCGACCATAAAGATCCAACAAGCGTAACACCAAGCACTCGAAAGAACATTTTAAAGGTGACTCCAAACCTTCGCATGCTAGGACGACCTTTGAGAATTGGAATCCCGGGCGAATATAACATTGAAGAGTTGGATCAAGACGTTCGTCATGCGTGGGTGGAACTGCTAGAAACTCTTCAGGATCATAACATCTCAATTTCCGCAGTATCGATTCCAAGCACTAAGTACGCGCTCTCAACATACTACGTCCTGGCACCTGCGGAAGCTTCATCAAATCTAGCGAGGTATGATGGCATCCGATATGGGACTCGTCCTGAGGGAAGCGACATGAACGCTGGAACTCTGTTCTCCAGGACGCGAGATATAAGCTTTGGCGAGGAAGTAAAAAGGCGCATCCTTCTAGGAACATACACGCTAAGCTCTGAGGCGATGGACAACTACTTTATGCAGTCACAAAGAGTGCGCAGACTGGTCCAGCGAGATTTCAATCGTGTCTTTCAGACAAGAAATGTTCTAGAAGAAGGATCTGTTGGCACAGAAGACGGAGTCGACCTTTTACTTTGCCCGACTGCTCCTTGTTCGGCACCAGAGCTCGCTGCAGTTGAGGCACAGACGCCAGTTGAAGGTTACACCACAGATGTCTTTACAGTCCCAGCCAGCTTGGCAGGTCTGCCAGCAATCAGCATTCCTCTGAAGCAAAGGGACTCGAAAAGTAGCATTGGAATGCAACTGATTGGGCAATACGGGACGGACAGTCTTGTGCTTGAGGCTTCAGGCCTATTGGAGCAACTCGGTCTTACTAATGCGCCCAAATACGAGGGAAGTAAATTGCAAGTAGAAGGCAAACTATGGGATCCAAATCTTGCCATGTCGTATAAAAACATGAGCAAATACTATGGTGGTGGGATGAAAGCTGTGCAATGGTCAGGCACCAAAAGTGGAACCAAGGCTTCAGCTTGATGGAGGAGACTTGCTTACCACCGGTCTCGACATAATGAAACCAAATCTATCATCTCTCGAGGTGTCAATTTCACAATCTGATCCCTCGAGTGAATATTATCACATGCGTTCAAACTGCCAGTGATCTTGTCGCGCTTTCAAGGGCTAGGGTTACCGCGTCAACCTCCCTCACGTAACAGCTTGTGAGCTACCCCTTCAACAGCTCCTATATTTTGCTACACCTTCCACACCTCATCAATTCCTCTTTCCAATATATCGACCTGTCAGCCCTCTCTCAGCTCATTTACATTGCTCTCGATCAAACCGCAAAATGGCACCCAAAAAGGAGTCTTCAGCCTCGTCCTTGGAGGCAATGATCAAGGATGGTAAGATCAATCTGCGCTGAAGTATGGCGGGCGAAGGGACTGACAAGCGTTAGCACGCGAAAAGAAAAAGAACGAAGCCTTAGCAGCAAAAATATTCGGCCGATCAACCACACCAAATTCGCGAAATGGTGGCGCTAACATGGCCAGTCGTGCCGGTGTCCAAAAGGTTCAAGTCGCGTTACACTTTAGTTCTCGCAGCTCAACGATGCTAATATTCAATCAGCGATCGCAAAGCGCAAAGCCCGTACTGACTCGTGCTGTTTCCTCCTCTACCGGCCGACAACCGCGCCGCAACAATGTCCATCCTCTCGCCCGTCGACCAGTCACGAATTCCGATAATGATCAGAAGACATGGCCTGCTTCAAAGGAGTTGAACATCAAAGGCATGGGTTCAGGTATTGCCATTGTTCATGCAGAGAACTTTGCGCCAGGCACAACGGCTGCGGACATTGAGGCAGTCATGGCTCCAGAAGCAGGAATAGTATCCTGCAGCATCAAGGTCCATAAGCCTACAGTTATAGCAGAGATTGTGTGCACCAACGTGGATCTGGCCCACACAATTGCAAACAAGTTCAATGGAAAAAAGGTAAGATCGTTGGAACTCTTGTTTACTGAAGCTTTGAACTAATAAGCTTTCAGGCTGATGGACGTTTGCTCCACGTATATCTTCCCAACCAGACTCACGCTATACGCAACTACATGGCCGAGCAAGAGAAAGAGACCAAGGTCCACACAACTGCTGGCTATGATGACCAATCTTATGATCAACAGTACGATGACCAGAATGGCATGGACGTGGACCAGGCTCAGCAGGACACAAATCAACCATACTACAGCGACCAAGACCAGCGTAAACAAAACTATTCTCCACAACGCCCGCCTCAGCAGCCTCGAAGAGCACAACCTAGCGTTCAGGATGGCAGGTACGGATTTGAGACTGATCGCTATGTGGGCCGTTACGAGGGCCAGCGAGGTCGTGGACAGCAGGAGCGTAGACCGCATCGTGGTGGACGACTGGCCAGTGATAGCATGATACCTCAGGGCGGTTACTCGGAATATCGTCGTTAGGAGGATCTGTGGAAGCGGGAAAACAACATCGAATACCCTTTGAGAATTATTATGTAGCATAGGTGGTCCTTCATAATGCAATTGATTTCTTATGCGTTTGATATGTTGGAAGCCAGAGTACACTCGTATGGATGGTGCAGAACACCTGTAGTGCTCCCATCGACTCCGCTTCCTGCAAGCAATCACGCTTTCTTTCGAGTATCAAAAGACTCTTCAAAAACGTCAAAAACTACAAATTATTTGCTATTCAAGTGGTTCCAACTAGTTGATTATTCGTCTGCGGGACTTCAATTCTTTGGGAGACGCCATCAAACACATCACATGCCAATATAGAGGGCGCTATGACCTTTGAATAATGGGGCTCTGCATTCAACATTCACTGCAACATTCACCTCGCCCATTCAGCGATCAATACAATCAATAGGCCGCCAATAATGCAGCAGAATTTCTAACCATCCTGACTGTTGTGGTCGTCGTCAGCGTTTCCATTTTTTTTTATCTTTGCCAGCTACACCCATCTTCGCTAACCGCATAACTGACGATCTCAACACTTCACAACTGCCTCCTTTGAACAAGACATGGCGCAACCCGCGCATTCAGCGCCAATACTACAGACCGAAGACTGGGCAGAAGAAGAGTTTGTCGCAGCATTAGCAGAGCTAGAGAGAATACAGCGCCGGGTATGCTCCTCACAGAACGTTCTGCGCATAGCACACAACGCTCATAATATCACAGATTGATCGCGCGCGTGCGATTCCAGGAAACATTGTTAACACGCTCACCCGTCGCTCCTACTCCAATCCCCAGGATATACAACGATCCTACATGCGAACAGCCAAGCAATCTATAGCCACGATCGACGACCTCAAGAAAAGCTGGGAAGATGCTGCGACCTGGCGCATGATCCAGCAATTCGGGCAAGAGAAGAACAAACATATTGATTTGGTTAGACAGTACGAGATTGGTCTCTGGGGCTGGGTCAGTCGTGAAGAAGCCCTGAGTGCGGCAAAGCAGAAGGACTTTGAGCAGGAAAAAATCCGCAATACTGAGGAAGACGAAACCGCCGCCTTAGCCGAATATGCGCCAAAGTTCAAGACCTGTGCTTGGGACGACGAAGACAAAACTAGAATCAATGTCGAAGTCGACCGCGCAGGTACAGCGTACAGATTTGAGATTCGCAAACGAGGCACGAAAGATGGTGTCGTATATGATGTCACATCGGTGGGTGGAAACTACGAAAGTGAGGCCATTTCAACAACCATGTGGAGACGTCCGTCACCACAGGATATATTTGCTACACTGGAAATGCTAGTGGCATATGGAGACAACGACCTGGCGAAGGCGGATTGTGCAAAGTGTGGACAGTACTTTGGCCTTGGAGGCTCGAAACCATTTTCACGACGCAAGCAGAGAATTGCCTCTGACAAACGCAAAGGCCAAGATCGAATCACTTGGGTTGCACTACACGAGAGCTGTTTATGACTGATTTGGTTACTGGACTCTGGATTTTGCGTCGAATGATGCTTTTGTAGAACTATTCCATCTACGCCAACGCCAGCCATGCAAACAATAATCGACTATGTATGAGACAATGAAGACTTCTCATAGCACCTCATGGATAGTGGACCCATTTGTGATAATCGCCATGGGCACACCTGTATCCAAATGGCATAGCATCTGCATCTGCTCCAGGGAGCCAGCGGGCATCGGTCAAAACAAAGGGGTTCCGGACATACATTCTGCCCCATGGATCTTCACCAGTCCTTTCGCGCTCGTACTTGCTTGTCCTAAAGTTATAGGCTTCATTCCTCCTCCTTTTGGCCCATGGCATTGATGGAGTGCTGAGGTCCAGATGTTCCCGGCCCCATGCATCACGATCCAGCCAGTTGCGGTTCGTCCAACGACCTCGAGTTGGTTGATCCTTTCTGCCGTATTCACTGACGAATATGTCTGGCCCTTTGCCTTGCATGATATCCATGAAACGGCCAAATTTGGTTCTGTCGCGTCTTCCATCTTTTGGCCAGACGAAGGCTCGGCGTTTCTTCTCAAGGGGAAGGGGCGGGCGGTTTAGTCTAACTGGCGGTGCGAAAAAGGGATGCAGTGGATAATATGGCATAGCAGCTGTATCTGATGAAGTGTGCTGATGTCGACTGACGATGTTTGAACGAGGTTTGAAAAATGTGTCGAAGTGCAGAAAGGTTAGATTGTATTGTAGAAATGCTCTAGGTCTTTCGAGTATTTTGCCGAGACAGTACCTGGTGTTAGAGCTGAGCAAGAATGGAACGGCTACAAATCTGATTATAAATGCCCGTTTGTAGGCTACTTACGATGACATGAGATATTTCGTTTGCAAGCAACGTACCATCTGCTCATCTACGCAATGGATGGTGGGTTGCGCTCTAATTGCTCTTTAGCTCTACAAACGCGATACCTGCCACTGACGCTTGGTATGGGAATTCGTAAACTGGTTGATGGATACATGCTCCTTTGCTTCCGGTGATGGTGTCTAATTGATCGCATCTCTGATTGTGCTGTTTTCTCTTTCATACGTGCGGAACCTGTTTCGTCATCCGGTACAAATGGCAGCAAACGATGTCGCCAATACCATGTGAAAGACAAATTTTAAAGCCGAAATGAGTCGATTTGTAGCCCCGGAATGTCAGATCTTAACTTTACATACATCCAGGTGCAGACAAAACCCTCCATCACATCCTCTCAGACCCACAGCACAACCCCTTAAAGCTTGGAGATAAACAGACGAGCCAACTTGGTGCGTACAATCTGTGGCAGCCAGTATTTCGACATCAGATAGATGAGAGTTGGAATAACGATGAAAGCTCCAACAACCTCGTTGACGAAGTAGAATGGCACGAGCTGAGGCATGGCGGCCATCAAGACAGTCTAGTTAAGAAACAGGCAATTAGCTTGGAGCTGCAGCCGTCGGTAGTCAGGAGATGTAGTACCTTGGATGGCATCCGGCTCTCTGGTACAGCGGTTTGCGGTTTGCTTTTAGACTGGAAGCGTGCTGCGGCGGTTTTGGTGCTCAGTGCTCGCACCGACATGGCAGGAACTGAGGTCCGCATGAGCGGGCGGAGGACGCGGGCCGACATAGACATGATTCTGGGGCTTTGTCAGAGGAATGGGGACCGGAGGTATAGCTGTTGTTGGAACTGACTGTTGCGGATGGCAAGTTGCGGCGGGTGACTGTCGAGCGTTTGCTGTGTAAGGTGAGTTATTTGTGGTATCAGAGGGTAGGCAGACTCACATTGAGGTCAATTGCCAGTATACAAGCGGTCAGAGGTCAGACAGGCTGTAATTGAGGTTCTTGAGTTGGCACGCAAGTTACAAAGCTCTTGATGTTGAGTCTCGGATGGAGAATCTCGGAAGGAAGCATTTGCAGCGGAGCGGAACGGATGAGACATGGGATGGGGTGGAAACTAGAGCTTGGGCCCCTGCCAAGATAACATCCTTGTCCAGCAAAACATTAGAGCGCGCTTTCCAATGTGTAGAACATTTACCCAGCAACCACAACCTTTGCATTCCGGCGGCTCTTAATTCAGCGTCTGTAATTTTGGTCTCGTCATGTTCGGCAGCAATACCGGTGCTGCAGCTGGCAGCGGTGCTTTTGGCGCTCCATTAAAACGCTCCTCTACACTTC
The DNA here is from genome assembly GCA_010405405.1 of Microthyrium microscopicum. Lineage (NCBI taxonomy): Eukaryota > Fungi > Ascomycota > Dothideomycetes > Microthyriales > Microthyriaceae > Microthyrium > Microthyrium microscopicum. The sequence goes on along the minus strand of MU004244.1, from coordinate 1,041,183 downwards.
CGCTAGGAGCAGATACCTCAACATCGCGATCGAGCCTTTTCCCCCAACTCAACACCACTGCCGCCGCCGCTCCTGCATCGTCTCTTTTCAACAATAACCCTGCTTCCTCTGCTCCTAGTACGTCTCTTTTTGGCGGGTTAGGCACGCCAAAACCCGCAGCGGCCCCGTCTCTTTTCGCGTCGACCACAAACAAGCCTGGTTTCCTAGGTTCTACTCCAAATACCAATACGAATGCGGCCCCTTCTCTATTCAACATGTCTACTCAACCTCAGCAAGCACCTGCGCTTGGCGGAAGTCTCTTTGCTTCGCAGGGTCCGGCACAAGCAAATCAGTCAAATGCACAACCAGCGCAGGCAGAAGCCGCCGCCGCAGCTCCAGGGAGCTCTGCTTACTTTGATCAAATGCTAGAGCGAGGAAAGAAAAGAAATCATCTGGACAATGGAGGCTTGGGTGATATTCCTACGCTACAGCTTGGTCTTGCGGACATTGCTCGAAAAGCAAGAAACCTAGGGACTGGAGGTCCCAGTGCAGCACAAGCGCGAGCTGGTGACAGAGATGCTAGAGCTCATTACATGCTTGCATCATCTGGTGTATCTACTGTCAATGCTCTCCGTGATCTCAACAATTTCGCAGCTCAAGCAGGAGCTACAACAGGTGCTGCAGGCCAGGCTGCTCCAGATCCAGATCTTGACACCTTCGTCTCGAACTTGCGCACACAATCTACGATGGAAATGATTCAAGAGGGACTGGAACAATCGAAACGCGACTTTGACAACTTCCTTGAAGAGACAGTCCAGATGAATTGGAATGCTCAACGGAGAAAGGTCTACGAGCATTTCGGTCTCAAAACCCCTACAGGAAATGCAGCGGATGACGATGCTACACAAACGAAAGCCAACACTGGGGCATTTGGCCGCTCCTCTCGAGGGTTCCGAGCGTCCGCTTCTGGTATGCGAGTTTCTGGTATGCAAAAGTCGATCATTGGCAATGCCAATTTGCGAACATCTGTACTAGGTGCCCCTGGTGAAGCAGCTGAAAGTGATTCGAAATCCCAGCCACGTATGCGCCTGGAAGATCGCACAAATCGCGAACGTCAAGAACTCTATGCCAAAAAGATTCAAGAATTCAATGAAGCTAGAAATATGGACCTGGTATTTCCAATTGCGCACCAATTGGCTGAAATCGAACTTGCCGTTGGGGACCAGAGTGCCGATCAGATCTCTAATGCGTACAAAGCACTGATTGAAGTTGCTGAGGAAAGCAGTACTACACTGGCTCGTTCTGATCCAAATGTCAAAAGCTGGGAACGCTCTTTCGTCAACGAATATCTCAACTACAATGATAATGCTCAACGTGCAGAGAACATGCGCAAACGGATCACGCGAGGTGCACAAAAATGTCTCGAAGGCATCTTCTGGCGCAAGGTCGAAACCGTCATTGCGAAAGATCCCAAGGTGGCCAATTTGGGCGGTGTTCCCCAACCAGTCAACAAGGTTCGAGCGTACATTCGAGTTTTGGCTCAGCGCAAAGATCTTGTGGGGCCAGAGAACCAGGATGTTGAAATGCAAGCTATACAGAAAATAACCACTCCTTCTGGAACAGACTACTGCTGGGCACTGATCTATTATGCTCTTCGTTGTGGCCTAGTCGAAGAAGCTGCAAGATATGTTGCAGACAATCAGCGAGCAATTCGAAGTCTAGACCGCAACTTTTCCAGATACATGGAAGCATATGCGGCAGATCCAGACCGCAGACTTCCACAGGATCTTCGCACAGCGATCGCGCGCGAGTATGTAGGCAAATCTCGAGCTCACGATGCATCTCAAACTGATCCCTACAAAATTGCCTGTTACAAAGTGATTGGTCGTTGCGAAATGTCGCGCAAGAACTTTGATCGAATTCCATCCGATGAAGAAGATTGGATTTGGCTACAATTTGTTCTTGCTCGCGAGGTCAACAAGGCAGATGAGGTTGCAGGAGATGCTTTCAGCTTGAAAGATCTTCGTAGCATTGTTACAGATATCGGACAACGACACTTTGGTCCCACTTCTGAAAGCAGCGGCAGCTATGGTATCTACTTTTACCTCCAGATTCTTGCAGGAATGTATGAGAGCGCGATCAAATGGCTCTACGACTACAACTATATAGCAGCCGTTCATTTTTCTATCGCCCTTGCATACTACGGTCTGTTACGAGTATCAGATTTCTCTCAGACTAACTTGCGTAAGTATCAATTCCTTTGGTTTATTGCCAACGCTAACAAAAGTAGTATCGTTCACCACCAGACAAGAGCCTCAATTGCAATTTGCTCTCATCGTTGGCTATTACACGTCCGAGTTTCGAGCTGCTAAACCGGACGCAGCTGCTGATTATCTCATTTTGTTGGCTCTTAATGCCGACCTATCCGGGGAAGCTGGACGTCAACAAGGGCAGCTATGTCTCGAGGCGCTCCGAGAGCTTGTCTTGGAAACTCGTGAATTTGCACAACTCCTAGGTGATGTTCGCAATGATGGGCAGCGCATTCCAGGCGCAATTCAACTTCGTACCGATTTAATCAAGCGAGGCTCGGTGTCCGGCTCACTACGTGACATGGATAACTTTGTCCAAAAACTCACCATACAAGCCGCTCAAACAGCAGATGAAGGTGGACGCACCACTGACTCAGTTCTTCTCTACCATCTCGCTGGCGAGTACGAAAATGTCTTGACAATAGTCAACCGCACCTTATCTGAAGCTCTTACCGTCGAGCTTGGACAGAGTGCAATGCGTCTCGAGCCATTGAAGGCACGCAAGGTTGAGTCTGGACCGGCATTCTCAGAGAACTCGACCCTTAGCTTGACAGCGGTGGACGATCCTGTGGTTCTCGCACGCAACATGCTCAGCCTCTATAGTCAGGCCAGCAGCCAGCACGAATACAACAAAATCAAGCCAAACACACGAAAGACAGCTGAAGTCCTTCTGCAGCTCGCCCGAGCGAAAGAGCTGCTTCTTGGTCGCTATTACGTCGAGTGTATCGAAACCATTGGCAACCTCAAGCTCCTTCCAGTCGATTTCCGAGGCGACGTTACTCGCATTCGCCAGTCAGCACAGGACTTTTCAGAGCTCAGCCAGGTGATCGCGCGCTGCATTGGAGATGTACTGATCTGGATGGTATTGGCGTGTACAAAGGAGAAGGAGAAGCTCATGAGCTCTGGCTGGGAGACAGATAGTCGCCAGGGTACAGTGCAGTATTTGAAAACCGCGATCGAGGACTTGGGTATCTTCGCTGGCTTAGTACGTTATAAACTCCGCCAAGGTGTATTTGAGGTGCTGGCGAGAGCTGCGGAAGGCTCGTTGTAATGAACTGTGGGTGTTGGATTACTCTAGTATAAAAGGGATTGAAGGTCCGAAATGCATACCGGCGCTCATGGAGCGGTAGATATCGCTCAAAATTTATAGCGCTTTGCTTCCGCAATTTTGGTATCACTATTGGGGTAGTCCTTATCCTAGAAATAGAGGCCATAAAATAATTCTCTTTGGATATGAGTTTGCACAAGGCTGTAGCGGCAAGTCTTGGCGGTTGTCAAAGCTCAAGACGTCAAATGTATAGATGCCATCTCACAACAACTTACAACATCTGCATCCCCTACAACTCCACGCGTCCGATCGTACTCAGAACCTGTAGCATGTCTTCGAAACCTTCCACTCCCGAATGGGTCGCTCGTCTTCAGTCAACACCAAAGCGCAGCAAGAACAACAGCAACATTGTAGACCCGCCCGGATACACCCCAAACACAACGAAGGTATCTATCTCATCCAGAATTCCTCGTACCATCAGGATACATCTAATAACTTTCACAGAAAGGTCCCAAAGACAAGCAACCCGCGCGCAAACTCCCCACCACCGAAGAGACCGACACCCTCAAGATCAAGAAAGCCTGGGAAGTGGCCATCGCGCCCGCCAAACAACTACCCATGAGCGCCATCGGTTTGTCGCATTAGATTACGCTCTATAAATCACTGCTAATTATCTTTGCAGGCATGTACATGACGGGCAACACTCTACAAATTTTCTCAATAATGATGGTCTTCATGCTGTTCAAAACACCTATAACATCCGTCATCGCGATACAAAACACATTTTCACGGTTCGAGACGGAAGGTACACGGGACAAGATACTGCTGGCCAAGATCGCGTTTATTCTGTGTAATATGTTGTCGTTGGCGCTGGGGATTTGGAAGGTTAATGCGATGGGGTTGTTGCCGACTACGACGAGTGATTGGTTGATGTGGGAGCCGATGAGGACGAGTTTGGAGAAGGCGGTGCCGTTGTTATCCTGATTATATCTTCAATTGATAAGAGAAGTTTCTTGTACAACTATTCCTTAGTTCGGCGCTTCAGAAATGTATGATTATGAGCGTGGTATATACAGAACCCGTTTCAATATTCTTGCCCATTACCAGGGAGCTAACACGTAGAGAAATTCTTTAGTCGAACTGTCCATTCTTGCAGGCACATCCAATAGCATGACACATGATCAAATTAGTCTCTACCGCCAACTCTGCGCTCCCAGTCATCGCCGACTCTGACGGCCTCGACAACCTCAATTCCCTTCCCTAGACCGACGCTCTGACTTGTCTCCCACCATTGCTTGCCCTTTCCTTCAGCTCCAGGACCTTCGTCTTCAGTGTCATCAACAAGTCCTGCACCATCTCCACCGACTACGACAACAATCTGGCCTACCCAGCCACGAATGTCCTCAATGTATTTACCGCTTGGACCCGCAAGCGAGTCTGCGATGTAGACTACGGCAGGACTCAGATGTTTGAGCATATGAACGTGCCCGGAAGGAGTGCTGAATGGCATGATATTGACTTGGTCGCTGACAAGACGAGACGCTTGTTTGTGTAGCATGTCGTAAAAAGACGATCCTGAAGACCGCGCACTGAGTGCCGGAGTGACTGGCATTGGGTCGATAGAATGCAACTCCTCACCAGGTGTGACAGCCGGAGTGTTTATTGCGCTGTATGACGAAGCCAACGAACTTAATGGCTTTGCACCCTGTGCGCCAGTTGATGCATGTGGTTGATAACGCGGCGCATAAATCAGGATCAACAGATTCGTTGTCGCTGGGTCCATCTGTGGGATATGCGACAAAAGCGACTAAAACAGATTAGCAAAAGGCCACCATTGTATGTCAAGGTAAAACATACCGCATGCTCACTCTTCCACCCACGATCTTCTTCCTCCTCCATTGGCATCATACCCTCCTCCGCACTCACTACAATCGCAATGTTCCTCCTCTTCCCACCCGCGCTCCCTACAGCCCTCTTTCCCGCCTGCCCCCTCGCCTCTCCCCACCGTTCATGGTCCGCAAAATCATCTTCCCGATCCTCACGAATCGCACTCAATGCACTTCCCGCAACAGCGCCCACCGCCGCGACGCCCGCAGCCACACGTTTGGTCGCGCCATCGTACAGCTGCTGCGGACTCGGACTTCTTCGAATCGTCGACTGCACTCTTCCCAATAAACTGCTATCCTCTCTCACCACACCCTCACTGACACCATAGCTAGGTGGGCGGATACCACCCCTGTGTTCTTCGCGGTCCGTATCGCCGCCATAGCTCAAATGTTCGTCATCCTCCGAATTGGAAGTCGAGTCGTGATCGTCGCGCGCGCGGAAAACCCAGGCGGTGATAGCGCCGGCAGCGAGAGTGGTGGTGACGAGAACGGGAACCCAGAATCCGAGAATGGTGTGAGAGGAGCGGCGGGAAGAGGCGACGCGCCGGCGCGAATCGTAGCGATCGTAGGAGAAGCCGGCCATATTCACATGGAGGTATTTATGTATGAAGCGCGGTGGCTGGGAGGGGGTGCTGTCCAAGGGTGGCTCGAGTTGTGTTTGTGGTGCTCGAGTAGCTCTGAAGTGGTGACTTTATTGTTTACTGGGGCTTCTGTTTGGCAAACGGGCAAACAAGAAGCTTATACAAAGGAGTTGTTTGTTGCTGGGCTGGGCTGTATGGTTTGTTGTTCTGTTCAATGTTGATTGAGCAGGGAAGGGAAGCTGGCCAAAATACGCTAGCTGACATGTTCTGGCTTTGATTGGTTGCCCTAAACCTGCCATATTCTCTTGACTTTGAACTTCGAAGTCACATCACAGTCATAATATATATCGTACCATAGTTCACTTTCTCCTCCTATTCACACACCCTTTAATATGCCATCTCGACACTCATAACCCCAACTTCCTCCCACCAACTCCATCTCAGAAGTTGCCTTGACGTACTGTCCGTCATCATGCCACACGCAACTCTACCCTCACCGGGCTTTCAGGCCTTTATTCTGTGTGGACCGGGGGCCTCACTGGATACCTTCACATCCGATCCTGTCGAATTTCCAAAAGCAATCGTACCCATAGCCAACCGGCCTATGGTATGGTATCCGCTCGACTGGTGCTACCGGATGGGGATATCAGGTATGCGTCCATGCGCCTTTCACCATTTCTGTTGATCTTATGCTAACATTATCATAGACATATTCATAATCACACCGCCTGAATCAAAGCCTGCGTTGGAGGCGGCCCTTCAGCAAAACCCACACCTCACAAGCCTCCCATCACCTCGGCCGACCATCTTAGCCCCAACAGAACTCACAAATACGAGTGGAACTGGCGACGTGTTCCGACAAAAAGAAGTAAAAGATGCGATCAAGGAAGATTTTATCGTATTGCCATGCGATTTAGTCTCAGAATTAGACGGCACAGCACTTTTACAGGAATGGATGGTGCTTCAAGCTGGACTAGGAGGCGCAACCGGTGGTTTAGATCGTGATACAAACCTACCAGTCCCTATGGAATGTGGGGGAGAAAGCATAGCTCGGCGAGGTGCTATGGGCATGTGGTATGATACTAAAGGCGAGGCCGCGCTCAAAGGCGAAGAAACTGACTTCATTATTACTGTACCCCCGACAAAACCGGTTGTCCCACTACCCAACAACTCCATAAGATCAAAGGTGTCGAAATTAGTGTCTGCGATGCCAAAAGACTCGTTAAATGATGTGTTGGAAGAGAAGAAGCTGTATGCTGTTCGACATTCCCTACTCCGCGAATTTGGACGAATAAACGTGCGGTCCTCAGTACGGGATTCGCATGTATATCTCTTTCCTTTCTGGTCACTTGAGTTGATGCAGGATGAACGGTTCGAGAGCATCAGCGAGGATGTCCTAGGATGGTGGGCAAAAGCAACCTGGCAGCCCGGTTTAGCAGAGAAGCTTGGATTTAGAGATATTCTAGGTTTTACTGATAACCAAGGCTCTGAGAAGAACAGCGGGTCAGATGAAGGCTCCCCCGGGCCAAGCGAAGAAGAAGACGATCTCGATGTTGCTGAGTATAGCAGCACAGTCTCTTACAGCAAAGTACCTAACGTCTCCAAAACCCAAAAGTCCCTTTCAATACCTCCCATCATGGCATATATCCATGAGGCCCTTCCTTCCGCACCAGTCATCAAACGCGTTGACACTAAAGCCTCATTACTGGCAACATCTCTCCGGATTGCCCGGCTACCGGCCACAAGCACACTTGAAAAAGGTGCTACTCCATCACCACTCGCCCATCCTCTCAAAATCGCACATCCCGACAGCGTTCCCAGAATCACTCGAGTTGAGGCAGATACCTGTCTACTAGCCGAAAACGTCACAATCGGCGAGAAGTGTGGTATCAAGGAATCTGTCATTGGAGTCGGATGCACCATTGGTGAAGGCGTACGGTTGACTAAATGCTTGATCATGGACAACGCTATGATTGGCGACAACGTCACGCTCACCAACTGCGTACTTGGTCCCCGCTGCAAAGTAGAGGGTGGGCCACGGAAGGGAGATGAGAAGAGCGAGCTGGATGATTGCGAAGTGCAAGGTGGGTATATTGTTCCATGGGGAACAGAGGCAAAAGGCGAGAAGTTTATGCTCTTCGAAGGCCTTGAAGAGAAAGGAGACGAGAACGAACTTGAAAGAGTTGGTTCTATATCACCTCTTCCAGATGATGGTCTGTCACATCGACGAAAGGAGAGCGGCTCGGTGCTTGTCTATGGCTAAGCCTAATTGATACACAACTATATATACACACGAGCATCCAAGTGTCTCTCTGCCAAGCGCTCACTGATCTTAGCTATTCTAGCATATCACGATGCCTCCACTGAGGATTGAGCCAATTTGGCCACCAGCGGTCCATGAACCCTGTGAATGTCCACCTTCCCACTGAGATACTTATCTAGTACCTGCATCGTCCCTTCATCCGCACCGTCATTATCCCACTTTTCCTCATTCAAGCCCGCCAGTCCCCTAACAAATTTCTTGCGACTAATCCCCACCAGCCACGGAAACGACTCCAGTCCCGGGTACGCCTTGAGCTCATCAAACCTCTCCAGCAACTCCACATTCTGCTCAGCAGTCTTTGCAAACCCAAATCCCGGATCCAACACGATGCGCCACCTTCTAACCCCTAGCCTCTGCGCCTTCTCCACGCCCTTCAAAAGCTCCGCTCCCACAGTAGCGACTATATCATCTCCATAGTCTGTATGCTTCTCCGAGAACATGGTCTTCGCTGTCCCCCGCGAGTGCATCAGCACATATGAAGCATCGTGTTCTGCCACCGCTTTCAATAGATAGTCATTGCGCGCGCAGGTTACGTCGTTGATCATGTGTGCGCCTGCGATCAGAGCAGCGTTGGCTACAGTTGCGCGGTAGGTATCTACAGATACGATAGCTTTGCGGTTGAAGCACAGGGCGACAGCTGTACGGACGGCGGGGAGAATGCGACGGGTTTCTTCGTCTTCGTCTATGGGTTCACTGCCGGGTCGGGTTGATTCACCGCCAATGTCGATGATGGTGGCGCCAGAGTCGAGCATGTTGGATATCGTTTGCTGAAGTTGGTCTTGGTCGGTTGGGTCGTGTATGCCACCGTCTGAGAAGGAGTCGGGTGTGACGTTTAGAATGCCCATAACCACAGGAGGGCGTCCTGGGGAGACTGCGTTGGGGATGGGTAGTTCAGAGCTTAGGAAAGTTAGGGGCGCAAGGGAGTTTGATGAGAGGGTGTTTAGGTGGGAAAGAAAAGTGTTGTCTTGATGAAGTGGGTGACTTTTCTCTGGAATCAAACTAAACCGGCAAGATTAGTGAAGTGCTCTTACAATGAAAAGAAATGATGACATACTCGCAAAGTGGTCGGAGGACGAATTCTCGTTCCAGCATAAGCTTATGTGGAATATCCAACCGTTCATGATGGAATACTGAATCACCATAAAGCAGAATATCAAGATCAATGGTCCTCGGCCCCTTGTCAATAACTTTCACTCGTTTGAGTTCCTTCTCTATGGACTGCAGACCGTCAAGTAGTCCAAGAGGACTCAATCTGGTTTTAACCTATTCCCACTTAGCAAGATAACCTACTACATAAAACCAGCATCAGGATATTACCCACTTCGCATACACCGTTCAAGAAATCTGCTTGATCAGTCACATACATAGCCTTGGTCTCATAAATACACGACGATCGTACCAACTTGGTAGTAGGCAAGCCGTTGATCTTGCGACATGCATTTTCAATGGTTGCAACGCGGTCCCCAAGATTACTACCGAAAGCTACGATCGCTGTATGAATTGGCGATAGCCCTTTGTGTCCTCCTATCAGACGTTGAATTCCATTGAAATGTCCAGGGTTTTTAGACGGCTCCTTAACAGCGCGTCGCACACCACGGAAATAGATGAATTCGACTTCAGGCGGTTCAGGCCGAGGTGGTGGAAGAGGTCTCATAAAAGTTCCCTTTGCGCGCTTTTGGCACGAACTGGGCTTCCATCCCAGTCTCAGCGCTCTGAGAAGAGAACTGGAACTTTGTGTCCAGTTGGCATGCAGCCCCATGATCTTTGTAGGTTGTTGGATCATGAACAGGCAAGACAGGATTGCTCGAGAATTGATGTCGAGATTCAACGTGATACTAATCCAGAAAGAGCCTAGTGCGAAGTGATCAAGCGAAATGTTTAGCGTGCCTCACAATGAACTGTTTCAGCCTGATGGTGACTATGGGGTTGGCAGCATTCGAAGTTGCCAATACTTTTTGTCAGGTGCTTGTTCTCATGCGCATGCTATAAGTTGTGAGATCCTTATCCACAAATACAGTTGCGGGTGCACGAAGAACGAAGAATTCAAGCAATGCGACGCAAGGGCTGGGACGAATGTGAGATGCAGTCCAACGACAAAGGAGTCTTTCCCTGAGTCTACTCACATGTGCTTCATGCACATGGTCAAGCCAGGAATAGACAAGATGAGTCGCTGAACTTAGAGGTCGGGTGTTCAGCTTGTTGATGTTGATAGAAAGAGGGAACATAAGGTCTGCCATGCATAGGTTCTATTTATTTACAAAATCCCTTGTATATGAGTTCGGCGACGTCTCAAGGGATCTCGGCACCGGTATTCAATCGCTAATTTCTCTCATAACTGAATTAGTCGCTCTCGGAAAGTCATCGACGCGTACAGCATACATGCTAATGATGCCATTATAGTATGACTCCAGGGCCTAGACGCTATGAAAGACATAATGATGCGCAACAAAGTTCCCACACATTTCTTGTCGGTTATAATTGGATACAAAAAATAACGCTTATCGCATTGAAGATTTCATGGGCCATGTGCAGTCAAAAAGTCAAAATCAGCTCCCTCGTGAGCCTGATTTACCGTTCTCTCATAAAGTCCTCGATAGCCGCGTCGACTCTTTCGAGCAACCCAAGTTGGAGCATTGGGACCAGTAGAACCCTCGATTTGCTGGACCCTCCTTTGTATTCGTCTTTTGATTTCCGCTTCCTCGACTTCCAGGACAAGCTCTCGCTTATCGACATCAAGTCGAATCCAGTCGCCATCCATGACGATTCCAAACGGACTGTCCGGGATAGCAGCCTCGGGAGATACATGTAGTACTATGGTTCCACCAGCCGTTCCCGACATTCGACCATCAGATATCCGCAACATGTCGGTCACACCTTGTGATGCTAGTTTGCGAGGAATCGGTATTAGCCCGGATTCTGGCATCCCCGGGTTACCAATAGGTCCAATTCCCTTCAGTATTAGTACGGAGTCTCGTGTGACTGGTAGATCTGGACTATCGAGTCTCAGCGCCATATCTGTAGAGTTTTCGAATACCACTGCCTGGCCTCGATGGTTTAGAAGAGTGCGATCTTTGGACGCAGATGCCTTCGCTACACAGCCATTTGGTGCTAGATTACCGCGTAGCACCACTAGAGACGAGGCAACATATAGAGGGTTGGTTAGAGGTCGTATTATCGTTGATTCAAATGAGCGATGGGGAGTCGCATCCAAAAGGTCTCCTAATGTTTCTCCAGTGATTGTTTTAGCAGACAGATGAAGCAGAGGGCGCAAGTTTTGGAGAAGTGCCAACATGCCTCCAGCATTATGAAAATCAGTCATGTAGTTGTCGCCGCTTGGTTTCAAGTCTACCAATAGAGGTGTTTGGCGGCCGATTTCATCGAATGTATCCAAAGTGATCTCTCCTTGAAGTAAAGGGTGTCGATTTATGATCGCCATTAAATGGACAATGACATTTGTCGAACCTCCAATAGCTTGAAGCACGGTAATTGCATTTAAAAATGACTCTTTGCTAAGGATTGACTGTAAGGTTTTCGGTGAATCGGATTGAAGCATCTGAACAGCCCGAGCTCCCGTCTCTTCAGCAATGCGAAGTCGAGAAGATGACACAGCCGGTGCAGAAGCGCCTCTTAAGGGCATTAAACCCAAAGCTGCTGTTATGCATGCCATAGTAGATGCAGTTCCCATGACACCACAAGTCCCTGCCTGAAGAATAGGTTAAAAAAGCGCACACAAGAAAGATGCGTGTGGTGAAGCGTACAGTTGGCGCGAGTTCTTCATTGAGTTCTGATATCTCTTCGATATCAATATCGCCCGCTCTGAAAGCAGCCCAGTTGTTGCGGCAATCTGTGCATGCCCCTATTCGCTTTCCTCGATGACTGCCTGGCATCATTGGACCAGTTATCAGTGGAAGCACAGGCTTGTCTGCAGATAGAGCACCCATCAACTGAGCTGGCACTGTTTTATCACAACCTTTTCAATGTTAGTACTATATGGGAAAAAAGGTTGTGATAAAGATATATACCGCCAATCATGATACAAGCGTCAACCGGCTGAGCTTTAATCATTTCCTCTGTATCCATACTCATCAAATTCCTCAAAAACATGCTCGTCGGATGTGCAAATGACTCATGCACACTAATGGTAGGGAAATCTATTGCAATTCCCCCATTGAGATGTACTCCACGCTTTGCGGCTTCAATGAGTTGTGGAACGTTGGCATGGCATGGATTGAAACTTGAGTAGGTGTTGATAATTCCAATAATTGGTCTGGAGAGAGCATCTTCCGAGTATCCGAGAGCCTTGATTAACACTTTTCGGAGAAACAGCGAGAAGTGGGCGTCGCCATATGATGTTAAACCTTGTCGTAATCCGGTTCTAGCTTCAATGGGAATGGATAGCTCATAATCCTCAGTTTGACCGGATGATGAAGGGCGTTCCATTTTCTCGAAGTTGTTAAGTATAAGATGTTTTCTTTATTTCTCATATACTCAAAGTGGGGAGGGCGGTTGTCAGTGAAGCTTATGCGAGAGCGGATGAGGACTTGATCTGGTCTAAATTATCACCATGAAAACTGCATGCAATCTTGCGCGAGCAATTGACTTGTCACGCAATATCATAGGCCTGCCAACTAGTAGAAGTATTGATACCATGAGGAGGCACAAGATATTGCAGATTCGAAGGCCTGAGAGCAAGCCCAAAAATATGAGCAGCTACTCGAATAGGTTAGGTAGGTACCTAATATATGTACCGAACACTGGCATCCATGAAGAAGGATTTTAGAAATATCTTTGTGTTACTCTATTGTGTTCACTGCTCGGGGTCAAGTAAAAGAGGAGCCAAGTCTCTTTTGGCTGCATTTTGGAACTTGATGACCTAGGATTTGTGTGCAATGATAAGAGTAGAAAAGGAAAAGCTGTGGAATGTTTCTACGGTATAAGCAGTTAGAATACTCTACTCTTACCTACCTAACTTGAAGAGTAAGTAGATTTGAAGATGGCACAGAAAACGAAAGAAGCACCAGGTGTGGATATCGTAGACATAGAGTAACGTTCCTTCACATTATTGGAACGCGTCATAATACATTTCTTCACAATTCTTCTTTCATTTTTACCATTTTTGTCTTGATTTTCCCTTAGAGTACTCCAGACTTGCGTCTTCAAGTTCTTTGTTTTCTTTTCAATATTAAATTTTGAGAGCGATCTAGACCTTTGAAAAATTGAGATATATGTTTGACTTTAAATAAGGATCATCCCGAAAACCTGGCTCAACGTACCCAGAAATCTGGACCCAGAAATCTAGACCCTGCTATTCACTTCCCAGCAAAACCTCCCAAAGCATCTCAAAAAACTACAACGTACAACAACATGCTACTTCTCTCCCTTCGATATTATGTTTACTAGTTGCATGGTACAACTATGCGCATAATACAGCATGAACCCTCCGGCGATTAGTCCTTCTTCCCCTCCTCAACGCTATGCCGTCTCTCCAGCCGATGCGCCGGCACGTCCTCGATTCGACTGGACTCGCAATCCTCCTCCCGCGAATCTTACTCCCTTCCAAGAATTTACGCGCAATGTCGACTGGGCAAACTCACCTTTGGGCCCAATGGAGGAATGGCCCGCCCAGTTGCGCCAAATGGTCTTGCTTATCATGGCAGATCCGCTTCCTGCCGTCGTCTACTGGGGTGACGAAACCACCATTGTTTATAATGAAGCCTATGTGCCTTTAATCGGCCAAAAGCACCCTGATTTACAAGGCCAGGACCCCAAGATTGGATTTGCAGAAGTCTGGGACACCTTTGCTAAGATCATTCGCGACGGGCAAGAGACCGGTCTGACGCATGTTGGCGATCGCCAAATGTTGTTGTTCCATCGCTTTGGATTTCTCGAGGAGACGTACTACACCTGGAAGTTTGTTCCAATGATTGGCAACGAAGGATACGTTGTAGCATCTTATGCGACGGTCGTTGAAGTCTCGAAAGAAATGATTGGCAACAGGCGTTTGGCATCTTTACATGAGTTGGAAGCACAGATGGCCGCCACAAAGAGCATGGATACCTTCTGGCCCAATCTTTTCAAGGGACTGGAGCCGAACGATAAAGATATCCCGCTTCTCATGATGTATTCAGTGACCAAGAGGGCCGGTGACTCTGGGTCACCAGATAGCGTGGACTCATGCATACTCGAGCAATGGATGGGGGTCTCCGATGAAGATATTGCGTCTTTGTCCAAGATTGATCTTCACAATGATCAGTCAGGAATTGGATCAATATATAAGGGGTGTATTGAAAGTGTCAAATACTCGCCTACATTGGTGGAGCGAAAAGAGCTCCCGCCAAATCTATTCAGCAGCACCAATTGGCGAGGATTTGGCGTCCCAAGCGAACAATTCCTCCTATACCCCATTCGCACTAGGAATGGCACACTTGTTCGTTTTATGCTGGTAGGCTTGAACCCCAGGAGAAAATATGACTCCGACTATCAGGATTATGTCCATCTCCTCACCAAGCACATCACTAGCCACCTTTCGGAACTGATACTTGCTGAAGAGGTCAAGCAAAGTGAACACAATGCAAGAGCTTCTGCTCTTCAACGTGCCGAGCTATCGAATCAACTACGCCAACGGACGAAGGAGTTCGAAGAAAGCGAAGATCGATTTGCGCAATTTGCCAGCTTAGCGAACGTGGGAGTCGCTACCTCTGACTTGGATGGTCGGGTAATATACGCTAACTCGGCTTGGACAGCCTTCACTGGGCACATACCTGGCGTTTCTGACTATTTAACAATGCTGGATAGCGTCGTACCCGAAGATGAAGATATCATACGTGAGGAATGGGCAAGAGTTTTGGCTCTGAAACCAGCAAATACCTTTCAAATTAGAACAAAACTACCTTTCAGTATGCACAATGTTGAGCATGGCCTCATGGAAGCCGACTACAAAACCGGTCTTTGCACAGCCTATCCACAACTAGACGACGACGGCAAACTCGTGGGAGCTACAGCTCTTTCCATGGATATCAGTGAGCTTAAATGGATCGAGAACGAAGTCCGGTTACGATCGCGGGAACTAGAGCAAAGTGAGGTCAAGTATCGAACCTTTGCAGATCATGCACCGATTGGCGTCGCTCTCATCAGTTCGATTGGCATGATAGAATATACCAATCCAGCATGGTAGGTGCTAAACTCCATATGTTACAAAACATTTACTGATATTTCAAAGGCTCAATATACTTGATCAAGAAGCTGACTGGGAGACTCCTCGACCATGGCTTCAAGCTGTTCACCCTGACGATTATGTCAAAATGGAACAATTTTTTGATGATATTGTTAGTGGTAAGGGTCCTCTTACTGTTGAAGCTAGATTGAAGCGGCCATGGGATATGCCTGGCCAGAAGCCCGGATTGAACCACGACACGGCCTGGATACTTGCGTCAGGGTATGGTGAACTGAATAGGGCCGGTGAACTAAAGAACGTTGTATGTTGGATAACGGAAATTTCCATGCAAAAAGCGGTGGCTAAAGGCCTTAACACGAAAATGAAGGAAGCCCTCGAACTAAAACGCCAACAGGAAAACTTTATTGATGTATGTTACTTCGAGGAGCTTCGCACATTGAATACTGACAAAGCTCAGATGATATCGCATGAGATACGCAACCCGTTGTCCGCTGTACTTCACTGCGCAGAAGAGATCGATAGATCCATGGCTGAAAGTCTCACCGCCATCGCATCACCAAACTTTCAACAAACCTTTCAGCCTTCACTCAATAGCCTACTAGAAAGTGCTATTGATGCTTCACAAACCATTGTCCACTGCGTCCAGCACCAAAAACGCGTTGTAGACGACGTTCTGACTCTCTCAAAACTGGATTCAGACCTTTTGACCATATCTCCCGTCCCTCTCCAACCCGCCAACACCGCCAAAGAAGCTTTCAAACTCTTCGAAGGCGAGCTCAAAACCGCCCAAATAGAAACATCCGTCATTTTGGATGAATCTCTTCAACAACTCAATGTCGACTGGATTCTACTCGATCCAAGTCGGCTCCTCCAAGTCCTAATCAACTTGATTACCAACGCCATAAAATTCACCCGCGACCGCAAAACAAGACACATTACTTTGAAAATTGCCGCTTCCACCACCCGCCCTACCGTGAATTCCACTGTTGACTATTTCCCTCAACACATCAATCGAAAACAGCCCGCCAGGACCCAACATCTCGAAACTAATAAGAATACTATATATCTCTCCGTGTCGGTCACTGACACCGGCAAAGGACTCAGCCCTGATGAAAAAGTCCGCCTATTTCAACGCTTTGCCCAAGGATCGCCAAAAACACATGTCCAGTATGGCGGCAGTGGGCTCGGCCTCTTCATATCGCGCCAGATCACAGAGATGATGGGCGGCGAAATCGGCGTCGCAAGCGAAGAAGGGCGGGGTTCCACATTCACATTTTTCGTGCAAACGCAGGTCGTTGAAGCACCGAAAGCCAATCCATTCGAAGCGAAAGATTTGACGCGTAGACTCAGCTCCTTGATCATTAACAACGGCGCCGACGCGACGACAGGTGGCGCAGATGCCTCGCAGATAGCCAAGATTCTTGTCGTGGAAGATAATCTGGTTAATCAGAAGGTGCTAGCGAAACAGCTTATCAAGAGAGGGTATTGTGTCGTCACGGCGAACCACGGAGGCGAGGCCTTGGAGCGCTTATATCAGACGACGTCCTATGTGGACGGGGGCACAGAGGATTCCTTCCATGTCATACTGATGGACATCGAGATGCCACATATGGATGGTCTCTCATGTGTTCGTCACATAAGGAAACTGGAAGCAGCAGGTTCCCTCAAGGGCCATCATGCCGTAGTCGCCGTCACCGCAAATGTTCGAATCGAGCATGTGCGCGCTGCAATGGAAGCAGGCATGGATGGCGTAACGACCAAGCCGTACCGGATGGAGGAACTAGTCACGGAAATGAAAACGGCGTACAGGAAATCGCACGTTGCACAGCATCGTTGATCATCATTCATCAGCCCATTGTATATATAGCGAGGAACGCATTTTTGCGTGACCTGAAGGGGTAAGAATAGATGCTAAACATTGGTAGATGTTTTAGACTACGAGAAGTATGATGCCATGATTAGCCCATGAAATATAAATATTCTGAGACATTGCATCCTTGACTTTCGAATGATGGATAAAGTAAATGGCGTACATCCTAAAGTCCTTTGCTACACTCTCTTACTTCCTAAATTATGCTTTAAGGAGTATGATGATATGGTTATAGGATGTCGATGGGTTAGAGCGCATGCTCCTTCTTCCCATAATATGCAATGGAAGAAATCGCACTCGATGAGCATGCCATTAACATTCTTGGCCTTTTGTCTCCTTAAATCGCTTTCTTTGGCGAGATTCTTCTATCATTTCTAACTCACCCACTAACCACCGTATCTATCCCCATCGCCTCCCCCCTCTAAAACTTATATACAAACAGCCATCACCCAAAACCCAAAACGACATTATCAAGCAAAACCCACATTCCCTTCTCACTATCTCATTCTACCCAGTCATAAGTATTTAAAACCAGAACTCGCTTGCTTCCCAGCTAATCGATCGCTAACCGGAACCCGGTCAAACTCACCAACGCACCGAGGCGCATCCCAACGCCTCGGCCGCCTCGGTCTTTTTACCAAGCATCTCAAACAAGTGGATAGATGCATGCCGTTCGTTCTCTCATCTTTCTGGGGTAAAACTGATCATGCAGGTACGGCCCGCTGCGGGAAGCCGTTCAGCCACATTTACCTGGTACCTGGAAACGTTCCCAAAACGTGGTGTCGTTCGTTTTATGAAAATATGCACGGATGGGTGGTTCATTGGTAGATCGATTTTCAGGATTTATACGTCACTTCTGGTTCTTATTTGCAAATTTCGAATATTGTTTGTTTCTCGGAGGTCGTGAATTTTGGATAGTTTGTAGAGTATATTTTGATATATAAAGTACTATCGACTGATCAATTGATGCTACTTCATGCTCATTCTGCCTTCCTCAGTAAGCCGTTCAACCACTCCACGCTGATTTTTCATTATTTATGTTGTGAAGAACATAAGAACGCAAAATAAAAGTCATATTCTGATGCCGCCCGTAACATTTGTCAATTATCATTGATATTTCCCTACGCCAATGGAATAGGATAATTAAGCGCCAGAGTTGCCAATCTCGCAAGATGGCGAACAAACGTATGATGGATAGAGAATATAGCCTCAAGACCATAACATCGAAATCATGTCGTATGATTGAGGATAGTGAAATCGCTCTGTTAGGCGTGGGGAATGAACTGGAGTCACGGTGACTCTAGAAACCGCTAAGACCAGTTTCACCCTGAATGCCAAAGAAATTGAACCTGAAAATATTAGCCAATGTGAATTTGAACGACGATGAGATTCTTTACCAGTCCTCGACATTGAGAGTTTGTGGTACTATGGGTCCACCACCTTTACTACTGTTGCTCCACGAATCGTCATTAGTACTGTTCTGTTGATTCGATCCATCCATGTGCGCCCAGGCATTTGGTTCATGGCCTAATGTCGTAGTCATCATGCCGTTGGGTTGCATGTTCATTGAAGTACCCGTCGCCTGCATCATCGACTGCTGTGGACCACCTGATAGTTGAGGGTCTACCAGAGTTTGCTGCTGGATTGGGGACAGGCTCACGAACGGCACGCTGAGGTTTGTTTCTGCGGGAAATAGCTGATCCGGTTGGAAATTCTGCCATAGATCTGACGGGATGTTAGGCGAATTCCGGGTCACTAGGAAAAGCTCTGGCGGTGTCCCTGGGTATGAAAAGTTTGCATTGAACGGCGTGGTTGGGCGGGTGTTACCGCGCGACTGGCCAGTCGGGAAACCATCTCCCAGTTGTTGTCGTGCCATTTGAGGAGAATGTGGCACAAGATGATTACCATTTGTTTGCGGTTGCGAAGTATCCTGAGAAGGTGTCAGAGCTGGTGTTTGGGGTCTGGATCGTTCGTAAGATACTGGTGGAGCGGGAGGGCCATTGGTAAAGTTCAAGTCCATTTCGTCAAACTTGCGCTTTTGTGCCTCTTCTCGCTGTGTTTTGACGTTTATTGGGTGTGGTTTCTTATGTCGTTTGCCGGCAGCCTTTTGAAGACGCTCTTCTAATGATTTGTTTCCGAGAATTGATTCGAAAAGAGTGTGCACCATTTTGGCGACAAGCCACACCTTTGATACCTCTTTCAACGCAATCATGCAGACCTGTAATCGTTGTTCAGTCTGAGCAACAACGATCTTGTTGGATGAGCGCATTTGATAGACATGCATAATAAGTGCCGAGAAGAGACTATAGACAATGAATGCCGGGGTATAACGCAGTTCGCCGTGATTTTGCAGGTTTTCAACAATGGATGTGATCATGCCTGCAGCTTGATATGCAATGTTTCTTGAGGGGTAAGCAGCCTCTTCGTTTGCCGTAGTCCGTGGTGATCCTGCTGGTGGCATATGTGCGCGATGAAGTAAGCATAGCGTTGTGCTTGTAAAGTTAGCAAGGTGTTTTCGGGAACAAAAACTGAACATACTAGTAATTCGAATGCAATAGCGCGGCCCAGAAGTTGTGATTGTTTTTGTCATAAGAAACCTCTTTCGGGCAATGCTGAAACCAATCTGCCAATGCCATATCACTATGGGTAAGATCCATAGCATTGGTTCGTTGCAGCTTTGATGCGACAGAATATTGTTGCGACAAGACCAATCCCATAATTTCGCATAGCTTAACATAGCTGATAAAAAAACGAACGTGAATGGGATCAGGCGGGAACTCCGCTTGTCGGTCCGGCTCATCTTCTATGAAATCGTCTTCATGGATCATCTCGACATCGGTGTCTTCCGGGTTGATGCCCACTGGACGACCAAGAGCAACAGCGACAGATCGATCACGCGAAAATAACGTCCACCAGATTCGTTTCCAGAGTCGTTTGTCAGATCTGCTTAATTGCGAACCTTCCACGCTGCGAGGTTGTTAGTGCTTGACTTAATCACGATTGTTTCGAAACCGACCTTCTATGCATGCCCGAGCCTTGTGCCACTACGATTGCCACTCGTGTCCAGTAGAAAACATTTTTCGTTACATCTGGAACCATAAAGTCAGCACACGTGCAGATCCGATTTAGGTTTCAAAACACTCACCCTCTGGTCCTTCCCAATACCAGGCCAGTAAAAGCAAGGCTTGAACAATGGTAACACGATCATCTTCGTAATTGGCATCAAACAACGCCTTGGCTCGCTTGTAGAATGTCATTGCAGCTGGAGTCGTTGATCCACTTGAGTCCATCAATTGTGGATTCATACAGACACGAGAGCCTGCAAGGAGAATAGCTTGCAATAGTAGAAGTGACGGAGGGTTCTTTGGATCTCGATACTGTCGCATAAATCGACTGCGGTTGATGACTGGGACAACAGGAGCGACCCATTTGAAGTACGCCTCAACAAGCTCGTCACATAAAGCTCGTGGGGGTAATAAGAAAGCTCCTCTTTGATGAAGAATCTCAATCTCCATGTTATCAAGCTCATTCACTCTTGCCTTTGCTCCTCGAACATTTTCTGGTAATGGATAATGGACGACGTCTGACGCGCCATATCGATCATGTACGAGGAGCGAGAGATTGGAGGATTCGCCTAGGTATGCCACTCGTCCAGCTTCTTTAATCGGAGCTCGAGCAAACTTGGGCTTCATGAACTGTGTCAATGTACCATTATGAGTTGATTGATGCGTTGCATAGGCCTCTGACATGGAGGCTGTTGGCGTGCCATCGAGCTGACCAAACATAGAAGTCGCTGCCTCGCGGGGAGTCAGTTCAGAGGGTGATTCGGTGGCGGTACCAGGCGATCGGGACTGTTCACTGTAGACAAGATCCGTCAGCACGCGTAGTGGGCAGCATTGCATTGCGTAGACTTACTCCTCGCCATCTTTGGCTTTTGACTGGGCCTTTTTGCGTTTTGGTGTGGGGATTCGACATTCGATACCAAAAGCAGTGCAATTCGTGCATGGCACGCCCAGAGAGGCGGCATCACAGCGAACCTAAAAGAACGGTGAGTGGACAAGTCTTGGAGCGATGGATTGGATGGGGTGGCATACTTTTCGTGCATGGCATGTCTAAAGGATTGAAGTTGAGTTAGCCCACTTGTTTTCTCTTGCACGACCTCGGTGCCGAGGCAGGCGCAGATGGAGTTTGAACATACCTCGCAGGCTCTTGAAGCTCGTTGCCTACTTGTATGCAAGGCCCCGGTCAGTTTTTTTGTGGTTTCAATATAGATGATTTTCAGAGGGGTTTTACCTGCGAAAACTCGGATGTGATGGATTCGCCGCGTTCGCAGCATGTTGTGCAGCAGCAGCAGCAGAATTAGCCGGCGGGGTGTCTGCTGACACAGACATGAATGCGCTTTCACTCATGGCGGGCGCAGAACTTTCGGGAGCAGTCCAGCGTGGAGAACTGACGAGACACTGCGGTAAGCGGCGGGTGGTGGTTGAGTGCCAGGGGAAATGGTGGAGTAAAAACAGGTGGAGGCAGGAATAGAGAGAAAAAGTGGCGGGAGGGTTGGCAAGTGGGAGTAGAGTTTCTGGAAATATGAGGGTGAGCTGAAGCGGACTCGGGCGTTGAAAGTCAAGCCAGGCGGAGAGATGACACTGGTAGCTAGCAAAATGTGGGGATAGAGAGGGTCTGGAGAAGGTCTGGAAATGGAAACAAGACCGGCAAAGAAGCTAAGACTCAAGAGCAAAACCAAGACGCCACAGTAGTAACAAAGTCAGAGTACGGCAGTAGAAAGGGTGCTTTGAACATGCGGGTGGTGGGTGCAGAGGGTGCAGAAATCATGCAGGCGACAGCGACAGCCCTTGATGGTTCCTTTGGGTTCCTTCAACCTTGAAGAAGGGAAGGGATGTGGGATGCAGGGACGGATGAGCAACGGCAGATAATAATGGATGCGTGGATGCACATTTTGATGAGAGCGAGAGTCTGGGGGAGCGGCGGATAGGTGAATTAGAGCCGGGATAATACCTGGAATTGCTGAGATGCTAACATGCTCTGAGCGATCAACCGACCAGCAAGTAGTTTGAGTCTTGGAGAGAATACGCTAGATGGGTCTAATGTACAGAGGAGACTAGATCCAAGAGGATTACCCTAGGTAGAGTAAGACAGTTCAAGATGGCGCTGTGACTGGGCCAATTAATAGGTAGTACAGAATGTCTGGAGTGGTTAGAAAGATGGAAAGCGGATAGAGTGTGACATTGACAAGTAGAACAAAACCCCAGGGAACGGGCTCACTACACGATAGATGCCATGTATGATACGAGATATTGGCGGTAAATGGTAATGGTAAATGGTAGGTGCTGCTTTTGAAGCTTTGAGCCTATACCAGACTTTACCAGTGCAAGGTTACACCAAACACTAGATTGCATTGCATCAAATGTTGAAGAAAGTACTAGTAGTTGGACGACAATAAACACTTAAACCTGCATGATATACCCTTTGAACATCTGAGGTGCTTACAACTCCAAGCCAGCGATATGAAGATATGGACCGTCGGGGTAAACACCAAAGAAGGCTGATACAATAAGCTTACGGCGTTCATAACAAATCAGAAGTTCAGTATGACCGCGCTCATTTGATGCTTTGACAAGTTTGCAAGATTTTTATAGCCTGTTTATTACCTCCGTATCGTTGCCGTTGTTAGCCGTTACCATACACGCCATATAATTTCTTTTGGCTGGGCTGTTACTCGCTTAAAAGGGTTATCAACCTTCTCCAACCTAACTTCTATCCTATGTTCTTCTACCATTACCAACCCTCAAAAGGATTTCATTATGTGCTTTATGTACTATCCTTTAGTTTATTATCTCCTTAACAAGCTTGACTTATCAATGTTCTATTCTTTCTCTCTTCCTTCCACCTCTTAACGCGTCGGCTCTATTAACCAGCAACACTGCGACTCGACCCTACTACCCATGCGCCCATCAAGTGCAGGCATCAATGTCTTGGGACCACTATATCCAAAGAAGCTGATGTGCTTCCCACACGGACAGAAGGAATAACATCCATCAGCTATACCCAGGAAGCCTTGTGCATGCCCCAGTCTGTAACATGGATAAACCCACCACTCCAGATACTAGGTCTAGATCACCACCACCGCTTCTGGAAATCAGCATCTTCAATTTACAGCATCATGCAACACATCATACTGCTTACGACATCTTTTTCTCGCGTCTTTGCCATTCCCAGTATAAAAACTTCAGCCTTGCCAGCGGCCCGACAAGGCTCGTGACCTTCGAGAGTGTACACCTTACCATCAAACAATCTCCAGCCAGTTCAAACCGACCACGCATCCTAGAGAAAGTGTTTCACCAGTGCCGTGGTAGGTTGCCAACAGATCTACAGATGCGCCACGAGTATTTGTACCTGGGCCATGCCCTGCATGCGGGCTTTACTTCTTGTACTGTGACATGTGCCAAACTTACCCCATCCCTCACTATTTATGATTTCTGCGAGGGCTGTCAGTTACCAATTAAGCTGTATACCCGGACGAGCACTCGCCTAGTTGGTTTCATATGTTTACAGCGCCACTCGAGTCCTATGGTGCTGATTTGCCCAGCTCATCACCCGCATCCATCGCTTTCGTTTCAAAACGACAATCAGTCTGGGGAAAGCTATTGCTTACCTCGTGGCAGCCCCGCCCTCCAGAGCATAAATTGGGACTATCTTCGATCTGATCGTACCCTGGCCATGGATTATACCCTCGACCTCTTGTTGGTCAAAGATCCAGAGAGCTCGAAACGGATATGGCATGCTCTTCAAACTATTCAAAGAAGACACCTAGAATTGCTGATAACTGGTCGACATCTAGGATCCTGCCTTCAGTAAATGTTTTACGTTTCTCATATGATCAACGATGATCTACCTGGAGCAATGATTTTTTCGCCCTTTCACAGTTCTTGCCACCATTGGCGTATATGTTGACTCAATCTAATCTATCATCACAGGCCATGCAAGTCATCAGTCTGATGCGCTCGTTTCCAGACATCAGTCGTGAGGACTATATCATTTGTCAATAACCCAGGTAGTCTGACTCTCTAAGCAGACCATTTCTTCAATGGGACCTTGTAAGAGTGATTCGACACGGGCATGTTGATATTTTGGTAAGGTAATTGCTACAAAATAGGCTCCTTTCCCGCCCAATCCGGAATGGCTTGCCGGGTAAATTGGTGTCAATATTTCCAGTGGTCTGTGTTATCTTCCACTGGATCCTTCACTTTCATAAACATATCCAAGTACAGGACTTGATGCTAAGATGTGCCTCATCCAACGAGGAAAGAAATGACGAATCTAGAAGATAATACATTTCAAGCTTAGGTAACTGTTCTATATGACTATCTGAGACTTTGGACACTAGGTATTTCTTCACTATTTGAGCGCACAAAAAAACCATAGTCAAAGACGCAAGCTTCACACAAAACCGTTCCTTTCCAGTTTATACATGGTACTAAACGTGTCATCCGCATACGCACGCATCCAAAGCTCGCAATGCCATTAGTTCATATCGCATCGCGATCTATCAACGCACTTCTGCAGAGCGACCACAGCTCACTCATGGCTACCTGGTAGAACTTCACGATACCACACGCACAAACAATTTGCCAAGATGATGATGAGTACCATTTCCTATTCTGGCACGGAAACACCTGAAATAGTGGCAAATCAGGCAATGCCATGGAGAGAAAATTGCACCCACACGCCTCTACATAGAGGCTTGAAATTGGTTAGATTTGGAAATAAGGTAGACATTAATTGATCGACGACCAGGACTCGTCGTGTACTGCAGGTACCAGAAATTTTCTGGACCACAGACCGTCAAAATGTCGTACTTGTATACTTTATCAGTAGTTCGTGGTTGCTTATAGCAGTTGTATCCATGGCTTTGGATTTTGTGTCTATTGCGAATATCCTGGCTGATACAGGTGAACGGAGCTGGATTCTCCGTACACGATCGATATCTTTTTATCTTATATTTGCAGAATTCAATGGTTTTCTTTTATTAGTTCATGAGGCTCTTGAAGTCATAGTACGATGTACCTTACTCCTCATACTCCTGATATGCAACATACTTCCTAAAATGGACAGGCGAAGCAAGGTTTCTGGCGCCACCACATGGAAGTTGATGACGACACTGGGTGATCGACTTCACATGGCAGTCTTAAGCCAACCTAGATCTTGCAAGGTCTTCATCCTTCAACATTACCTGTACTCAACAAACGTATTACACAATGACGAATGAGAAGAGGATTCAGTTCCAATCCAGCTTCCAAAGCGATACTTCTAAATTCTATGAACGCGTGGAAGACAAGAGCACAGGAGAAGTTCATGTCAGCGAAAGCAAAGAACCCTTCATGGGAAAGTCAACCACCACAGTCACCACAAACCCCTACAAAGCGGAGATTGACGGCTCGCCGCAGGGAAAAGCACCACAAGGAAAGGCGAGCAAGCGATCGTCGACAGCGGACATGCTCACCGTCAACAAGCCTGGCTACGACACTACTCAACTATGATCTGTTTCCAGGACCGCAAATTCTGTAAAGGCGAAAGTAATGAAGAATGTGCTCGTTATATGCAGCACACCTTTATCACACAGACCTTGATAACGACATAAAACGAGGAAATCCCCAGCCAGAGCACTTGAGTAGTTCGCCTCATGATATAAACCAGGTGATCACAATACATCAATCCACCAACTCGCGTAACGCATTCGGCTCCTTCTACCGGGTAGCACCCCAAAAATTCAAAAATTCCTTCTCGTATCTCGATGGCATACAAGGCGTCATGTCATTCCCATGTCATATCTCCTGGCCAAAGCGCCGTAACATTATATTACGAACCAGGTTGATAACGCAATTCAAATCTTCACTTTTGCGCCGGAGGAACGCAAACTGTCCCGTCACACCAAATCCGTGTGGCACATCCTAGAAAGTGTTGCGAACAACACTATCAGAAAACTCTGCTAGCGATATTGACACTGCACCCCTTTTTTCCTGTGTCGACGAGACAAAAATAGGAATGGGAAGAGTTCACTCACTGCACATGGCCAGCCTGCACGCTCGTTCTGATATCCCGTTGTTCTCCGAGCTCACAGACACTCATCTGGTCCGTCTTTTACTTGCAAAATATCGTCTTCATTCACGGAGCATACGGCCTCAACGCTCGTCGCACACAATTGTCTGCAACGGCGTCTGTGAAAGTGTGGTCGCACAGAACAGAATTGAGCCAACGACGATCGCGAGCAGTCTAGTAATGTATGATTGCCAATGATGTGCGGAAGTAGCACTTGCTACTTGGAGCATTTAGAACTAGCATCAAGCAGCGAATAGAAAGCGGAACATAACAGTTCTATAATATTACTTAACCATCCCTCCCAAGTGTACACTGTGCGCATCGCTAGTCCCCTGTTAGATACACCATTGTTTCTAGAAGCTTCAGTACCAGTATATATAACCCATGGAGACCCTCTCTACCCTCGCACACTCGCACGGTTACGGGTAGCTCATTAACCATTCCGTGCCTCCTCTTCAGCTTCACCGCGTCCCCATAACACTGCCAACCACGCGTTGGGAGGAACATTGTTCCACCCTCGGCATTCACGAAGCTCTGAACCGTCTGGAAGTTGTGTATCTCCTCAGCAAAACCGTCTGTAGCACAAACCGGCGTTCGTGATCACTAAGTACTACTAGTGAGTGTACATTTTCTTTCCGCCCGGACTCCGTAGGCAAGGTTCATTACGGTAGCGAGCCTGATGGTCATGCAAGGGCAAAGCAAGCTAGTTGATGTGAATATATTACTTTTGCCGCACCAGCCATGCCGGGCCCTTGCGGCTCGCCCTTTTCTTGTTCTGGGGTTTACTCTGAGGCACGGATGTGGTGTGGACGGAGATTGGTATGTTTTTGATCTTATTTCCTGTCTGTGGTGGGTGAATATCTCGGTTGATAGGTATGTTCCTAGGGAAGGAGATGTATTTTCTTGTGGCGAGGAACTAGCGGCAATTGTTAGAGTTGGAAGGTTATTGGCTTTTCAGAAGCTTGGTTTTGGTGTTGACTTTTCGATCGTCGTGTAGGTTGAGATACTCTATCTCTTGAGGCTCTGCTCGCCCTGGATGAGAGGAGGTCAGGCAGGTTAAAGATGGCGAGGAAGGTAATAGGATCGAGTAGAACAGTAGAGGAGGAATGGATTACAATGATTAAAGCCTTGAATTTACGATAACTACCAAGTAGACGACCCAAACTTGTACAATCATATCACATAATACCAATCTGCGCAGACCCTCCATCCTCTGCCAAGCTAGGAAGCGAGAACCACCCAAACCACTACTCCACAGGAATGAAAGACTTTTCAATAGTCCAACGGCATCAGAACTAAGCCACAATGCCATCTGGAGCTCTGTTGAAAACGAAGTACTCCAAGACACCACGCACACGCCCACCAAGCACATGCCAGGCATCCAAACTAGTACACGAGGGGGGAGATATAGAACTAAGAAAACATGAACAAACACACAATGTCAACGAGAAATATGTAAATCTCTTCAATAGGAATAAGCAAAAACTAATAGAGCATGCTTTTCTTTATTGACCAGCCTTTTTGTAGGCGGCATCGACTTCCTTCTTGTAGTGTTCTAGGATCTTCTTTCGGTTCAATTTCTGTGCTGAAGTAGTGAAGCCCTGTGTATGATTAGCAATAGATCCAGGTAAGAGAATGATGAGGAGTCTTACGTTTTGCGGTGTCCATTCTTCATCGGCGAGTACAACTCCATCGATGAGTTCAATACCCTTCAGCCCACCCTTACGGCCAGTAGCCAAAAGCGCATTGTGAACAAGATTCTGCAACTTCGCGTCATGAATAAGCTCTTCGAGATGATCGCCCGAGATGCCATTTTCCTGGGCCATCTTTTTGAGTGCAGGCTCAGCTGGGAAAATGATTGCAATTGGCTTGGACTTGCTCTGATCAGCGTAGACGCAAATATTCGCCACGACTGAATCTGAGCGGTAGACTGATTCAAGCTATGGTATATGTTAGCCGTACTGTTCTGTGGCTTACGAGTTTGACGGGGTAAGCGCATACCTTCTCTAGAGCAATGTATTCGCCGTTGACGGTCTTGACCAGATTCTTCTTGCGGTCAATAATCTTGATCTGACCATTCTTGTCCCATTCGCCAATATCACCGGTTTTGAACCATCCATCATCAGTGTAAGCTGCTTTAGTTTCCTCTTCATTGTCCAAGTAACCTTGAGTGATGGAATGGCCGCGAATCCAGATTTCACCTTGGGGCGGGTTGTTGGTAGACTTGTATCCAGCATCTTCATAATCGACAAGTTTCATTTCCACAGATCCGGGAACCTCACCAAGTGCATCTGGGTACCATTTCAAAGGATCTTGAATGGCTCCAGCAGCAACAGTCTCGGTCAAACCATACCCGCTAATAAGAGGACAAATGGCCATCGAGATGAACTTGAGGGTTTCTTTGGAAATAGGTCCACCGCCGTTGAACGCAATACGTAGTTTTCCACCAGTGGCTTCTCGAACCTTGCTGAAAACGATTGAATCAATGATTCCAACACCAGGGAGCCCTCTACCGAGAAGGAATTCCTTGGTAGACATTGCGCCCCAGAACATGCTCTTGGTAATGGCGCTGCCGCCCTGAACCTTGGTGATGATACCTTTCTTGACTTGCTCCCAGACTGCAGGGACACCAACAAGGATGGTTGGTTTGAACTCCTTGATGTCACCAACACAGTTACGGCAGTTGGTGTCCGACAGCGTGCGAAAGTTGCCATAGCCCAGAGTTCCACCTACAAACATGACAGTGTTCTCGAAGACGAATTCTAGGATATGTGCCAGTGGGAGATAGGCAAGTAGACCATCGCCTGGTCCAAGGTAAACTCCGACAATAACGCAGATACCGCATACTAAGCAAACAAATTAGCGATGACGAGAATACAAGTAGGCGAAACTAAATACCTGATGCCACTATGTTCTTGTGGGTAATCTTGACACCTTTGGGAGTACCCGTCGAACCGGAAGTATACATGATGCAGGCCAAATCATCGGCTTTTGGCGGAACAGTGTCGATTGGATTCTCCTCGCCCAGTTTTCGGACGTCTTCGAAGCTTAGAATTTCCAAGTGTGGATGGGCTTCTTTAAGAGCCGCGATGTCCTCTTCTTTGACAGGATCCGAAGTGTTGTAAATGACTTTGGTGATATCTTTGGCCTTTTTCAACGGGTTGATGAGAGTCTTGAGTAGATGTGGGTCCAGGTAGATGGCTTTGGCGTTAGTTTGAAGCATAGAGTGTGTAACGGCTTCTTCTCCGAGTGTGTCATAGGCGGTAACGATCGGAATCGACTGAGACATAGCCGCATGCGCTGAAGCTAGCCAATGAGGACTAGAAACCGTTAGATGAATACAAATCATGTTTAGGAAGCATACTGTGTCGCGGCAAAGAGATGAAGTTTGTCGCCAGGCTCTAAGCCAAGCTTTCTCAAACCGGCACCAACCTGAAGAGCAAGCTTTTCAAACTCTACGAAGCTGATATGTGTATAAGGACCAAGCTCAAAGTACTGCCACTTCTTCTCGACTTCGGTCTCCTTGCCATCAATGACCTTTTTGACCATTTTGGAGTCGTTATGCATCTTGATGAGCTTGCGAGAGCCGAGAGCCTTGGCGTTGCCGAATTTCTTGGAGGCATAGCGCATGATATCGTGAACAGTAGAAATTTCTGGAGCGGGTTGCCATTTGAGCTCTTTGGGTGTCTTGTGATTACGTCTAGGGACTGTTTCGCCTGCTACAGCCTTCTGGTCGGTGACTTCGGTGGTAGCTATGTCCGAGTTGTAGAGCTTGGGAAGCGGGTAGAGCTTCTTGAGATCTGTGTTTGGGATAGGCATGATTGCGGATGTGGAAGTAAAGTTTGCGCGGGGCGGGGAAATGGATGGAGCTGGATTTTTGATATATTGTTAGATGAAGAAGATGGTAGACTACAGATGGTAGTTTGTATGGACTCTCTACGTACTACTGGTTATGGGGACCAAGTGACGTTGAGCTGCAGAGCACTAGTGGGCTGGTGGCCTGGGAGGCTGGTTCTGTATCAACCAGAAAATAGCAAAGTGCGGCTAAGAGGTAGAGGATAGAGGCGGAGATAACAATTTAAGATAGTAGGTTGTAGGAGAAGAGATGGAATCATGAAAGAGGTTGAAGTTGAGAGATGAGGGTTTGGATTAAGATCCCAAGGCCTTAGGTGGTCAGAGTCCCATGCACTTCTGCTCTTTCCCCAGCTGGCAGCGACTACTGAAGCTGCAGGCAAGAGCTACCAGACAGGGGCCATATAGCTGAGGCTCTGGGGTTGGCCATCCTCCATATCCTCCTTCTTTTTGACTGCTCCTCCAAACCTTTTACATCGCCTCAATAACTATCAGCCTGATGCACAACCGCCAAATACTAATGGCATTTGCGTTACTGTCATCTCCATGACCAAAAGAAAACGATTGCTTCCACAACTTTGACTTTTCGTCTTGCCGCTACCCAGCATCTTCAACGACTGGTACCTAGTCCACGGATCAATTGGAATTAACAGTAACCGAACATCTGCCCAGCCAGGTATATCGTACGTAGCTGCTATTTGGTCTCTAATTCCTAGCTTTCGCTCCTCGTAAGTTATTTCCTAGCTTCATATTCACCAGATTAATCAATTGGTTCTATGCATCGTTACCCCAAGTAGCTCCTCGCAGCAGTTGCTTCAGTCAAGTTCAACACAACATCCATCATTATTTATTCCTTGTACAGCATCAGAGGGGCAATTGAATCTCCAAAGACTTCGAAAAGTAATTGACATCAACCCCTAGCCAATATCATTGCACCGGCAGTCATGGATAAATTGCTTCCTACCCTCGGCACTGCCATTGACGATACTGACCAAGGTAGCCAACCACATCCCTCCCCTCAATATTCCCAGTGTTGATCTCATATACCTAACCATAAGGCTGAAAGTGTAGAAGCCTTTTTAGTTTTCTCTCAAGACATTCCCTCAAACTCTCTCGGATTTGTCGACAGCAAGTCTTCCGAGCTGGACATTAGCATCTCCGGCAAAGATTTCGTCATCAAGCAATCTCCCGGCGTTCTAAATTCGAATCGCAAACAGGGAACTACTGGAGCAGGTCAGCCTTGTCGCTCTGACTTTTCTCACTTGCCAAGTCTCTAATCATCGACCAAAGTTCTATGGCAAGTTTCTCCAAGGTTTGCGGAGTGGGTATCTGCACCGTCAAACTTTCTTTTCACCCATGGTGTTCTCAACGACAGTTCTGTGGTCCTTGAACTTGGCTGCGGGATATCTGGTATCATCGCCCTTGCATTGAGCCCAAAGATAGGCACATATATCTGCACTGATCAAGCCTATGTTCTCAAACAACTGAAGCAAAACATTACAGACAATATTCAATCCAGCAAACCCAAATCAGTACCAAAGGTTTCTCGGAAACGCACAGCTGATGTGCCAACCACTGACAGTATTGGCAATGTTACCATCAAGGCACTTGACTGGGAGACCGACTCCATAAATGGCTTTCTCTCTGGTTTGAATCTGACCCAAGCCGCAAAACATGTTCAGCTTGTGGTTGCTTGTGACTGCATCTACAACGAAGCGCTGGTCGACCCACTTGTAGATACATGTGCCGATATTTGCAAGCTTGCCCCAGCAGATTCACCCACAATCTGCATTTTTGCTCAGCAATTACGATCACCGGACGTTTTTGAGTGTTGGCTCAAAGCCTTTCATGCCAAGTTCCAAGTCTGGCGTCTAGAAGTTGAGCTTTTGTCAAAGGATTTGAGCGAGAATTCGGGATTTGTTGTTCATGTTGGCATACTCCGAGACTGAAAGCACTTCGTGAAGTGTGATATGGGGCTATACACCGGCCAATTCGCGGCTTCGTCTATGGAAGCGATGTCAAAAACTACGGTCTAGTCGACCATTGCTGTCATGGCTATTCTTGGAATTCTCCGGTTTTCCCGCGTGGCTCGGAATGGCTCTGGCTGACTGGTTTCACATCGGTCCTGAGAAGGATGAGCATATTGTGGGATTCCGGAAGAAATCAAGGCTCTACCCCGCAAAAAAGAAAAGCAATCTTCACAGGCCTCTGATATGCAGATACTTGTGATCATGTGAACGCTCATGAGATACATAGCTGAGTACGGTAGATAGCTTCATCTTGATGGAACTCAGTCCCAGAACTTTCCGCTGCTATCAATTACTAGAGCAAGCAATTGTTCTCAGTTGACATCAAACTATATGAATATGATTTGGACCCTGCTTAGCGATAGACTTGAGAATACTGTTCGATGGAACTGAAGTCACTGGAGGGATCGCGATATTCAGGGCTTTGCTTGTCATACTAGTAGAGTACAACTGTGCATGGCAACCGTATAGCCAGATAGCCAGCTCCTTTTTGAATTCTTCATAACTTCAATAGCCTCAAAAAGATTACCTCTTAGATAATACAATACTGCCAAGAATGCCGGAATATTTCCCGTCCACGTAACTATGATTTTCGTGATAGATTTGATGGAATTGAGTTCGAGATTGACCATGCCGTTTTCGGAAGGTCCCCATCACGAAGCTCTCCAACTCGCCAGAGCTCTTTCATCGCCCATAAGCATCAAACTCCCTCAGACTCTGTTAACCTTGTCAAAACTTTTGTAAACTTTCATGTTCTTTGCTCGTTACCTTTTCCAAGCAGCGAAAGCCCCTTTCACCATTGCATCATCGCGACGTCAATCAAGCAAGGCAAGCATGGCAGCCAACCGAGCTTCTCGACCTCGACGCGATCCAAATACCAATTCAAACTACGAGAAGATTGTCACGTCAAAGATTGCTGTTAACTATGATATTGACTTTGGGAAGAAGAGATTGGAGGGGAATGTAGTGCTTTCTATGAAGGCTTTGGTGGATGGGGTCAAGGATATTGTGCTGGATACTAGGTCAGTTTGAATGGAAAGGGGATATATTTGCACCTGTTCGCCAGTTGAACGCGCCGAGGGGATCTGTTGTGGTAAATGTTGTTAATATGCTATAGTTTCCTTGACATCAAGAGCGTCATTGTGGAGGATGCTAAAAGCGAGTGGACTTTGAAAGATCGAAAGGAACCTTATGGAAGCCCCTTGGTCATCACCCTCGCCGAAGGAATATCAAAAGGCAAGGAAGTCCAGATTGACGTTGCGCTTGCGACTACCAATGAGTGTACGGCGTTGCAGTGGCTAGATCCGGCGCAGACCCCGAACAAGAAGCATCCATATATGTGTAAGCTAAATCTCCGCGAGATATTGGGGGAACAGATTACTCATTTCCAACATAGTCAGTCAGTGTCAAGCAATTCACGCACGTGTAAGTGGAGCCTTGTACAATATGTTTAACGCAGGAATCAATACTGACCAGTATACAGTCAGTGTTGCCATGTCAAGATACAGTAAGCATCCCATATTCCAGATTAGCATGATCCTGCGTTTATTATTGATACTCTAATAGCCAGACGTAAAAGCGCCAGTGACATACACACTTCGATCTCCACATTTCACCTTGGCAAGTGGACACCTTACTACTCACGATGAGGCAGCAAACAAGTACACTTATGAGCAACCAATACCCATTCCCAGCTACCTGATTGCGTTCGCCAGTGGTGATATCAAATCTCTTCCAATTGGACCACGAAGCCAGGTCTACTCCGGCCCTGATGAGGTCAAAGGCTGTCAATGGGAATTCGAAGATGACACGGAGAACTATATCAAGATCGCTGAAAGCATAGTTTTTGAGTATGCTTGGAAGACTTACAACGTCCTTGTGCTGCCAAACTCATTTCCATACGGTGGTATGGAGAATCCGGTGGTCACGTTCGCGACTCCAACTGTTGTTAGCAAGGATAGAGCCAACATCGATGTTATTGCCCATGAATTATCCCACAGTTGGTCAGGAAACTTGGTGTCGAATGCCTCTTGGGAGCACTTCTGGCTGAATGAAGGTTGGACAACGTATCTGGAACGACGAATTCAAGCAAGGTAGGCTATATTTCTTTGATGAGAGAGGTTGTTTACTAATGCGAGACAGACTGCACGGAGAGCCTCATCGTGACTTTTCAGCCATCATTGGCTGGAAAGCTCTGGAGGATTCAATCAAGGGATATGGAGAAGATCATGAGTATACCAAATTGGTTCTCAACCTAGATAGCAAAGATCCAGACGATGCATTTTCAAGCATACCGTACGAGAAGGGATACGTCTTCATAGACTATCTCGAGAAACTTGTTAGTCGAGAAAAATGGGACAAGTTTATACCACACGTAAGTGCATTTCAAGATTTCACAATCAAACACTAACAAACCGACCACAGTACTTCGGAACCTGGAAGCTCAAGTCCCTCGACTCATTCGAGTTCAAGGCTACGCTCTTAGACTTCTTCGCCTCAGACAGCGAAGCAACCAACCTTCTCAACTCAGTAGCCTGGGACGACTGGTTCTACAAGCCCGGCTTTCCACCCAAGCCAAACTACGACGACACCCTCGTCAAAGGCTGCTACGCGCTTGCCGAGAAATGGCACGCACGCTCTTCGCAGTCATTCACACCCAACTCCAGCGACATTGACGGCTGGACCGCCAACCAGTCTGTTGTGTTCCTCGAGAAAATCCAGTCCTACCCTGCCCCACCAATCCCCAAGGAGGACGTGGTGCTGCTCGGCGATACGTATGGCTATGCGAAGAGCTCCAATGTCGAGCTCGTATCACGCTACTTCGCGGTAGGCTTGATGGCAAAAGAGGAGAGCGTGTATAAGCCGACGGGCGAGTTGCTAGGGACGGTGGGTCGGATGAAGTTTGTGAGACCGCTGTTTAGGTTGTTGGAAAAGTGTGATCGCAAATACGCGATTGAGGTGTTTGAGAAGAACAAGAATTTCTACCACCCTATTTG
This sequence comes from Microthyrium microscopicum, assembly GCA_010405405.1. Taxonomy (NCBI): domain Eukaryota; kingdom Fungi; phylum Ascomycota; class Dothideomycetes; order Microthyriales; family Microthyriaceae; genus Microthyrium; species Microthyrium microscopicum. The sequence continues at coordinate 1,006,024 of MU004244.1, read as the reverse complement.
TCGGGCTATGGTGGAGAAGGACTTATTTGGGGATAAAAAGGCTTAGGAATCTGATGTTGTGGACTGATAGGGATATTTCCCCTATGAGAGGATATGCATATCGAGTTATCCATTTGCAAATATACCTATCTTTCCCCTTTTCAAGTTGTGGGGTTTATGACCACCAGTTTCCAGGATGCCCTGTTCAACTTCAATCACTGGAAAAGATCTTGTCATCGGTTCATAATTGAAACAAGTTTGTTCATGATCCGCAATGTTGTGTACATTGGCATGGTCGTGGTGCGGTATCCGACGTGGGTATTTCGTCGGATGCTGGAATTAAATTTTACAGAAAACTTGAATCGAAAGGATTAAAGTTTATGTCACTTGCAGAAATACGTTTTTCACCGCGCCTTAATGCAGATAAGGATCGACAGGTCCACGGCTTTGTGCTACCCGACGTGGTGGTTAAGTGTGGTAAGGCTGTAGTATACATGATCCGGGACTGCTTGGGGCGAATAGTAACATCACCATGCATTGAATACCAACTCTGCAATAGGTAGGTTTGGGCAGTCATTTGAAGAAGTAATACTGCTTTATTTCCTATTGGTTACAGGGGGATTGGGGTGCATTTCTGGTCTTCATCGTGAATGAGACAGAGTTTAGAGTGAGCAGCAGCTGAATATCAAGCATCTTGAAAAGACCAAGTGATAGCAAAGCCTGTAATTACCACAACAATGTGAACCTTTTCTCTAGCTTTCCCCCCTTTGAATAAATACCACTCGCTCTGAAGGCACCACCACGCATGACACTGGAGTTCCGCCTCTTACTTTGAAAGTAATTTGTCCTTTTTATCCGAAATGGTCTGGGAAAAGTAATAATGGTCCTAGAGAGGGCATGCTCCTATCAACTTCGAAGGCCGCTATCATCGTTCGTAAAGATGTGGTGCTTACTTCCCATGTCATGTTGGACATAATTTTGAGTATGCCATGGGCAAGAGAGCACTCCATACCACAGAAATTTCGATGGTAACCAACGAAGTAGTTGGAAGTTTGTCGATTTCCGGAGCAATGTCTTCAGTGTGGCATTACATGCTTGTCGTTTTGGATATCGCCGTATATTTGCAAATGAGTCGCAAATGTACTTTCAGTGAACTGGCGCATAGACTGAGCATTAGGACTCGGTCCAAAATACTCATCCTGGGCTTCCATATCTCTGCAGCCCACACAATAGAATCCAAGCTCGACAAGACCTGATGCCTTGTTAAGTGGTGGCTGAACGACGATGGCCGCGAAGCGACGCCAATCTTCCCGCCCCTCATCCCGGGAAATATCCCACTTCCTCAAGCGTGTAAGCTGAGGTCGGTGACGGCTGGAATCCGAGATTTGGAGGTTCTTGACTCTGATAGCCTCATTTGCTCGTCGAAGGTCCTCCGCCTGCCGATCAGAAACAGATTGCTTCATTGCTTCAGAGTACCCATGGCGTGCCAGTGCGAAGTCACGAGCAGACTCGTAATCCAGCAAGCGAAACCGACTTTTCACTGAATATAGCGTAGAGTCATACCCATATAAGCCGGCGACCACCGTGATCTGAGCAGCAAACTTGGCAAATTTGACGCCTTTCAATCCAAGTATTTCACGCGCATCCCACTCTGTGAGTGGAAGGAATTGGGGATTCTCGCATATACAACGAAAGCAAACACGTTGGCAGGTGATGAGATAGAGATATCTGGACGCTGTTAGCATTAAGATATAATGAAAACCCTGCTACAGGGGCTTTTGTGGGTAAGGACTCATGTGGAATCTTACCCTCCGAAATCTCCGCATCCATCACATTTGGTAGTACAGAGTTTATCATTTAGAGCTCTGAGAGTGATTTGAGCTCCGATACGAAGACTACCGCGCAAGGCTAGCTGCGCATGAGTAATCACAGCCTTGTACTCATGAAGGCCTTCAACAAGTTGTTGAGCGTGTCTGTTGACTGCCCGAAATTGGAGGAGAGCCTTCAAATCGACTTCAAGAAGTGTCATCTGGATAACCTCAACAGGAAGGATGCTCATGGCACCCAGGCCATGCTTTGCCGTCTCTTGGGTCTGGCGACTTTTGGGGCGAACAGCTTTCGACAATTTGTCGCCAAGATTGTAGTAGTGTTGACTTTGGTATAAGTACGTCTGACCAGAGAATCGTGAAGACATAATTGGTGTTGGTTTCAAGAGAGTTGGCCTTGAGGTAGAGGTGAGGATTTGATGTCGAGTGAAGAAGCTTTCTCTAGGTTGGGACGAATGATTTGGAAGTCGAGGCGTGTTGGTTTATGTGGGCAGAATCGAGTCGCGCCTTCCTATCGTGTCCTGACTTCATTATCTCATGTTCCATGACTTTCCATCTCTGCGGCTCCCGCTGTCGGCAGCTCCCAAGGTCATTGTTGAGCGTGCCAGGTATGCAGTTACCGACAAGGACATCCTCACTAGATTGTGAACTTTGAATAACACAACACAACTCCTGGGAGGCTTCGACGACTGTGGCCGACAGTGCCTTCCGTAGCGTATGGTTAGACTATAGTGACGTTCCCATCGGACTCAATAGCAAGACAACAGCTTTATACAGTCAAGAACAAAAGAACAAAGATACTTGAGCATCGATTGCAACGTATCGCACACAATGAAGGAGAAACAAAAACTTTTGATTATGGTGTTACATCGCCAGGCCACGTCGAGTTCCATTTAGGTCGCATCGAATGACAATTTTGAAGACCTTTAATGAGCGATTCGCATGGTTTGAACTTTGCTTTGGTTCGGGTCAAAGACCGAAACGTGCCTTCCCCTAGGTATGGGCCATTTGGCTTGTTGGATGCGGAAATCTGTACAGCCCTGGCTTATCATCAATTACTGTGGAAGCTGACTACATTGTGTGTCTCTTCAACTGTACCCACGCCAACCGAGTAGCCATATTAACTCCAATATCCTCGTCAAATCGAACTTGGACAGTTATAGCTTACTGTAGTGATCGAGGTGCCGGAGTTAGAAGGTGCGACAGAAAAATACAGCAGAGGACTGCATACCGAATACATAACACGATCAGTAGCTGCGGTTTTCAATGTCCTTGCTTCTTCTATATTTTGCATAATACATTTGTTATTCGGTTCATAGGGGACATTCTTCATGTTTGATTTTCCTTGTAGGATTCGGCGGGCAAATTCATCAATGCATTCAACCGCTGTTTTCAAGAGGATTCGTTTGGAGCCTCTGGAGAATTACCGCTAGTATTGATAAGATGTGACAAACGCAAGTAGGAGTGTTTCGCGTAGTGACTTGGACATTGGTTCTGCGTCCGGGAACTGATGTTCTCCTTCAAACCAGTCACAGCCTTCCGATTTTTCCTCCTACCAACTGCGCGTGTAACCAGTATCAGCTTTAGAACAGTATAATCAAAAGAAGGAAAAAGTTATGCTGGTCCTTTAGTGGGAAAGACTCGAATGGAAAGGATATGGAATCAAGACTAGTGCTTCCAGAGTGCTTCTAGAATCCATCGTGGTAAGACAGCTGCAACCTTCACAACCACATGGTCAGATAATCCATACTCAAACGGCCAATAATGCCTGAGGCTGGACCGTTTTCGCCCGTTGATTTCCAGGAAGAAGCATAGTTGGACCAATCTCCAACCAAAGTTTTATTGCCGACAAATAATGTGGTTGGAAAAACCAAAACTCACTGAGCCGTCCGCACCTTTGGAGCTGCACGATTCTGCAAGTCCTTGATAAAAAGTCTGTTCTCATGCATTGGCTCGCCAAATCATATGGGGCTGAAAACCTCTGGCCACTCTGCGTAATAGGAAAATGTCATATTCTGGGGAGGTTGACAAGTCTGGTCGAGAGGAATATCACTGGCATATGTTAGTGATCAGAATCGATGTTGAATCATGTCGTTTGAAATATGAAACTTCCTTGTTGCAATATGGAAAGAACATTGACGGGTTCGCGCCTTCCCCAAGCTACCGTACAACCCACGTTGGAGGCACGCTATCGACCACGTTTCTAACTTAATTCTAACCTCAGACGAGCTGCAAATTCCGGAAGCTTAGAGAACAGAGCTTGACTGTAAGCAATGAATACCGTGAGATCAAGACCAAGTGAATCGACACAAATATCTTCATCGTCCACAATCTCGACTACTGCCATTGCCTCGTGCATTGGGCCAAGATCTGCTTATTGGCAGTTCGTAACTTCGTATTCCAATGTGACACTGATTGTCCAACCATTTGATATATTCGGCGGCAACCAATCGATGTCGAGGTTTTTAGACAATTGACTGCACAGAGACGAGAGGAAGTTGAAGCGAAGGATGGACATCGGATCTGTGCATTGGCGGCGCATTGAACAGTGGCTAAACGCCACCACGGCACGCAAATTTCTGAAAGCTCGGACAATTCAGGGTCTCCTAACGAGTGGCTGGCAAGCGAAAAGCCGCGCGATGGTTCATCTTCCGACACATCAGAACATGTAATGATATTACGAGACTAGAACCCAAGGGAACATCAGCATCGTAATCTCTGTCGCTTGCAGCGGCGGGACATCATTTAAATTTCCTGACTCTTGTCCTTCATACAAGGAAGCATACCTCTGGTGTGCATTCTGTCCCTTAGGGGCAAGCTTTCAAAATTTATTTTCGAGCTTTTAGCTTGCGCTCTGATTGGGTGAATGGCTGGTTGGCTTAGGGCTTTTTGGCTTTTGCGTGCAGCCATCACGTGAATCTTCCTAATGCGGATCCCTGATTGGCTGAAATAAAAGTTGATTGAATTTTCTTTGGAGGTTGCCCCTAAGGGACAGAATGCACACCAGAGGTATTATTCAAACGAAAATCCAAAGTCGTGCGACGAAGGTACTAAAATATGTTCTCCGCAGAAATCCAATCCGCATGAGCTAAGAAATCCCCAGGTCTTGGAACTGCGTGGCATGAATTGCGTACTTTGGAGTGGGTGGTTACTGGTCCCGACGAAAAGATTCAGCTAAGCCAAGTTTGCGATCGTCGCATGGAGTAGCGAGTGTTCACCTTCTCCTGGCGCTTCGTTGCCACACTGCTACATCACTATTTGTATCTTATATTTGCTTCTCTTTTTGATGCGGCAACTAAGTCCTATAAGACTGGCTACCTCTCTGTTGGGTGGGCTAAATTGAACCGGATTTCTGGTTACTGGTGCGGGAGAAAGTAAAACAGGTCCAATGTACTTTCTAGCCGTTCTTTAACTTGGGTGGAGTATATTTCTCCATGTCGTACGATCCTTTATACGCAAAGCTTTCTGATGTAAAGTCTGAATCAGATTTTCACAAGCGAATGACCCCCCACGAAGGAACCCCCATTTCTCCGCGGGCCGACTCCGCCGCGGGCGCCCTCGGCCTGGTCCATGCGCTTAGAAGAATTACTCTTCTGCAATCTGCAGACCCAGTAAATCTCCAGTTTTTTGGTAGCCCAATATCTGCGACCACCAGTATTCGTAGCTGCCATCCTGCTCTCAATGTTTAGAAGTCGAACTGATTAGGCATTATGCAGAAAGTCTGATCCTTTCCATTCAAAATTCGATCATCACACTACTTGCTGAGAACAGGTGGTGGGTCGAATCAAACAGCCTCAAGAATGCGGGGCAGGCAGAGACAAGGTCAGCAGGGAGAAAAGGCTCTTCAACATTGGATCTTCAGGCCAGAGAGGCCTGTGCCAAGAGCCGAGAATCTGCGTTCAAGGCTGGCAGGGACCATGCGGCAAGGACCAATCTGCATTGAAACCTGGTCAAGCGCGTTTTCCTGGGTGAAAATAGAATGACTTGATATAACCACAATATATAGGACACGGTCACTAACTCGGAAGGTCGTAAACTTATGGAGTCAGCCAATATAAATTTGTCGAAAAGGACCGCTTAAGTACACCACGAAGGCGTCTCATTTGTTGTAAGATCATTTTCTAGGTAGTAGGAGGAAGAGATTTGGCGAAATGTGAAAGTCTCTACTGTATGTACCTGATTCGGGGCCTGATATATGGGCGATACGTTGAGACGGGAAGTTCCGTACCTTATAACAATGGCTCTCGAAAGACCAACCACGTCGCCCGAATTTTCATGATATTCAATAATTGGGATGACTGCTCACATGATTTAAGATTAACTGGACCAGCTGGGAGGTGGGTAATGAGAATAGAGATGTAACTGTGTTCATGAAATCATGGACTACCTCTAGGAACATTAGCATCAGCCCAAGTCTTACCTGTACTATGTAGAAACTAGAAAGAACAAAATGGGCCTTGACCCATCTAGCAAGCTGATAATATAAGAGAACTGTGACTAGTTAATATCAGGATCAGTGCCTCACATATGTACTTACCAGATAATACGGTCTTGCGTTTTTATGATGGTGGTTTAGTATGGGTCAGACTCACAGACATCTTGTGCTTTTCTAATGAGCTAGATGCATCATTTGAGCCAATCTATTCCTTGACCGATCCGGTCGGTTAAGCATGTTGCCATCGTAAAGCATACCCTTACACTGCGCGTGCGCTTGCAAGTTTAACCGTTGGTATGCGAGCGGTTGACGTTTTGTCGAGAGTCTCAGACTGCCAGACATGCTGTTGTTTTCTCATAACTGGCCCTATCCCCACGTTTATCCTATCCATCCCGCTCTTGATCCCCCCACTACTTTCCACTGCATCCAGCCCTCGTAACTGAGACCTTTTACCCACAACTCCGCACCCGTTGGTGGTTTATTCTTACCTCTGTGGGGGATTCTCTATTGTTTCCGCTCCGCTGCTACATACTACTACATTCTACGGCCCTGTCAATTTGAGCTTGCCAGGTTGGTACGGTCTTCCCCAGGTCTTGGAATCGCGCCTCCTGGAATACTGTATTGTCAAGTTGAACAAATCGTTCACGGATACGGTTTTCGCATCTCATCGGCTCCCGCACTCTGTCTCAGGCTCGCAGGCCTCAAGCGGTACCCACTGGCTACAACGCCTCTTCAAAGCGTTCGCGTCTAGCCTCGTGCCTAATCGAGACTCGACAGTAGACCATTGCCTGGTGGATTGAGGGATATCCAGACATTTAAATTGCACGCAGAGCATCTTTGAGTTGTTGTTAAAACGCAAATCTCGCTGGACAGGCTTACTTCCTACGACTCACGACTCACGAGGCCGTGTACGCTGTAAAGGATTAGTTGCGTAGCTAGCTTGCTCCACTCTTCACCCGCCTCCTCCCCGAATTCAATCTGTCTGCCAGACCCTCCAACAGCAGACGGCAGTCTTGTTAGTGCAACAGCCAGTCACATTGACTGCAGCGAGGCGCATCTCTTGGAGGCAGAAAGAAGCAAAGCAGCGGATTGAGCACCTAGCAGACGCGAGGACCCCAGCCTGATGTGCTTTGAAAGCAGGCACTCACGCAGTATTGAACAGACCAGCATCATCGTGGCATCTTGATCCCAGCATCTGCACTGTTCTGCAGGCCTTGGCTTTGGTCCAACCATCCCAACATTCAGTCTTGTCCCTCATACGTCTTTCTTGAGTTGCTGCAGTCTGGAGACGCTCAACGTGAAGATTCAATCCTTAACAACAGAAAGAACACGGCGACACGACCGTGACCTCGAAGGTTCAAGGTTGAAGGTTCAAGCTGGTTTTGCACAGAGATTAGTTCTTCAGAGGTTCACTCTGTCTTGCAGCGGCATTACTCTACAGGTCAAAGCGTACCTTACCCCCCTCGCCACATTATTCCAGGTCTGAGGTCTTGCTTCCGACCTCGAATCTCTCTAACTCTACATCCATCTTGCATCTTAGAAGTCTGACTACTTCTTCGCCGCTTGGTGTTTGCCGCCTACTTCTTCCCTTGACCTCATTCACCATTACACAAAAACTCTTTCGGCTAGTCTGATCAAAACTCAATTCCTTTCGAATCCCCTCCTCTCTTACGCCACATCCAGTTTGCCCCATCGCCATCGCCCCGAGGCTTTCCCAGCCTAAACTATTAAATCCTCCAAGCGCGGCAGCCTCCGACCCATCGCTGCGGACTTTGCACCAACCCGAGCCCCAGATCCGGATGGTCTGTTTCCCCATACTTCATCTCATTGCTTGATATCCTACTTCACGTCCCCTTCCTCTAATAGCTATACTGCTGTCCCGCCAACTCACCACCTCAATCGCGACCCTACAGGGGGCATGACATGTCGGCACAAGTTCTTACGCGCCCGGCGGTGATTTCGAACCTTGGGCAACCGCACGATACATACGCTTCCACGCGAGAAGAAATGGAAAAACCTTTAGCCTCACCTACCGGCGGCTCAGAAGACGCGTATCGCGGTCGACGAAGAACACGCGAAGACGAGACCGATGACCCGGATGATCAAGGCGAAGGCGGCGATAGCAATACAGCTCCTGGATCTTCAAAGAAGCGGCGAAGAAGTAGAAAAGGGATGGACAAGAAATTTCCATGTCCTCATGAAGGATGCGGTAAAAGTTACTCAAGAGCTGAGCATCTTTATCGACATCAGTTGAATCGTGAGTCCCCCTTCTTTCGCGATCATGGTTATGCGCGATTTTGGCCATGTCTGCATTTATGCTTGCATTGTCGAGTTCCCTGAGACATTTCAGCATACCTTTGAAGCCCAGACACTTGGTCAGAGAGCTAGCTTTGTGGGACACTTCCCACGCTATGTTTCGAATACATCTCTTACCCAGCCTCGGTGTCACTTCAGCTTGGACCACCAGTTCACTCAACTATCATACATCATGATATAAATTGTTGTAACAAGCTTTGCGGCACCGATGCTATAGTACATACAAAAATCCTGTCTCTTGGCTTATCACCTTCTAATCCGCAACTCGGATGAATTGATTTACTATTTTGTCAATAGCTATGGATTCGTTCAAGTTGATTGCAAAACTCCAATCATATTTCTCTAGCTCATCATGGTCGGCATACTGACTGTATTAGACAATCCAAAACAGATATATCACTGCGATTTTCCAGACTGCCACCGATCATTCGTGCGTCAAGATCTATGTGCACGCCACAAGGAGCGACACACCGCGCGAGGATCCCAGTTATTGCGACGAGATAATTTTATGCACCATCCTAATCCTATTGTTCTTCAAGCGCAAAAGGCTAAGATTGCAGCTGCCCAGGGCCCAACTGGATATCAAAACGGACCTTATAATGGAGCTAGGCCACTTTCCTCGTCAATGTCTCCCGCTGCAAATAGTAGTACTGTAAAATCAGAAAGCGTGCCTCCGATCGACCCCAATATGCGATCTGGCTCAATGGACGTATCGTTAAGTCGTACTCGTAGCGACGATAGCTATCGGACGCCAGATTCAGCAAAGACAGAGTTTTCTCGATCATCAACCTTCCCTAATGCCCCTAATACTCCTGGTTTTCCGGGCAGACCTGGTGTTGATGGTTATGGAAGACCAACGTCTTCAGTGACCTCAAATCCGCAGAATTATTCTTCTAACTCTGCGTATCAATCAGCTCAAAACTATTCACGACCCCTACCACAACAAGCTGGCGGTAACCACCCCCCTCCGTCCCCATCCGGTTACCAGTCACAGCAATCATTCCAGACTCTTACCACTCTACCACCTCCAGGCTATAACACCATCAGCCAAGCTCCTACGAATGAAAATCACAACTACAATTCCAACTCGGAAAAAACGCAAGGCTCTACAGATGTACACATGAGTTCATCATCTGATACCCCAATGCTCGAGGGCATGACACCAACGTATGCAATGCCAATATTTGGTGGTCAAGGCATCGAGCGTTCTCCATTTGCCATGGCAGATGATTTCGCGGCTTGGCTATTTAATGACGCAGCATTTGGTCCCAATGCTTCTCCTATGGCATATCCTGGGGGACCCAGCGCAATTCCTCCAGGAGCAAGTGGTGGTGGTCAATTCAGTTTTGGTCAAGCTCCTTATTTCTCTCACGACCCCATGGTCAGTGGCTATTTCACACAGCCACTCCCCCCACAGCATCCAATGGCTGTCAATAATCTAATAGACACCAATATGCATCAGATGGCCTTGTCAGAGGAACGACGACAACAATTGCTTGATTTGATTCAGCTACGCTTCAATGACGATCATGCGCCGACGAAGAGAAAAGAGGATATGCTTGAAGGTCGGGATCGGGAGGACGAAAGACACATCTTAAGTCTGAATATGATGCAGACTTATATTGGGTCTTATTGGCTACACTTCCATCCTCAGATGCCAATATTGCACAAGCCTACATTTGAGGCGAACAAATGTCCGGAATTACTTCTGCTTGCAATCATTGCTCTTGGAGCCTCGTGTCTAGAAAAGCGCCATGGTTACGAAGTCACGCAAAATTGCTCTGAACTTTCAAACTTTTTGGCGTGGCATTTGAGATGGGAGATTTTCATGGCCAAGGATAGTCGACCTCCCGCGAAATTATGGGTATTCCAAGCTCTTCTTCTTTTGGAAATATTCGAAAAGATGTATTCGACACGCCCACTACACGAAAGAGCACACATTCACCATGCAACTACACTAACGCTCATGAGGCGTGGAAGCTCACTAATAGGAAGATCGCCTGTAGATTCACCACCTCCAGGGTCAAATGCCCAAAGCCGCCATGGTTCTCTAAATGGGTCGTCTTCAGCGTATACGTATACCTCGGATGAATGGTGGAACCAATGGATCATCAATGAGGCGACTCGACGTGCAGCGTTTGCAGCGTTTGTAATGGATAGTATTCATGCTACCATGTTTGGACATTCAGCAGTGATGGTAGCCCATGAAATGCGCTTGCCTTTGCCATGCGACGAGGCGCTCTGGTCAGCCACAAGCAGTGCGGAGATTGGTCGAGTAGAAACGAGTCTGGCACAACATGGCATCAAGCCGACAGTTTTCCTGGACGGATTGAAGAAAACTTTGAATAATCAGCCGGTTCGCACAAACTCTTTTGGACGAACAATTCTCATGGCCGGACTGCTTAGCGTTTCGTGGCACATGAATCAACGAGACCTTCAGGTATCCTCGCTAGGAGTAACACAAGCGCTTGGTGGACGTGATAAGTGGCGAGGAGCACTTACTCGTGCTTTTGATTTCTGGAAAGCGGATTTGGATGAATCAATTGGTAAATCTGGCGATGGGGCTCATACTCCTTACTCTATCACGTCACGACCAGACGATGAAAACATATTCGAAAGTCGAACTGTTCTTCATCATTTGGCTCATATGGTAAGCAGCTTCCATAAATACAGTGTTATCGTACAACTAACAGCGTACAGGCTATGCATGTCGATATCGTCGATTGCCAAATATTCGCTGGCGCTACACGATTACTTGGCCGATCGATAACTCCGCAAGACTTCAATGGAGCTCAACGGAGGATGAAAGAAGGATGGGCACCCACGGCTAGAGCCCGTGATGCCACTTTCTACGCCCTTCGTTTCCTAAGCCAGGTGATGATGCCTGACGAACACGGCTCGCCACACCAGCGTCCAGCATCGCAGCAAGTTGGCCGCGATTCTGCCGGCTGGTATTCTGCTCGCGACGACTTCCTATTGAACCGACCCTGGGTTCTCTACTTTGCAACGTTAATTGTCTGGTCCTATGGATTTGCTCTAGATGGCCCAATTACCCCAATGTATGGACTGACCGAGTATGGCCATGTTGTTAAGGATATGCAAGGCTTTCTGAACAGAGTCGGCAAAGTCGCCACGCCAGATGATCTTCAACATGTCACAAACCGCAATGCTTGCTTAGGTCTTCTAGTCCTCATGCGCGACACATTTGCTAAGACCAGATGGGAACTGCTGCACGAGGCTAGTCGCCTACTGACGAAATGCATCGAAATGCTGGCTGGTGGACAAGTCATTCAACTACCCGACCCGCTTCCATGATCACCACCTCCCTCAAACTGCCAGTAATGGACATGTCATTATTTGACTTTCCTCGACCACAGTTTATGCGCACTCTGTTATTTTGCTCACTCCCGGTCTATTTGACCTCATGATTCCCCTTCCGCGTATGGGCGTTTACAACTCATAGTTTTTACCATGCAAATCATTGCTACTCTTGTAAGATTTAGCCCGTCAACTCACCACGGGAACAAAAATCTCGCATACTTGTTACCATAAGCATCTGTCATTTCCGGCTGTTCTGGCGATTTTTGTCTTGATGCTTTGCTCTTGTTTTTATTATCTCTTTTGTAGATTATTATGGCACATGATATTGTCAAACTGGGCGGTAATTTGTGTCCAGATTACAAAAACCGGCTACATGATTTGTGGACAACGAAGATATCCTTTATTGGCTGATGCGTAGGCATGGGAGGCGGGTTTTTTGTGGGCCTGGTGAATAGGTTTTATGTGGCATCGTGGGCTCTAGGTACATTGTGACCATTGTAGGAATTGATATTGTGTGTTTGTGCAAAGTCTGGATGATCTGTTTGTTTGTGCTTGTGGTGAATCGTGTGGTATGTTTGGTATATAAGAGCAAGGCTTTGGTCTGATGGTACTTTGGGTACCACGTCTTGGACATCGCTCGCGTTCTTTTGATTTGCATCACATTCACCAAGCTCAGATACCAAGTTCCAAGATGGCATCTCCGGACATCAAGATCGAGTCAGACCCAGACTCTCAAGGCTGGAAAAACCTTGTTCAACAAGACACCAACAAGACTAAACCATCTCCTGAATACATTGACCTAATAGGCGGAATCGCCACGAAAATCTTCAAGCTTGCAAGAGAAATTAGCAACTTGGAAGCCCAGAAATATTCTCTTGAAGGCAATTGTCGGCGCCTCGCTGTTCACTTGAATACCTGCTTTATTACAATGCAGGGGCTCCCTTCGCAGTATAAGAATCGAGATCTTTTGAGGAAGGAACAGGTTCAGACACTAGGGGATCTGTTTGCTGCGAGGGAGCAGGAGACGGCTTGGAATGATACGAACTTGCAGAGGCTAGTTGAGGCCCGGCGAGAGGAAACGGAGCTTTTGGATAGAATTGTAAGTCTTGTTAACACGCAGCTTACAGCTGGAACCGGTATTTGATTTGCCCGCTTGTTAGTGATCTAAGGGTGGTAGGTGACACTTGTAGTGAAGAGAAATAGAGAAGAGAAGGAGAGGGATAGAAGGCTGCTGCTAACACTTCTTCGTAGGTTTCGCTGGGCATTACACTGGAGGTTTGATGGGACAGGCAAACAAGCAGATCCAATGTAGCGATGGCATGAGCTTTCAAGATGTTGTAGATGTGTGATTAGGTCGCGATTTGGTTTGCTCAGTTTGACTTGGCTTATGGTGGCAAGCTTCCACATCCCAATGGCGATGGCTCTCATATGCTGGTATGGATAATTGTTTCTCAGCTGTATGTCCATATTGTTGAGGATTTAGAAACATGCTAATCACGATTTTGACCACTGACCTGCAGGCTGCAGCTGCGCAAGTTTGCTCCTTTTGCGTCTAATACCTTGCATATATGTCTGCAGCGTCCCATCCACTGACTTCTTCAAGCACTCAACTGGTTGATAACTTGGCACGATGAATATGGTGCTCCCAACAGGCATAATTTCTCCCGTCGCACTTCACGTCGAGAGATAGCCTTGAAATCCAGTGTGATTGATGGGAAACCGATGCTTTAACAGTCGAAGAGTCTACACCTTCAACGATTTGATACTTTCGATGAAAAATAAAGCATCTGGTTCCAAAGAGTAGCAGGTGGAAGGGTACCATTTACTTTGTCGGTCCGTTGCAAGTCCTGGCAATATGCCGCGTATCTAGCAGCGAACCGTGTTCAGATGTGATGGATTATGCGTGAAAATTACGGTGAGGATTTCTCTTAAGGTATCTAGGTATTGGTTTTACATGATTTGTTGGGTATAGAATTATTTTTATCTCATGCACGGGCCTTTTTAAAGGACTATCCCTAACCATCTATACTATAATAAGATTAAGATAGTAAATTAACTACTACTTGCTATCTACTATATTATATATATTAAAAGTATAAGCGCTATATTCCTTATAGTATATTATATTATTAAGAGCTTAAAAACTATAGCTTTCCTTACTAGTTACTAAGCAAATATACTAAACTATTATTTTATTGCCTTAGATTCTTAGCCTAATTTACCTCTATATATAGTGCTTATTATAATAACTACTCCTTCTATCCTAATTTTAACTATTAAAACTAATACTATTATAGATCCTTATATTATAGCTACGCGCTAGATATAAACTTAGGCATATTAACTAAGCAGAATATATATTAATATAACTTATTATATCTATGCTATTATATATCTTAAATATAACTAGACTAAAGTAAGAATTATTAAGAAGATATACTATTTAATATAAATAATTAGGTACTAAAAATATAATATAAGAAAATATAAGTCTATATAAAAACTATAGATACTACTATATAAAACGCTTTTATAACTTAAACTAGTAAATAAGGATACCTTATTATAATATCTTTTATTATATAGCTAGTAATTATAGGCTAAAATAGTTCACTAGCTAGAATAAGAGCGTAGTATATTAGTAAATAAGTCTATAATATTTAGAATACTTAAGAAAAGAGAGTAGAATATAAAAGCTATTATATAATTATTACTAAATAGGAGTAAAGAGCTTTATATTATATACTACTAGGATTTATTATAGTTTAAAGCTTAAGATTTAGTCTTTCTAAATAAGTTTATCTTTAAAGAGTAAAATAGCTAAAGATTACATATATATACGCCTATAGGTTAACTCTTATAATAAATATAAAATATAAACTATAGAAAGATATATATAATTCTAGCTATTATAATACTTAATAGATATCTTCCTTATACTAGATTTTAAGAAGAGTACTATAATATAAAAGATTTCTATTATTAAATTACAATATAACTAATACTAATATTATAATATTAGTTTAGAGATTATATACCTATTATAGTACTTAATAATATCTTAGTTTATACTAATTTAGGTATAGAATAGCTATTAAAGGGTATAGGCTTTATTATTCACTATTTATTATCCTACTCTTCTAATTTTAATTTAATAGAGTTAACGTTTAATATTCTTAAAGCCTAGATAAAAAGGAATTAGGTATATAAATAATAAAATTTTAAGAACTTTATATCTTTTTTAGAGTATATAGTTATAGTTAGTAGCTATAATTACTTTATAGTTAGATAGTTTAGGTATATTACTAAGAGTTTATATTATAAAGGAATAGATATATATATATATTATAAGTTTCTTTAGAAATATAAGATATAAAGTATAGTAAAGCTTTATTAATAAAATAATTAGTTATTACGTTATAAAGAGAATATTTAGAGTAATATAGATACTACTAAGTAATTTATATATTATAATTATAAGATATTAATATTATATAGTAGTTTAGTTTATTTTATATCTTATAAACTAACTATTAAATAATATTTTACTATTCTTTATCTCTCTATCCTTATTCTTATTAGCTATTCTACGCTAATAAGTAGTCTTTATCTACTTCTATATATAGTAAGTATAAATAAGGACTACTAACTAGTATTTCTTATATAGTTTCTTAGTCTATTTAGATAAAAGAAGTTAACTACTATACTAGAGTCTTAATAGAACTCCTTATCATCTTAAATATAAGGCTAATAAGCTAAAGCCTTTACTCTTATATACTTTAGTAATATATAGGAGATATAAAAGCAAAGGTATAGAAGTTAGAGTCTTATATAGAAGATAGTATTTTTTAATATAGTAAAGGCGCGTACTAGTAAGGAAAGAGTTTTAAAAATCTTATTACTACTTTTAAATAGTAGTAATCTAGTAGTAGTAAAGTCCTAGCTCTTTTAATATTCTTTTTAGAATAGCGAGCTAGCAGAGCCTAACCTCTTATAATATTCTTTTAGAAAAGCGAATTAGTAAAGTTCTAATAAATAAACTAAAGAGATAAAGGAAATATATATTAGATAATGACTTAACCTAAATAAACTAAAGAAATTAAGAGAATATACACTAAATAGCAACTTAACCTATAATTTATAAAAATAATATAAAGATAGCACCTTATAAGGAATAAAGTCCTATAGCTCTAAGTCTTAAAACTAAATTAGAGTTAATCTAATAAGCTATAAAGTATAGAGTCCTAACTCTCTTAATAATATTATTAAGAGAATATATACTAGAGGGCAGCTTAACCTAAATAAACTAGAGAAATTAAGAAAATATATACTAAAAGGTAACTTAACCTAAATAAACTAGAGAGATTAAGAGAATATATACTAGAGAGTAGCTTAACTTATAGTTTATAGATATAATATAGAGGTAGACTACTAAGAGAGTTAAAATCCTATTTAGATCCTAGTTATTATTAAATTATAGTAGATTACTAAAGCTAGTAATATAATATTATAAGAAGAGACTTATTAATAGTATAGATACTAAAGAATAAGTTATTCTAAATAAAAAAATAATAGAATAGGAATAGTAAACTAGCGTTAACTTAAGTAATAAAGTAATATATTAGTAAAGATGTCACGGGAGCGTTCCGTACGGCAGCGAGATGCTGGCCGTGGGAGCCCGTAACGGCTCCCAAGACGTGCAGAATATGTACGTGCGATCCCACGGAGTGTCCGAGCTTGGACACTACGGTACTTTTTGCATTAGTTGAGCCGTTTAGGTAGGGATCGCCCTGCGGCGTCACAAAGTGTCCAAGCTCAACCAGTACTACCCCTGTCGTCTGTGAATCCCGCAGGTCGCGGGTTCGATTCGTGCAGAGGCAACAGAACTGGACAGCCTACAAAGCATAACGATTTGCTTAGTGCTCGCGTCACGTGACGAACACGATGACGTCGTCAAAGGACAGAGAGCCCGTTGCTGGAAGTTGCGTACATATAATCGCCTGAGGACAGGCTTGTTGAAGAGAGGAGCGTATGTCACGGGAGCGTTCCGTACGGCAGCGAGATGCTGGCCGTGGGAGCCCGTAACGGCTCCCAAGACGTGCAGAATATGTACGTGCGATCCCACGGAGTGTCCGAGCTTGGACACTACGGTACTTTTTGCATTAGTTGAGCCGTTTAGGTAGGGATCGCCCTGCGGCGTCACAAAAGATAAGTATTAAATAAGGAAGATAGAGAAGTACTAAAGAATAGTAAGTAAAGAATAGATTTTATATTCCTTTTATACTAAGTAATACTAGATTAGGATATATTTATTATAACTAGCCTCTATATCTATACTATATACTAATAAGTAATTTATTAGTAGTAATAAAGTACTAATATCTAAGAATAGATTTATATAATCTTAATATTAAGACTAGAGTAAAGAACTTACTAATAGGAAGATAAATAGTAAGAGTATACTACTTAGTATTAAAGAAGAGAATAGTAAATACCTAATTTACTATAGCTAAAGTTATATAGTATTTAGGTATTAAGGAAGAGAAGTTAAGAATTACTAATAGTATTATATAAAGCTATTATCTATACTAGCCTTAATATTAATAATATAATTTATTAGTAATATAAGATAATATTACTAAGAATATAAATACTAAGGAGAGAACTACTAGCTACTTATAGCGTATAATATTATTATATATATTAAATTAATAGGATATACTATACTAAGAGATAAAGTTACTATATAATTATAAGTATAAGGTAAGTATAGTATATTAAGAATAGCTAGTAATAAGATTATATTTAGAGATAAAGTTTAATAGTTATAAAGCTTTAGGTAATAATAAGATATATAGATAATTATAGTATAGATAATAAGAGATAATTATTAGCTATTTATAAATATATCTTTATAAAGTTATAGCCTTAGTAGTTAAAGATATTAATATGCTATATTAATCTAAATAATATATATTATAAGTATTTTTAAAGAAGATATTTAGCCCTTACTAAAATCTAGAAGTAGTATATTACTCTTTAGTTATAATTAATATATTAGTTTTTTATATATTTCTATTTAGCTTTACTATATATTAACTATAATATATATTTTATTTATATTTACTATCTATAGTTTATATAAATATTCTAAACAACCCTATCTTTATTTTATTAAATAATATAAAATATTAGATAAATAGTAGCTTAGTATTAAACCTACTAAAAAATTAGGCTATATTATTTTACTATTTACTCCCTTAATATTATAAGACTTCGTAATTTTACTATAAAACTATAAAATCTAAGAGACTATACTAAATACTACCTTCTAGCTAATATTATACATACTAGTATATAAATCTTAAGTATATTACTACCTACCTATTATAATTAACCTAATAGGTTAATCTCTACTAGTCTATTACTATAGATAGTTACTATTACTTACTAATTACTCTTATTAGCGTATCTAAATATAATATTAATTCTTTTCTATTATAGTTATAATATAGTATAAGATTATATCTTTAGATCTTTATATTATTAGCTATAATAGTAGCTCTATTTTATCTATTTATTATAATCTATAATATCTTCCTTATTACTATTCTAACTATTATAGTTATCTTAATCTTATAGGCCTTATTATTATAATTAGGCATTAGGTTATACTAAAGGTACTAGTATAGAGAGTTTAATATTTTAGCCTACGTCTAATTATAAGTAATAGTAACTCTTTATTAGTAAGTTCTTTTTATTATATTCTTATTATAACTTTTTAAAATGTAATAGGTAATAGTATTTATATATTCTAACGCCTATAAAGTCTTATTTATTCTTAGTTTTCTCTATTACTTTTATAAACTACTTTATATATAATATTTATTAAGAACTTTTCTATAATACTTTATATTTTACTTCTATACCCTTCTATATTATTAACTATTTTAATACTTACTTTATTTACTCTATTTACTCTTTATAATCTTAAATTATCTTATTATAGTTAATCTACAAGTTCTTAACCCTTAGTATAGTTTTTTAAGTTTCTAAGCTTAATACTACTAGTTAGTTCTTAATATAATCTTTAGCTTTAAAAGCTATAGTAATATCCCTAATACTAATAATAGCTTAACTAATATTCGCCCTTTTATTTTATATCTTAGTAACGTTATTAGTAATACTATAGGATTTTATTACTATAAGCCTAATAGCTTATATATTATAATAATTAACCCTTCTAATCCTATTATTTATTACTTACTTTATTAAATCGTAATAAATTCTAATATAAGTTAATATTTTTATTATCTTTATATATTACTAAGTTATAGATAGAATTTATAAATTATTACTAGTATAGACTACTTTCTAATTAATATATAGGTTTAAGACTTACTACTAATTAATACTAGATACGCTATATATAAGATAGTAATTACCTATAGCGCCTAATTTTCTAAAGAGATATTACTTAACTAAAACTCCTTTACTTCTTTAAATATATAAGAATTCTTTACTATAGTACTTTTTCTTTATTATATTACTTAACTATATTATTATAGTACTTAGTACTTAGATTATCTTCCTATAAGTAATACTTAACTTTATTTAATAACTTATACTTATAATTATAACTAGCTAGATTTATATAAATATATAAGCTATCCTAACTATTAAAGAGAATTATACTCTAATTATATTCTTTATAGTTAACTTATAACCTACTTTCTCTATAATACTAATACTAATCCTTAAGTCCTTCTACCTCTTACTTTAGTATAACATCTACGCTTTACTTTTTTTTTTTATAACTCTTTATAACCTTTATTAACTTTTATAATATAACTAAGCGTTTTAGAGGCTTAGATATAGGAATCTAATATTATTTAACCTTCTTACTTTATATAAATAACTTCTTACTAGTAGTTTTAATTATTAAAAGATAGTAATAAAATTATAGTATTATTTAATATTTCTACTTTATAAAAATAGTTTTTTATAGATAGTTTTAGAATAGAGAACAGTAGTAATAGAAACAGACTAGATATTAGTAGTTAATTATTTCTAAAATTATTATTTACTTAAATTTATAGTTATAAATAAGATATTTAGGAGTAGTTTTTAATTATAACTAATACTAAACTACTAACACTATAATAAATAATTTAATTTTCTAAATCTTTTCTACGTTAGTTAAAAGTATTATTTTTAATAAGTAATAAAAGAAATAATTATAAGATATATTATAAATATAAAATAGTAGAAGCAAAGTAAAAGATAGAAAAATATATAATAATAGACATAACTTTAGTAGGATTTTAGTAAATTAACCGCTTATAAATTAATAAGAACAAGCTTAAGTTAGTAAAAAGATACCCCCTAACTCTATTATTAACCACTACGCCTACTACTTACCTAGAACTTATTAACCTACTAAGTAATACTTCCTAAAAATAAGATTATCTTCTTTATTATTAGGTACGCTAACTTCCTAATTAGTAAGCTATTTCTTAATAACCTAGTCCTTAAAACGCTTAATAACGCTAAGGATCTATACTATTATTAATTTCTAAACTTTTACCTTTACTAATATATAGTAAACAAGATTGCTATTTTAAGTACTTTTTACCTCTAGAGTAAGGATATCTATATTATACTAGTCTACTACTCCTTAAATCACCTCTTAATCTTTATTATTACTAATAGGCTTAAACTAAGTAATATAGAAAAAGAATAATTATATAGTATTAATTATTTTTAGTACTAAAGATAATGCGTATAGTTTAGTATATAGAGATATAAAAGATATTATAATAAGACTTAATTTAATTTTAATAATTAGGCCCTTATTAGTAATAGGTAGTTATTTTTATAGAGAAGCAGTTTAGCATTTTAAAGTAATAGCTTTTATTAGAGTAACTACTAAAGCCTTACGTTACCTTTTTATAGTATTTTTAAAACTATATTCTAATAAAGTAGTTTAAATTTATAGCTATAGTAGACATTTTTAATAAGGTTTAGAAACTAAGACAGAAGAAGAATTTAATATTATAGTATAAGATACTACGTTAATATATATTTCTAAGTTATTTTAAACAAATAAAAATAAAGCCTATAGTAAGACTTATAGAACTATTAATAATAAGTAATTATAATAATCCTAAGGAAGTTAAAACTAAGGATAATTTAATAAAAGAGAAGAAGCTTAAAGATATATAAATTATTAATAAGCCTACTATAAAGGAGTATATATTTATAAAGATTTATAATAAAGAATATTAAGAGGATATATAAACTAAAAGTAGCTTACTAATAATAATTAAATAGG
This sequence comes from Microthyrium microscopicum, assembly GCA_010405405.1. Lineage (NCBI taxonomy): Eukaryota > Fungi > Ascomycota > Dothideomycetes > Microthyriales > Microthyriaceae > Microthyrium > Microthyrium microscopicum. The sequence continues at coordinate 984,813 of MU004244.1, read as the reverse complement.
TAGTTACTAAAGAGCTAAAGCTACTTCTCTATTATCTTATTCTTAATTATAACGCCTATTATAATATCTCTTTTATGCCTTATATTTATTAGACTTACGTTTATCTTATATAGCCTACCTATTAGCTTTTTTATTTTTACGTTTAATTTACTTCTTCTTTACGTCTAGCTCTAAATAATTAATCTTTTACTAATAATTATAACGCTTCTTATTAGCCTTAGTTTTCTTACGCGTAGCTTTTCTCTTATATTTAATAGTCTTTAGTCTTATTTACTCTATAATATTCTCTAGTTCTTACTAGTAAGTACTTAATATAGATATTTTGCTTTATAGCTTTCTAGTACTATAAGTATTTATAATTATAAAAGGACTACTAATTATAAGCTAAATATTCTAAAAATACTTAAGAACCTTTATAGGTAGATTCTTAGTAGAGGCATTACTACTATTAATATTATTTCTCTATATTTAAAGCTAAGGACTATTTATAATAAAATACTACTTATTAGAATTCTTAAAGTAGTAGTAGCAAAAGTTAGGATAACGTTCTTAAGTATAAGCGTTATATATTAAGATAGTAATAAGATTATCTTTCTTCTTAGCGTTATTTTTACTATTTAGTAGATATTTATTAGTAAGCCTATTCTATTATTATAATAAGAAGTAAGTATTACTTCTAATATTTATAGTAGAAACTACTTTAGTAAGTAACTTTAGTTAAATTACTAGCTATAGCTTAATAATAATAGAATATATACTTTTTTTTAACTAATTTATATAATAATATTAATCTAATACTTAGATTTATAGCTTAAAGATATTAGCATTAAAGCTAAGTATTATAGAGTCTTTTATTATACTAGTAACTTTAGGATAGTTAGATCTTTAATAAATAGTTATAGTCTTAGTATTATATTTTTACTCTATAGTATACTTTTTTATAAAGATATACTACTTCTTAATTACTATAATACTAAAATTTTACTATATAATACTATTAATAGTATTCTTATATATTAATAAACCTCCTATATTAGAACTAGGCTTAATCTTATAGAACTTTATATAAAAGTTAATAATATAATTAACTAGAGCTAAGAGTACGTCACTAGTATTAAGATTAATAGGGTCTAAGTCTAATATAGATCTATTAGTCTTATTATACTTCTTCTAGCCCTTAATAAACGTCTTCTATAGCTCTTTAAGATTAGCTTTCTTCTTCTCTTTAAAGAACTTTACTAAATTATCTAGCTCTTTCTCTATAAATTTTAGCAAGTTATTAAAATCTATAGGTTCTTTATCTATTAAACTTTTAACTCTACTACCTAATTTATCTTTACTATTCTCTTTATTCTCTTTACCCTCTTTATTCCTAAGCTCTTTTTTAGTATTTTTATTAAACTCTTACTAACTATTTATATAGCTAGTATTAAATACTATACATTTAGTTTTAATATAAGCTAATTTTACTATATTCTATTTATTTATTATTATTATTATTAAGTAGCTATATTTCTACTACTAAATAATCTTTTTCTTATCTTTAGAATCTTCCTATATAATAGACTTTACTAAAAATTTTACCTTATTCTTTATTAGTAAAGCCTTTAGCGTAGATTTAGCTTTTAACTTAAGTAGTACTATTTTTTTAGCTTTTAGAGCTAATTTAAACTAGGCCTTATATTCTTTACGCTTAACTTCCTTTTATTAATCTTACTTATACTTATATAGTTAACCGTTAGCTATAATACTATAAAAATAAATAAAGGACCCCTATTAAACTTAAATAGAAATAGATAAGAAGAGTAGGGAATATATATTAATTAAGCTTAGCTCTACGTTTTAGTTAGTTAGTATTAGGTACTAAGGTATTATTACCCTAGTCTATATAAATATTATACTTTTTTTTAGCTTTATTATTTAGGCTTTAAGGATTTTTAGTAGGTTCTTATTATATTTATTAAAAGATAAAAGACTAGGTACACTTTATAGTAGTAACAAGCTTAGATAGTATATTTCCTAAATAAAAAGATATAGATTTATAAGTAGATTATAATAAGGTAGGTTTATATACAAACTTTATAATAAATAGTAAGTAATCTTAAATTTACTATCTTAATCTTAAATTACGATATAGGTAGTTAGGGATAGTCCTTTAAAAAGGCCCATATATAAGATGAAAATAATTCTATACCCAACAAATTCTGCATAGGGGTTAATTACACAGCAAATGCCCTGCACAGTGCAAGCCAAGTTGAAAACCAGCGCATTTGAGCTCATCAGTCCACGGTTGACAAATCAAATGGTGCGCTCCCATCAACGATGGTGTCTCCCATCAGACTTTATAGCCAGTAGAAGTTTTCATTTCGAACGCATTTGAGAGACAACTAACTTTTGTACGAACTCAAGGGGCAATAAAACACGCAGTCCTAAAGCATAGCATGGATTCGACAACATACTTGACGGGAACGCAACATTTATTCTGTCAACCGCTTGATTAGTCTTGCTCTACTTCAAATCTTAAATGGTATCTTATGAATGAAGAGAATACTGCCGTATCTGGCTGAAGTTCTATCCTGACGAGTAAACTTCGTGTAATTGTAAAAGCGAGAGGCAATTAAATCCTTCGCGCGTCTTAGCCTGTTATCAACTCAGCCTAATGCAAACCACAGTTAGTCACTGAGCATCTTTTGCTCATTCGTGAGGACCATGGGCTTAAAGGATTGTTGACCCTTCAATCTGGTCTTGCTCAAGTTCAAACCATGTATTAATAGTTCGCCGATCCTGGGACTTTTCGCATACTGATCATTTTGCTTTTCGTTGGCTTCTACTGGCGAAGTTTTTCAGAGTTTTGACAACATACAACTCCACAAGAAAATGCTAACAGCCATGGACGACAACAAGCACCAGGTTGTGGTAGCCGAATCCCGCATCGACAATGTTGACATAGAAAAGGTTCAAGCAGAATCAGCCACGGTCTCATTAGTCAACATCGTGTCCAAGGACGATGTTATCAACACCACATACCAGTCCGGTGTCCAGGACATCGAAGCCATCACCATCTCCTGGTCAAAGACTTCGCTGGTGTGTGCCTATGTTCTAATCACTCTTATCTATCTTGTTCAAGCTCTGGTTAGCGGCGTCAGTGGAGCTCTCATTCCATATGTCACCTCCGCCTTCGCCGAGCACTCCCTCACACCCACCACTGGTATCTTGAGCGCAGTCATCGGCGGCGTTACCAATCTCAGCATCGCCAAAGTGCTGGACATCTTTGGACGGCCACATGGATTCCTAGTTTGTGTTGTATCTGCAACAATTGGGTTGATCATGTCAGCCGCGTGCAACAATGTCAAGGCCTATGCTGCATCGCAGATTTTCTATACTGTTGGCATCAATGGTATAGGATACAGCCTTAGTGTCTTTGTCGCAGATACCACTTCATTGCGCCATCGAGCACTGATGCAAGGTCTGGTCAACATACCGTGGGTTGTCATACCTTGGGCAGCAGGTCCAATTGCTGCTAAATTCCTCACCGGAGCTGGCTGGCGTTGGGCTTTTGGGATGGAGAGCATCCTCATTCCAGTCGTCACTCTTCCTCTTTTCGGCCTGTTTATGTATCAATTTAACGCGGCCAAAAGACAGGGGATCATCCCGAAGCGCGAGAGCGGACGCACACCTTCTGAGTCTTTGCTTTACTACATCCATGAATTCGATGTAGTTGGCCTCTTCTTGTTATCAGCTGGTGTTGCTTTCACCACCCTACCGTTTAATCTCTATACTTTCCAAGCCAAGGGATTTGGCTCACCCCTAATTATCGGATTTTTGGTCGTGGGCGTCATACTTCTACTCGGTTTTGGAATCTGGGAGCGATTTTTCGCCAAAGTTTCCTTCCTACCATGGCGCATTCTCAAAGATCGTACAGCTTTCGGCTCCTGTATCGTATCCTTCACACTCTTCCTCAGCTATTCGTGCTGGGGTCTGTATTTCACTTCCGTCCTTCAAGTGGTCAACGACTTGGACGTTGCACATGCCACGTATGTCAGTCAAATCTACCCTGTCGCCAGCATATTCTTCGCCATTATGACCGGTGCCATAATCTCCTATACCAGCCGCTACAAGGCCGTCACCCTCTATCTTGGACTTCCTATGGCGGTACTTGGCCTCGGCATTATGATCAAATACCACGACCCAGACCAAGCAATTGGCTATATCGTCATGTGCCAAATCTTCCTCGCTGTGTCAGGCGGCGTTATAATGGTCGGTCCAGAAATCGCTATCATGGCTGCCGCCGCAGACCACCAATACTTTGCTGTCAGCATAGCCGTCCTGGGAATGTCTGGCAGCATTGGCTCTGCCGTTGGCCTGACCATATCCGCGGCAATCTGGCAGGCGACACTGCCCACGAAGTTGGCTTTATACCTTCCTCCTGATGATCTTCCCAACTTGGCTATGATATACGAGGATATTGTGACGCAGCTGTCGTTTCCAGTGGGCTCACCCACCCGTCTCGCGATTCAGCATGCCTATGGAGACGCGCAGAAGAACATGATGATCACTGCTACTGCGGTCTGGGTTGTTGGGTTTGCGTCGGTCATAATATGGCGAGATATTAATGTCGCCGGCATCAAACAAACGAAGGGATATGTCGTTTGAACACCAACTTGCTTGTAGTCTGCCCATTCGAAAAGGATGTACATCCTCAGTCTTTAACTCCTATGCAACACTGAGTCTGGTTAGCCTCGTATGTTGATCAAGGTGTCTAAGATAAGATGGAAGTCCCTGCCTTAATTGAATTCTAGAATTCAATAATAATGGAAATAATGGAATGTTCACAGTTCCCATCACGAATAATATAAGTTACAAAACCTTCGTACAATATCAAAGATGATACGAACTGAAATGCCCATTGTAACCTGGCGTGTACACATTCTCCCAGCCAGACCATGGCCATTGTTGAAGTTTGGAACGAAGAAAGTACGGTAGTAATTTTATCGCAGCTCGTGGGAAATGAAGCACAGGATACTGGGGCGTTGGGCGGATGGGCAGGATCACCTGCACTTGTGTGCCTGACCACGCTCCATTATAGACTTCAAGCTCTTTTTGCCATGAATCACCTTCAGATTCGAGACAGTCCATTGACTTCAGTGGGAAGTATCGTCTATCGAAGATGTTGATGGTTAGCAACCATCGCTGAGGAAAGCGCGGTATCTATTTTGCCTCTCCGCTAAGCCTGATAGAAGGCAGAGGAGAGTGCTCATGATCGGTTTATGAAGCACGCCAATTGTCTTGGAAAGCTTGAGTAATCAGCTGGAAAGTGAGCATTTGTTACGACCTCAGCTTTAGTAGTAGCGCGCCCAACTTTGCGGTTGTACAACATGCTTACTACTCTACAATAACGAGCATCCTAGTGCCCATCACTCACCAAGTGCTGATTCTAAACTTCTGACCGTCAGCATTGGCAGCAAGCTCTCGACTCGCCAGGTCAAGGATTTTCGGTTCCTGCCCCTCTTGTTATGATTCGTAGGAAAGTCTACCAATAAATGGGAATTACAACCGACATAACCGATTTGATGCGACATAAAAGTGGCGGAGAAACGGCAGCTTGCACAAGTGATCGACACTATTTCGACCACTTGGGACCCACTCCTCTAGCTTTTCGAAGCTGCAGCGCCGAACTGTGTGCATCACGAGATAAATTATCTTCTGTGGTATCGGTGGAACGGAGGAAACGTAGATCAGAGTACCAATAATCGCGACCTGAGTGTAGTAAAAACATTCTTGTCTCCCAGCACCATCATTCTCCATCACCACTCGCGGCCATGGAAAACTCAAGTAAGAGACTCGAGACTCGACACTCGTAATGTTTTCACTATTTTCTGACAGATTGCAGAAGAAAGAAATGACTGGGTGGATTTGCCAAAGGGCGATGGAGAGGTCGATGATGACCTACAAGTCCAATGTCCTTCTCATACCACAGAACGGAAATTGGTGACGAAGATCGATCTTCACGTACTTCCATTCCTCTGTATCATGTATCTGCTGGCCTTTCTCGACAGGTAAAAAAATACGTTGTCTACGAAAAGACACAGATCTAACAGATCCATAGAGTCAATATCGCCAACGCGAACCTCTTTGGCCTTTCTGACGAACTCCATCTGAAAACCGACAACCGCTACAACATTGCATTGGTAATCTTCTTCGTTCCTTACATTATATTTGAAATCCCGTCAAATATGTTCCTAAAGCGGTTCAAGCCCAGAGTTTGGCTCGCAACATGCATGTTTCTATTCGGCTTGACGTCTATCTGCCAAGGACTGGTCAAGAGTTACGGCGGACTGCTTGCAAGTCGCTTTTTCCTTGGGCTTTTCGAGACGGGCATGTTTCCTGGCTGCTTTTACCTGATCGGCATGTGGTACAGACGCCATGAAGCGCAACGACGATACACCATGTTCTTCTCCAGCACCAGTCTCGCAGGTGCCTTTGGTGGGCTGCTAGCAAGTGCTATTGGAAAGATGGACGGCATGCGTGGATATCGAGGTTGGCGCTGGATCTTCATCCTCGAGGGTGTCTTGACATGCGTAGTCAGCCTATTCTTCTTCTTCTGGCTGCCAAATTTCCCGGAAGAATCCAAATGGCTAACCGAAGACGAGAGAGCCTACGTCAAAGCCAGACTAGAGCAAGATCAGGGAAAATCGGCCGCAGAACGTCAGATTGCCTTCAAAGACGTGATAAATGTCTTCAAAGACATAAAAATCGTGCTGGGCGGGTTCATGTATTTCGGACTGATCGTGACAGCGTATGGATATGCGTATTTCTCACCCGCTATCATCCAAAGCTACGGCTACAGCCCTATCCAGACTCAACTACACAGTGTGCCTCCTTGGGCCGCTGCTTTCGTTTTTGGAATGATCGTGGCATATTTCTCAGACAAGGCCAAACATCGCTACCTGTTCGCGGTCTTCTCGATTTTCATCACCATTGCCGGTTTCGCTATTCTACTCACTCTGCACGATGTCAAGGCACACCGAAATCCTATGTATGCGGCGCTCTTCCTTGTGGCGATGGGCGCATACACTGCCATGCCGATCATCGTGTGCTGGTTCAATATGAATCTCGGGGGCCATCATCGTCGTGCGGTTGGAAGTGCCTGGCAAGTCGGATTCGGCAATGCTGGCGGTATTATTGCAGTGTTCGCGTTCTTGGCGAAGGATGCGCCTCGGTATACCACTGGCTATTCGATCTGTGTCGCATTTGCGTGCTTGAGTATCCTGAGTTGTACAGCGTATGGAGTCCTTTGTTACAGCCAGAACCGCAAGAGAGATCGTGCGGTGCATGATCGAAGCTTGACGACCTACGAGAAGACAGAGCTGGGCGATATGTCGCCTGATTATAGGTATCTGCTCTGATGTGGAGCAGTTGCGACTAAAAGCTTCAAAGATTGGGCCAAATGACTTGCAAGCTGCGCCGGGAACCATGTAGTGTCTAATGTTCAATGTGCGTAATGAAACATCAAAAATAATCAATGCTTGCTCAAGACACACTTCCATCTTCCACACTATCGCGATCTCCCCATATTTCTCGACTTTCCATCTCCACGCCTTTCATAGCTTTAGCCACCTCTTCAAGTTTAGCCACGACATCTTTGACGCCAGCGTTAACTTTGCGAAAGTACCCATCATTCGCCTCTCGCCGCCGCCTCGCCATTGCAATGTCATTCTCTGTTTCTTCTGCCAACACACTCTTCCCACTTGACCCTGTCCCCGCTCGCTCTCGTCCCTCTCCCTCGGCCTTTCTTTCACTCTTCCGCTCGCCAGAAAGTACATCAACCTCCATCACTGGGCCTGGACTTCCAAGCCCCGACGCGCTCGCCTCCTCTGCCTCACTTCGCGCCCATGCTTGCGCCAACGCAATTTGCGCCGTCCGTAAGTCATCGAGCGCACGCACGTGTCCCGGTCCAAAAACATGGGCACCATTCGTAGCGCTCAATTCGACCTCCTCGAGCGTACTCTGCATCTCCGCCCACTTGGCCTCTGTACGCGCAAAGCTAGTGGAGTCTGCAGCATTGCGGCGCGTAGAGCTGAGCGGGCTGGCAATGCCATCGGCTTGTGAAGGTACGGGGTATGGAGAGAGCGTGTTGCTTGGATATGGCGAGAGCGTATTGTTTGGGTTGGGACTGTAGTTGCCAGACGGCGAAGAGAGGAAGTTGTCAAGACGGGTGTCTATGCGTGGACGGTCTGTGCCAAGAAGGGACTTTTGGCGGGTGAGAGGAGTGCGTGATGATGATGGTGGCCGGTTGGGGAGGAGTGATTGAGAGGATGCGTTGCGGGAGGGTGGACCGACGAATAGGGCGGGCTTGGGAGGCCGAGTTTTTACTTGATCGGTTGGTTGGGGTTTGAGAGTCGACATGATGGACTAGAGTGTGGCTTTGGTGTTATGGAAGATTTTGGGTGTTGTATGTAGTATGAAATGGACTCGAGGATTTCAATGTCTTGACTCTCGATTTGTAAACAGATCAGAGATGCAGATTAGATAAGAGAAGATGCAGATTAGATAATGAAAGTCGCGCTAAGATTTGGTTCTGTCTGATTAGTCAGACCTACCCACAACGCATTCTGAGGGCCACACTCCAACCGCCTTCTCACTTTTTGCCTATCAACCAACGCCTCTACAATCATCAACCAGAACACCTTTCGATTGCTCCATAAACCGGTATGTGTGCTCCCTATTTCCATCTCTCCGCGAATTATGCACCAGTTCTGCTTTTAGCAGTCAATCGCACTACCCCTCATCATCCACAAGCAGACGTCCACTGTTGACGGAATTAATGGGCTAACTATACAACCAGCAATCATGGGTAAAGGCAAGCCGTCTGGTCTCAATGCCGCGCGCAAATTGCGCAACCATCGACGAGAAGGCCGATGGGCCGATCTACACTACAAGAAGCGACTCCTAGGAACTGCCTACAAATCCTCTCCATTCGGTGGATCCTCACACGCCAAGGGCATCGTGCTCGAAAAGGTCGGTGTCGAGGCCAAACAACCAAACTCGGCTATTCGCAAATGTGTGAGAGTTCAGTTGATCAAGAACGGAAAGAAGGTCACTGCTTTCGGTATGTTGGAATCTCACAATCGATGGAGGAAAGATACAACAGAACAATCAGGCTAACAGACACTACACAGTCCCCAATGACGGTTGCTTGAACTTTGTGGATGAGAACGACGAGGTTCTTTTGGCTGGTTTTGGTCGTAAAGGCAAGGCCAAGGGTGATATTCCAGGTGTCCGTTTCAAGGTCGTCAAGGTCTCTGGTGTCGGTCTCATGGCTCTGTGGAAGGAGAAGAAGGAAAAGCCAAGATCATAGACGATTTATTTCTGGGTCTGGTGTTAGTGCTTTGCTGGGGTTCTTGCGATTATGCATGCCTGTCATTGATTAGGCCGGGCGAAAAGGAATAAAACGAAATTCATTCCTCCATGATACTCCAACATTGAACCTCTCCATCGTGACTATACAGTGTAGATGAAACCATGAAACCGTTAATAGAAAAATCGTAGTGAGAAATGTCGTCCATTTGACATCGACCTTCGGCTTCGTCGTCCACGAACTCAATATGAGCCTACCAAATATTTCACCCCCACTCCCTCCACCTCCACCCACAGCTTAGCAATGTCCAACACAAACGATGATATATTTGACGCCGCTCTCAACCTCGAAGACACATCATACACAGAAGGCTACGAATTAGGCGTCGCCGATGGCTCACGCGCCGGCCGGATAGAAGGCCGCGCATTCGGGCTCGAGAAAGGCTTTGAGAAATTTCTACAGCTCGGCCGTCTTCATGGACGCGCTTCTGTCTGGGCTGCACGCCTTCCTCCATCCAGCATTCCAACGTCACAAAACAAATCAGATGTACTGGATGCAACAGAAAAGCCAGAGTCCGAAGAGCAGAGCGTAATACCTGCGCTACCCAACAATCCACGTCTGAGAAAACATGTCGCCACTCTCGTGGGTCTGACAGAGCCAGGCCGGGTGACGACCCAAAACACGGAGGAAGAAGTTGCGGAGATGGACGAGGTGCTAAGGCGGGCAGCGAGTAAAGTCAAAGTTGTCGAGAAGATTGTGGGTGAGACTGGTGGAGGTACTGAGAGTGCGGCGGGGAGTGGACATGCTGGCGTGAGGATAGTGAATGAGCCAGTTGGGGAGAAGAGTATCGAAGACTTTGGACTTGGACGAGGCACGAGGAAATGAGAGTACGCCAGAGGTAGAGGAGATCTCGAATATCGATTTGTACATTCATGATGTTGTTATCTATGGATAGTATACATAGCAAAAGACTGACAGAATAAATGGCGTATGTCCATCAGCCAAATTCTGCTCATTTCCTTCAATCCAGTGCATAGCAGACGTTGTGAGTTATCGAATAGGACGGCAAGTAGAGCGCAAGCTCTTTGAGTCTTTATAAGGTACGATGGTGGATATCGTAGCTCATGGGACAGCGCCATTGAATTCTCCCAATATCTCCAACTTAAAGTATTGCAATATTTCTAAGATGTCGGCGCATCGCCCTTCTCTTCCTCAGCCAAGACGCCCTTGTCCTCCAACATCTTTGCTAAACTGCCGTCGCCGTGCATACTAACCATGATGTCACAGCCGCCTACAAATTCGCCGTTGACGTATAATTGGGGGATCGTAGGCCACTCGGAGTACTCCTTGATATCTAGAACCGCCTCGGTTAGTGATGGTACATGACTAGGTGTGTATATCATCCACATACCATTGCGAAGTGTTGCATCCTCTAGCACATTGAATGCGGCAAACTTGCTCGGATCAACGCCTTGCATGCCGAGTATCTCGATGGTAGCACGACTAAACCCACATTGTGGTGTCTCGGGCGTGCCTTTCATGAAAAGTACGACGGGCGCGGAGCCAACTGCTTGGTCAATTGCTTTGCGAGATTCAGCTGTGAGAAAGCGGAGTTGTGAGGGCGAGATGGTGTGGCGAGGGAGTGTACTGGGACGGAGGAGTGCTTGCCGGAGAGCCTGGATGGTAAGTTAGCCATGCATTGAGATGCGTATTGTGTTTATGGGTAAAGTACCGGTGATCGAAGAGTTCTGAGAATCATTGTGGTATATCTTGTGGTACAGTAAGTATTCGGAAGTTGATGCACGCCGTAAAAAGTTAAGAGAAGCTCTGAGCTTTGATGGCATCAGATCAGATTCTTGCCAAGCATTTGATGTTGATTTCTCATCATCACTCGCCACGGCAGTGACCCAATAATCGGGAGAGATATAAATATTGAAAGAGCTTGGAAGACATAACGATCGATACTCAGAAATCATAAGTAGTATCTTCTTTATCCTAAAACCGCGTCGTGTCGCCGCCACAAAAATGTCAACATCAACACCAACGCCTTTCGACTCGTCTCTCTACACCAGCGACAACAAACACCATCTGCTCCTCGCCGCAACGGGTAGTGTTGCTACCATCAAAATCCCCAACATCATCACCGCCCTCTCTGCTCATACAAACCTCTCCATCCGGCTCATCATGACCAGTTCCGCAGCGCACTTTCTCGGCGGTCAATCTGCGGAGCAGCCCAGTCTGGAGTCCATAGCAAAGATGCCCAATGTAGACGGCATCTACTTTGACGCAGACGAATATGCTATCCCTTGGACAAGAGGCGCTAAGATCCTGCATATTGAATTGAGGCGCTGGGCAGATCTACTGGTAATTGCACCGCTGAGTGCAAACAGTCTGGGTAAGATGGCGGGGGGACTGTGCGACAACCTGCTACTGTCGACAGTGAGGGCGTGGGATGTTAGTGGGATGTTGGATGAGGCGCATGTGGTGGGCGGAAGGAGTTTGGAGAAGAAGAGAATTGTTGTTGCGCCGGTCAGTTGATTTGTTGTCTTGGTACGGTGTTCAAGCTGCTAATTGTTACCAGGCTATGAATACGGCAATGTGGTTTCATCCATTGACAGCAAAGCATCTGGAGCTGTTGGAGGGAGAGTGGAATGTTAAGAATGGAGGCTGGGTGGAGGTCATGAGACCCATTGAGAAGACTCTTGCTTGTGGTGATACGGGCAGTGGAGCGATGAAAGATTGGAACGATATCGTCACCAGGATAGAAGAAATTCTTGGACTGTGAGATTGATACTGGACCGCTACTTCAACAAGGACAGCCGTTCGAATGCTTTTATCACAGGAGCAACCTTTGGCTGCTGAGCAGTCTCTAGTGCATTTATGAGGACAGAGTCTCCACCAGTTGGCCGTTCATCCTTGGGCAGGGGATCATTTCGCTTGATCTCATATACCTCGTCCATCATGGCTTTACAGAGACCAGCAACTTCTAACATGGCTGACTCAACCACTCGAGCCTGTTCACGTTTACCTCGGCGCATGAGACCCTCCACCAATCTCGCGACATCATCGTTGACCGTGTTGACTCTCTCGATGAGTCGTGTCAATGAGTTGACGATGTACTCTTCCTCGTACACGCTGCCTTTCTTGCCTCGAGCTCGCTTACGTTCTTCGCGTTTGCGGTTCTTGCTTGTTTTACGAGTAGTTTGGGTATTGAGAGTACCATCAGTATGACTTGTGTATCGAGTCATAAAGGTTCCGCCAGATGTGGTGGCATCTGTTGGAGCTAGCGAGATGTCGTCACGGAAGTCACCATCCGCGCCTGCTACGGCGTCACCAGCATAGAAAGCCACAGAGAGAGTATTAGATTAGCTAGAAAGGATGTTTGAAAGACTTACGAGGTTCTTGCTCCTTCTTCAACCTGAGTTCTCGAAGTCGGGTAGTCTGAGCACCGATTTGTCCTTTGCAATCTGCTAGCAGCTCGGTCGTGGACGTAAAGCACTCCATTAGGCCGGGTTCAACCACTTTGCCAACCAGTTCTGGTTGCTGCCGAAAGCCTATTATTCTCAGAGCTTCAGAAAATTGATAGGCTTTACATAAGAGGCGCGCCGCCGATTCTACGTCGGACAAGTAGTCCAGATAAATGGTAGCGGCAGCTTGTAGATCTTTCGACTCTTCTAAAGCTTCGGCGAGTTCCTGAGCCAGACTCTCAATATCCTCTTTACTAGAAGGAAGGGAGGCTGCGCATGATAGTGCTTCCTGCCACATTACAGCTGGGCGATAGGCGGATATGGCCGCTTCATAGTCACCTAAGAATTCATATGCTTTATACTTGTTAGCAATGCACATTGGCCATGACGATATTGTGCTTACCAATTCCTGCTTCCTTATATCTGTTACGACTATTGAGGAAATCTGCATATAGTCTCATAAGCTGACGAAGCTGATCGTCCTGGTATTTGTACAGCTCTATTGCTGCATTATACAATTCATGCTTCTCGGCGTATTGCTTTACTTCCTCGAAAGCACTCAAAGAATGAAGATGGCCTATAGCTTTGTTGTGTCGCTTAAGGTCGTTGTCGATTGCAAACTGCCTTCGGACGGCTGACATTTCCTGCAGCTTTTGAATGTATGGTAGATATTCACGAGGATCCTGTGATAATTTAGCTATTGACGCTAGTTGTAGATACACACAGCATACTTTTTGCGACTGCTGTGCAATAAGAATCGCAACATCTAGATCGTAGATGCCTAATGCATGTTCATACAGCTGATTCACATCTGCTAGGAAGCATATATGCTCGGAAGCCCTTTCAGCAACTTCTTCTCCTTGTCCTGTCATATATTAGTCGAAGTACAGGCATACTCCACGGATTTTACCTTTAAGCTTGGATATAATTTGAAGTCCACCTTCAAGGTCCGGAGGAGATTTGCATACATGAGCTGTGATCATGTTCTGTAGGTACGCATCCTGATCGTTTTGGAACAATTGAAGAAATGCGTCGCATACACGGTTGATCTTGGAGCCCAATTCCTGGCTCACTACTCCATTGGCAGTAAGATTTGAGCCAGAAGACTTGATAGTATCACGATACATAGTTTGGCTGACGTCTTCGTCTCTGAAAATTAGTTAGCTTAGCCGCTCGCTGGATAAAGTGGCGTTTGTAAACATACCTCAGCTGTGAGAGAAACAGATCGATGTGCTCGACTTTTTGAATCTGCTGTATGAATTTTGCTACATTTTCCATGAATTGCTCGGGATTGTGATCATGGATGATGTTCATGTCTACACGCTGATTTCGACACGTCATGAAAGAAGTTTTGTAGTCCAGTGCGTCAATGTTCTTTCGAATCGCTGCTAGGACCATTGCTCGGGGATATATAGTTTCCAGATTACCTCTTGGCATCTGAAGAACTAAGGAGTAAGTCGACGGAATTGCGGTGACAAGTTTGGCGCCTCTTTCTATACTTCGACATCTTTCATCAAGCTCAGGCTGATCTGCTGGTACTTGTAGCTCTGTAGAGATTTTAGTATCAAGTCATTGTACTTGTTCATGTTAGCTTACCATCATCCGCTGCAAGATGGATGACCTTCAACAGGTGATTGGAAGTTGTAAAAACCAGATGCAATGGAGTAACGAGAAATGAAGTGCAGTTCTGCGTTAGAACTTTATTGCCTGCGTACAGAACTCCAGACTCGGAGAGTCCGAAAGGGGTGGTCTTTCAAGACGTTAGCATAAGCGACTGCGATTCGATGTCAACATACCACTTCAGCATAAGTTATGGCCTCAAGCCACGGGCATGCCTCCGGAAGGTATAATAGGTTGTTCGAAGGCTGAATGACATCTTCAACAACTGTAAAGATCCCTCCCAAGCCATCTTGTACATGAACATCTTTCTGGTCGACACTAAGGTAAAGGTTGGTAGCTCCAGCCATGAAGGAGTCGTGAGGTATTACTGGTTCAAATGAATGATCTACTTCAAGGTTACACAAGAAGAGCTGTTCGCCATCATTCGGTTCGTACGTCAATACAACCACTACACCCTTTTTGTTGACTGCGATTTGATAGGGGGTTCCGGAATGTGATGGTATGGGGATTTCAATCACTGATTTTGGCTGTGCTGATTTTCGGTTTTTGGTGAAGTAAGTATAGACGTTGATATAGCGTCGGTGCAGAGTTGCAAGAATTCCTGCTGTCGAGTTTAAAGACACATCAATGACTTCGTCTTTCTCAAGTAGGTCGTGATTGCTCATTGGAGGTGGAACATTGGCATAACGGAACGGGGTCAGTTTCAAGATATCTGCAGATGTTAGAAGCGATCAGGTTATTCTGGAGTTGATGTCCTTACTTCCATCTACTACAGCCACTGAACCTGCATCATCAGGCGGGGCTGTTGTTCCCTGTGCTATGGAGAATGCGTAGTGATGAATGTGTAGTTGAGCTGTGTCTGTTAGCGTTTAATAGAACGACTTGCTGGTACAACTGACCATCTCGATTGACTGCTAGCAAAAGAGGCTTCTCTGCGTTCCAACAGAGTCGAGAGACTCCAGTTTCGTCCGAAGCTAACCATACTGTTTGCTTGAGGTAGTAGTGATAATTGCCCATTGTCCACAGCTGCACTCGATCCTTAAGAAGAACAGCAAGTACAGTGGAATCATAATTCCATTCCAGCTTTATAGAAGATGCCCATGTCTTCAGTTCCTCTTCTGTGACCCTCAACTTGAACTGGCCGTGCCGAAGCCCATTACGCTCAAAGAATACCACTTCAGCACTGTCAGAGTTACGTTTGAGTCCAGCAAGAAGATTACCAGACGGTCGCCAGCTCAAAGCTCCTTCCAAAGAATCCACAGGCTCGCTCACACTATCCAGAGCGCCATCTCGAGAGTATACTCGAATCATGCGCCGCTGGTCGTTCAAGATTGAGTTGATGGCAAGGAATTCACCATCTCCTCGCCAGCTGATGGTCACCTTCTTATCGTCTAGAAGACTCAAGATTCCCTCATCGGTCTTCTCTGGCATCGTTGGATCTTTGAGTGCTTTGGCTCGCTTGCCTTTGAACTGCGTCTCTACTTTGCCCCAGCCAACAGAGACATGGTTTGAAGCTTTCACATCCTCCGATGTTAGTTTGACGTCTGCAAGTGGCTCAAAATCCCTCGACATAAGAACGAGTGATGGTCCGTTCGTGTGCAATGCAAGCAGTTCTTCGTCTGGAGACCAGCGAGCAGCAGAGATGCCATCATCTACAGATCCAACAATTTCAATCTGCTCTTCACCAGATGAAGGTCGTTCTCGGATCAGAACAATATCCCCTCCTCGCAAGATTAAACAGAAGCTGTCTGAACCCGGAAATATTTGAAGACTCAACACTTCGTCGTGGAGTAGATCGGGATTTGGGCATGGCGCATCCCATGCTGCGATAGTCTGCTGTTTTTCACCCTGTTTTTCACCTTCATCTCCTCCAAGGTGAACTCTGGCTAGCTCAATAGAAGCACTCTCCTCGGAAGGCCCGAATACACATATTATGCTCTTTCCATTTGTCTCCCAGGCTGTGGCTGCAAGTGGCTGATCTGTGGTATCCGAAAAGTTCAACACCTTACGTCGAATGCTTCGAAGGTTGCGCATTTTCTACGAGTCAGTTCAATTTTTTGAGCGCAAAATAGGTCGTAGCGGACGGATGTCCTTGTCTATGATATTCAAGGTCCAAGTCATAATTTTTTAGACTGAACGATGCAAAGATCTAATCTGATCAAGATCTAGAATGCGGCCTTGGCGCGCGCTTTCTAGTATCTTGTCAACGTTCTTCACCGCAACAGCTCACGTTTGATACCTTTAAACCTTTACTTGCGAAATAGTTGTCCTTCTTGTTCAAATACCTGGCTCATTTCATTTACTTATTTGTACTGTTTATAACATTGGGGGCGTATTTAACGTCACCATTTCTCCACGTGATTACGCGCCTTTGAGGCGACGCGCTAGGCTTCCACAACGTCTCCCCAGTCGCCAAAGCTCCCGAAGGCGACGCGTGCCTCAACCTCCATCCATCATCGATCAACTCCCCAATATCTGCACTCCCGATCTTCGTCTGTTGGCTCGAATGTGAAGCGATCATGCCCAAGTAAGTTTTCTTGTGTCCTTCTTCAAAATTGACAACGTTACTTAATTTATGGTCTAGCCCAGGTGATCAGTACGCGTCGATACCCAACCCTTTTCGTCCAAACGAACAGAATATCAACAAATATACCGCCCAGGAAATCGCAACTCTACAAAGTAGACTAGATCGTCAACTTGGACCCGAATACATTTCCACTAGACCTGGCCCAGGCGGCACAAAACTCTCCTACATAACTGCTGAAAAGCTCATCAATCTGACAAACGAAGTGTTTGGCTTCAATGGTTGGTCATCCGAGATACGGAATGTCCACATTGATTTTGTGAGTCAAAATAGTGAATATTCGAATAGGTTTCTAACATTGTATGATCAGGTCGACTTGGATGGCAACGGCAGAGTGACTATGGGCTGTTCAATAATCGTTCGCATAACTCTGAAAGATGGCACATTCCACGAGGTGCGTTGTATCAGAGATGGGTTGTCAAAACACCTGAACTAAAACTGACACTGCCATATAGGACATTGGATATGGAGAAATCAAGAACTCTCCGAGTAAGGCTGCAGCTTTTGAAAAGACAAAGAAGGAGGCATCCACCGACGCACTTAAAAGAACTCTGAGAAACTTCGGCAACTTGCTAGGAAACTGTCTTTACGACAAAACCTATACCGACAAAATCTCCAAAGTCAAAACTGATCCCATACAATGGAATGCGGACGATCTCCATCGGCATCATAGCCACCCTGCGCACAAACCGGACCCTCCAGTTCAGCAACCTCCAGCTCCAGTGGCAGTACAAACACCGACCCGTATACCAGCGAAAGTCTCGGCTCCAATACCAGCACAAAACGCAACGTCTAACAACGGCGCACTAGCAAGACATATCAGCGCAGAGTCGGCCAATTCAATGGATCAATATGATGACGAGTACGGAGCGGACGACTTTGAGCACTTGGAATTCGTCCATTCGGACGATATTGACATGGAAGAGAGTGTAGAGACAATTCAGTCAGATCCAAGGCCACCGATAGAGCCAATACCAGCTGGTCGTACGACTAATGGCAATCAGGGTCCTGGACCGCCTGCTGAAAACCAACATCCCTTGCCTCAGCAATCCGCAAATCGAGGACAGCAACAGGTGATGAACTCGAACGGGGCGAGAACGGAGAATCACCCGAATCAAGCTGCGCAGAACCAGCAATCTAGAGCGCAGCAAGCTGGACAAAATCAACAAGCAAGGCAGTCTATGCAAAACCGGCAACCACAAGCACAGGCACAAGCAGCTCAAATTCAACGTCACCAGGCTCCACAACAGGGACAGTCCAACAACACGGCACAACGAGCACTTGGCTCTAATCAACAAAACGTACAACAGCACAATGGCAATGGTTCCTCGCATCGGCCTGCCAATGCCAACAACAATGGTGCGGCAGGCCCTGCTCAGATGAATGGACAGAATCGGCTGAGCGGAACTCCGCCAGCTCGCGGACAGCCTGCGCAGGCACAGAACAATGCAGCGCAAAATCCTGCTCTACAACAGGCCAATGGCACAGCGCAGTTCAATGCCCCTCCAGTCCCGGTCGGTTTCTACAGTGCTCGGGTAGCTGATGTGCTAAACGACGAAAAGTCACCACTTTCTGCGCAAATAAAGCCATTCGACCCACATACTCCTGGAGTAATGAGACGAACTACTGGAGTGAATCACGGAAAATCAGGACCCATCCACCGTTCGGCGGTAGCCGCCGGGACTACTACCGCGACCACTACCAACCCTGCTAATGCAGGACCAAACAATCAGGCTCAGGCCCGACCTAATGTGGTTAATCCACTCGCAGATACGGCTCGAAGAATAGGTGTGCCAGGCGGAGCGGGAAGTCCTTTGGCTAATCGAACGTCATACAAGCTTCCAGGTCCAGCACTGGGAAAACGTGGACCTGAAACAGTTCCCAGACAGGTGATGGGTGACGTGAGCAATACTCGAGGAGGCGTCCATACCAATCCACCAGAAAAGAAAGCAAAGACAGGGGAAGTCACCGGAGCAGGGTTACAGAATGACGGTCGTGAGAGCGCGTTGACAGGAACATGAAGACAGGAAATGATTTGATCAATTAAAGGGTCTCAGAAAGGCCAATATATTGCCTTGATTACAAGAAGGACGAGCCAAGGAAAGTCGGCAAGTTGCATAGCGTCATGATGCGTAGAATATTTCTAAACTATGGAATGGGATGAGCGATATAGGATGGGAAGGGGATAGAAGCAACGCTAGGTAGAATGACGCATGGGAAGGAGTGAAACAATTGAATGTTCTAAAGTGTTCATCAGATACCGTCGTAGAAAGTCTCATCAAGAAATGCCAATGAAGGCAAAGATTTCAGTGCTTGACTCTATTTCAGTTTTCCTCATCATTTGAACAATTAAATCGAACTGCAAGAGTCTTGTTCCTTTGACAGAACTAAAACAGCATGTCATAAAGGATAGAGTGTAGGTTGACATCTGTACAGACCCGAAAAAAAAGTAGACGGTTTGGTGGTACCCTCGAATCCAAAATAAGCCCCATTGAGTTACTCAAGAGTCCCTGCTGTTGCCAGCAGCTATCCTGGGCAATCGTATAACTATCCGCTACGACGAAATTGCCCTCGGCCATGTTAGGTTCAACTACTCCCCAGATACTCACCTCCTCAATTGCAAGCACGGCCTTCTGCTGCCTGGGGCATCTCAAGAGTTCGGACTCATATCATCATCCATGTGGCCTCTCGATTAGCGTCCAAGTAGCTCAGGCATGGTACGTTGCAAAAGAGTGCAGACGGTAGGTAGGTGGAAAGCAGAGGCAATCCTGTGCTGGCGAGGATGAGCCGCAGTGCTTCTGTGGCGGCGCGTTTCCGCATGCTCAGACTGGAGAGTCTAAGGTGTCCGGGGACTTTCTCCCAAAGCAGTATGTGAATGAAAATATCCAGATGGATGTTTTCTGTGTGTAAGCTTTGATGACGATTTTTGGAACAAGAGTACAAGGAAGGAAGAGAGAATGGGAAGTTGGAGGTTGGGTTTGTAGAAACTTTTTTTTGGCGGGGAAACATCGGGCCGTTCGAGTTTGGTTCGGCAGGCGCGTTGTTTTAGCGCGCCTTCCCTGTCAGAGCTTGAGCTCAGTCCAAGCGCGACCAGGCTTCAACTCCATCTCAATCGATTGAATTCATCCATGTCCAACAAATTATTTCCACTGCCTTGTACCTCGACCAGTTGACTCACTATTGCAGCGATACGCGATTCCGAACGCTGCCTACTGCTAAGGTGATAGCCTTGGCCTGACCAACACTACTTCTACCAACCGCAGCTCTTGCGCCTCTACAAGACATCAACACCCCAACCTTCCTCCATAAATCGCCCAGCGCTCTCCACAACCCTCCGCGTTCGACTCCAACTTCTTCAAAATGTCTGGACTTTTCGGCTCTGCGGCGGCTACGTCAGCTTCGAATAGTCAAGGAGATCTAAAGTCAGACATTGCAGTTCGCGATCCTCCATCCGACAGCGTCAGCGAGATTGCTTTTCACCCGAGTGCCAACTTCTTGGCCGCATCATCATGGGATAACAAAGTTCGTATCTACGAAATTGATCAGTCGGGAAACAG
Organism: Microthyrium microscopicum; assembly: GCA_010405405.1. NCBI lineage: Eukaryota > Fungi > Ascomycota > Dothideomycetes > Microthyriales > Microthyriaceae > Microthyrium > Microthyrium microscopicum. The sequence goes on along the minus strand of MU004244.1, from coordinate 964,227 downwards.
CCAAGGAAAGGCCATTTTCGAGCTTGAAGCACCCGCCCTGTCTGTCGCATGGTCGTTGGTAAGTTCACCCGTGTAGGAACTTAGACTCTTCTTCTTAACACGACCTAGGATGGCAACAAATGTGTTGCTGGCGGTGCAGATAAAACCGCTCGGATACTGGATGTTGGCTCTGGTGCTACTACCGCACAGCAAGTTGCTGCACACGACGAGCCCATCAAGTGCGTCAAGTTCTTCGAGACTGGCGGCAATCAAATGCTCGTAACCGGATCATGGGACAAGAAAATTCGCTACTGGGATTTACGGCAGCAAACTCCAGCTGCCTCTGTAGATCTGAAAGAGCGCGTATATTCCATGGATGTACGAGGCAAGCTGCTAGTTCTCGGCCTCGCAGAGCGATTCATTGACATCTTCAACCTCGACAAACCCACCGAACTCTACAAAACCATCACCAGCCCACTCAAATGGCAGACCCGCGTAGTAAGCTGCTACAATGACCAGACTGGCTATGCTGTAGGCAGCATAGAAGGACGTTGTGCCATGCAATATGTGGACGAGAAAGATCAAAGCCTCAACTTCTCATTCAAATGCCACCGTGTCACCGACCCCAACGACCGCAATCTATCCAAGGTCTACAGTGTCAATGCCATCTCATGGCATCCCAAACACGGAACATTCAGCACAGCCGGCAGCGACGGAACATATCACTTCTGGGACAAGGACGCTAAGCATAGACTGAAGGGTTATCCTGAAGTCGGCGGCCCCATTGTCTCCACATCCTTCAACCATACCGGAGAAATCTTTGCTTATGCTGTCAGCTACGACTGGAGCAAAGGATTCAACGGACATTCGACGACATCACCTAACAAGATCATGCTCCATCCGGTTACTGGAGACGAGTGCAAGCCACGACCAGGCACGAAAAAGAGGTAAAATATATATGGAGTTAACCCAAAATTATTATTATACCATCCATGATCCGGAGAGCGAGAAACATTTTGAATTGATTACTAATTATTCTGGAACTATAGCAACCCTACACCTATTGGTGACATTCCAAAGAAGATCAATATGAATGTTGGAGGCTCTCGTCCATCTACATGGTCGCGGCGATAGTCGATTCTATGTCTGTCGCTGTGGCTGTATATTGGCTCAGCTGCTTGTTTGGAGATTGGAAGGCGTGCAAGACTTTCTCGCGGAATAATGTGCTTTGTTCCATTATTCAGTTATGGTTGGTAAAAGAAGGATGTGTCGAATACCCCAGCGATTGTTGCACTGTTTGCGGCTCAAGGATGCATCTCGCGGTGTTGAAGGAGGACACTTTTTCTATGGATTCGGCGACTTGTCAGTTATGTATCAGGCACCTCATGTATGAAGACCAAAATGAACACCATCAGCTCAATTCTTTCGGCTCTCGATCTAGACCACCAAATTGTGAATGCTCACGCCTAGGACGCTTATTTGTAGGACTGGATCACGTTTCGATCATACGGAAACACCTCATGGCCCCCATCAGTCGAGGTACCCTTTGACTAACCGTCAAGCAAGATGGCACTCCACCACCAATAAGCGGATCTCATTTTTCGATGGCTCACAGGTAAGATTCACAAAGACACGTCATTTTGAAAATGCAGATCTATTTATATGCGCAACACTACAATATTCCCTCCCACCATGCCTCCCAGGCCCCAAATACTACCCACTACCATTTCACCACCTCACGGCGCTCCCCTAGCCTCCCGTGCCCGAACACGCATCCGCGCTAACATCAGCCTCGGAGTCCGCAACAGCCGCAGCCGCGCCCGCACTCCATACACACTGCTGTAGCGTGGTGGATCCAGGCACGGGATGCCGTGGATGTAGTTGAGATCAGCTACTTCCGCTTCCAATAAGGTGCGCTGGCGCTCGGAGGTGCTTAGACGGGCTAGATCGCGGTCGGTTTCGCCGGTTGATGGGCCGAAGATGTAAGTGTATGTTGGGAGGGGAGGGGAGGGGATGTCTTCCCACTCATCGTCATCGTCTGGGTTTCCAGAGGATGAGGAAGATGAGGAGGTGGTGGTATGTTTTTCTTTGAGGTTGTCGGCCAGTTTGTCGATACGCTCTTCTGCTTCGCGTGTGAGACGAGTGAGACGAGCGAGACGAGCGGCGCGCAGGGTGGCGCTGACATCGTCTGGGGTGAGCTCGTTTGGAAGCTCAGGCGAGTGGGAGCGTGGGTTGTATTGACGAAGGGGATAAGTGTTCTTGTTTGGTGGAAGCATTGGTAGGTTACTTTCGGGGTTACTGTAAACCTGGTCGACTCACACAGAAGTTGTTGGGCCGGTTGCTTAGAACTTTTGTGTGTGAGGGTGTGTTTGGAGAACTCTGATGAGTTAAGAAAAGAGATGAAGTTTAGGGGTATATGTTGGTATCAGAAAGTTCATTATACGTGAAGAATACATAAGTTGAGGTGCCCAGAAAGGCTTCGTTCTGGTATCATACCCTTATGGGCTGAAAAGCATCCTGTGGGCTGAAAAGCATCCTGTTTTGATATGGCAATGAAAGGACTTGTATCTGAACTATGCAGCATACAATGAAAACTAATCGGCAGCTCAGTAGGTGTAATGTCGCTGGCTCCCAACGCAGTTGTGAACAACGTTCAAAGAGTATGTATCGTAACGCGTCCGCAAAAATGGAATATGTCTTGGGCTGTCAAATAGGTTAGGACTGGTTAGAGGAAGGCAATTAAAAGATGTTAGCCGTCAACGTCTACCGTTTAGCCCCGTTCCTAGATACCGATGATGATGGGAGCCATTCACTTCTATATCAGACGTAGCATGTTTTGACACTGGCATTTCACAGAAGAAATATTGATATTTGATCAAAGGGTTTCATTTTTTCTACTTATGTTTTGCATAAGAATACTTACAATATGGATACTGGCGCTCGCACACCATGATTCACGATGCAACCGAAGCTCCCTCTACAAGGGCAACTACTGCCAGTCATCGATTATCTGTATAGCCTCTAACCGCTCCATTCGGAGGCACTGTCACTGTGATATGATGGTGCTTTGCGGCTAGTAACTGAATTGGCCCGGCTAGTATAGGCTGGGGGAGGTGTACGCACACGAGGTTGATAGGGAACTGCGAGAAGCTCAGGCTGAGCTGGCTCAGGCTGTGCTTCAAGATCTCGCATCATGATGCCAGAAGGTGCGATGGTGCCTTGATGAGTTGAATCTGAGAGATCTCGCAGCTGTTGAGCCCGGCGCTGGCGATAATGAGGAATCCATAAAGCCAGGAAGATGACAATCAAGCAACCAAGGATGAGAACTGACAGTCCAACGCTCAAACCTATGTTTTTAGCGCGGTAGCCGGGATCATCTGTGACCGGGTCACCATATCTGTCGTTTGCGGTGGTGTTGGTAGCCATCGAGGTGTTTTTGGCGGTGCGGACGTGCAGTCCGGAAGTTAGCATACGATTTGTTACTACCGATGAGCTGGTTCTTGAAGTGGGAAGTCCGCGCAAGCTGCAAATACGGTTTATGTAGTAATCGCCGCTGGAACCGGGTGATTTGATGCCTCTTCTATCACTGGCACTTGAAGGCTATATATACTTTCCTGACGAGCTCTTGAAAGACTTTCAACCCTTGGTCAAGGACATCTAAATGATAGAATCAAAGCCATTGTGCCGCTACTTGACCTGGTGTTGACAAGGTCATTGTTCTATCACGCCGCTTTTCTACCGGAACACTCTTTGTCCGCTCGACTTACTCCACATTGTTCCCAAGAAAAGCGTTTGTGGGAGCCAGCGAAGGTGATGGGAGAACGCCAGTTATTTTGCCATGCGGTTGGCTGGCTACGAAGCTCAGGTCATTGTACTGGTTGACTGGGTGTCTTTGTTTTTTCCGGCTCTTTATCAGAACAAAGGTTATACATAAGGTTCCATTTATTTTTACCTTTTGATGAAGAATACATTGTTTAACAGCGGCCATCCTTCACTTTGCTTTCGTGCTTCTAATCAACGACATTCCGCCCCAAACAACATCAAGTTTGGGGAAAGCAAGTCTTGTGATTCTGTGCTGGTCTATTCTTGATTCTGCTTCAGAAAGCGAACAAGATCATCGACTCCTTTTGGCTCATTTAACCAATGACCTCCTTCTTCATACACATGGCTGTCAACTGACATTCCCATCAATTTGAGTGTATCGAATAGGTTCTCTCCATTTTCAGAAGGAACCACGTCATCATCTTTGCAATGCCTCAGAAACACTGGGGTCTCCAAAGATGAATAGTTTGGAGCCTGGATGAGATTGATTCCTTCTGATGTAATTAACGACCGTATGTGTCGCATGTGCTGGGAAGACTCGTTTCCCGATTGAATGATCGTCTGGATTTGCTTGCTGTATGGCAACCAACTGCTCAGTCCCACAAAAGCTCCCAGTTTATAGTCCAAGTTGAACAAAGCGTGTATCGCGGTGGCACAACCTTGACTTATGCCGGCCAAAATGATATGATCTGAGCGAACCAATTTGCCTTCTTCAGAAATCAAGTCCAGAACCTCCATAATGCTTTCTTGCAAACCTGTTTGTTGGATATTGAGTTTTTCTTGGGGATTTTCCACCGTCCATATGTCGAACCACTGCGACATTTCTGTTTGAAATCGGGATGACTGCCTTATTCGAGAAGTTGGAAAGACCCATTTATAGGATGGCAATGCTTCGGGGAGAGTTTTCTCGTCGGAGCCTTGACTTTCGAATATCTCCGTCGCAAACTCTTCAGCTGTACTGTCTCGGCCATGAAGAAAGATGACTGTATGTGTGTGAGGAATCGACGGGTGCACCGTGTATGTGCTGTGACTCATTTTGGCCTGCTGTGTTCGGAAATAGGAAAAGAGATGAGTTGTAGAAGTCAAAGTTTTGGAAGGGGTTTTGGCAAGGGATCAAGGTTCATAACAAGGTGCAGGTGCACAGGTGTAGTAGATTCCAGTAGAAGATATTGCAGATCCTTAGGAACTAATTATTATATGGTACAGCGGTACCATAATCGTGACAGGACTAACCTTGGTTCGAAGACGCTCCAGAAAGAATGCTATACCATCTTTAGACTCTCATACAGGCGTCAAGTTCCTCGTCTTGTCATCAACCGCCAACTATAGGCGAACATTTAGATTCTGCCCATTTTCTCAATATAGGATCGGCATGCCGGTCAATGACCAGAATGTGCTTTTGTTCCAACTCCAAGCTAAAATGATCTTGTGAGAGAAGTGAGTTTAGCAAATTTGACGATTAACTTACAAACATGGCCTTTGATGAGTCTCATAGGAGCGGGCCGTTTGTTTTCTCCTCCTGGTAGGAGTCGGTACTAATTTAATTCGCTCTTTGTTTAGGAACAATGCCATCGACGTTGATGGCCTTTGTTTATTAATTTCTCTTTCAATTGGGGAATATTTCTCTACAATGCTATTGTATGGCTCTCTTAGTTTGTTTACTAGATCTTTCACAGAGACATCCATTTTACACATTTATAGAACACGAAAGCATGCTCTAGAAGGAAGTACATCACCCTCACAAAATCGAGGAAGATCCCAAACAACTTTCTTCTGCCCTCGATCACAAAGAGTACATCCCTTTCCAACGATTCCAGCAACTATCGACTCCGCATACATGTCTGCCAGCGAGCCAGTTGATAAGAGCGTAGTCTCCGCTTACATCCTCGTTGTACTTCTTGTTCTTGGTGTCTGCGTCGGCCTAGCTATCTTAGCCAAGTTGTACGTCCAGGCCTATCGTCGCGACCGTGCCGCGGCCAAAGGCAAGCAAGCTGTCCGTGACGAGGAAGCTACCACTGGCATAGAGCTCGCTGTCTTGCCTGTTGTCCAGGCAAAGCCTGCTCCAGCCCGTCCAGTACGCCCAGTCACACCAGTCCTGGCTGGTCCCAGTCGCCAGTATGCTCCAGTCCGTCGGCCAGTCTCACCAGTGGTTGCTGGTCCTAGTCGTGTTGGTGTTGCGCGCGCTTACAACCCCAAGTACTCCCCTTGGTCCAACTTCGAGGAACCAAGCGACTAATTCTCACTACAAGGTGGTTAGATCGCGAAGTTATCATTAAGATAATTCAATAAATAAAAGCATTCTTAACCCTCATTCACAAATTCTGTCTGCCGGTGATTTTTTCTCATAAAGTTAGCGTGATAAGGTGTCATCTCATATAACAGCGAATACAACACGAACCAACTCAACAGTCAACTTAGCCTTGACAAGTATGAATTCAATAGTATACAGCTAGCGTGCTTCGACTAATCACGATGTTCTTTTCGCATGTTCTACCATCAAGTGTGTTGTTGCCCAATTAATGCGTTCAAACTGGTTTAATTAATGGAGCCCAGCGGGACATATAGCAGCTTCTATCTTGCAAGGATAATGAAAGACATCATCGTTGAGAGCATGGTCGTTTAAGTCGCCCTGCAGATGATGCGCTTTCGTACCACGGCATCTGTAAGCTGCTACTCATTTGACTTCTTCATGATAACCATGATTCCTTCATGCGTCGTAAAACTGACGTGCAAGTCGTCATCAGCATCAGTCTTTCGGCAGAACAAGGCTAATGGGCTCCCAGGCTTCACTTGTCCTGGTTGGGCAAGCAGAGGATGCAGTTTTGGTTCCAGCGGCCGGTATTCGTGAACATTTGACAGAACCAGAGAGTTGTTGTTGCCAACCCAAAGCACCTGCAGACGGTCGTTGGCAGTAGATATCGCTTTGATATCACTATCCACTCGAGCAAGCCGCTCCTTGTCTAGCTGGCGGCCTTCCCATTTAGTGTCGCTATTCTTTGACCAGTGCTGAACCACTCCCGCAGGTGAAATGAAGAAGAGCTCATAATTCCCAGGAGATCGGGTTACCACCGTAACACGGCTTTGGAGAGCGGCGCAGCTGGCTTGTCCAATTCGAGTGGGTGAAGATGCCATCCAGCCTTGGTTCAAGGAATTGTATTCCCTAAACATGATGCTTCCGTCCATTGCGATCCAGAACACTGCCATGTGGTTTTCGTCCCAGCTACAAGCTGCAAGCGCAGACTGTTTAGTGGTGCTGTGGCCGCCAGCCAACTCGTAGTTTTCCCATTTTCCCTTTCCACTGCTTTTATCCCAGAATACGCCTTGGATGCCACCATCTGTTCTGACATACCAAAACTCACTGAGGTCATTGTCACGGCTGAGCGCAGTGATGCCACTGCCTCTCTCGACAGTGCCTTCGTCAGAGAAGCGGCAGCACTTCCAGCCTTGCTCTTGGAGGTACATGCCCTCAACCGATCCCCTTGGACCAATCCAGAAAACTTCCATCTTTGTGGGTGTTCTTGAAATTGCAGCAATGGCACCTTCAGCCGCGTTCCCAGGGCCTTCACCCTGATATCTGCACCAAATATCACCATTGTTGTAGACGCCTTCGACTGAGCCATTTGATGTTATCCAGAATATATCTGATCTGTTCGTCGTACGACAGATAACAGGACAAGTGGTGTTCGTTGCCACAGAAGCCACTTTTCCATCGATATCCCTGAAAAGTGTAGTCCAACCTGAAGGGGACGTGAAGCTTGTGTGTTTCGTTCTGAGAGTAGCCCATGCAGGGTCACGTTGAAGCATTGAGTTAGTAGGACGAATGGTCCAAAAATCGCTGCTGGCCCAATAACTAATGATGTAGTCGTACGGTATCCAGAAATGAGAGCAGTTCAGATTGCCTAGAATTCGTCAGTATAGTTAACATTACGATCGGAGCTACCTGAAAAGACCAAATGATCTTTTCGTGGTGGATTCATGAAACACCCATCGCATTCTATTGTAGCCATCAAGTGCGCTGGAAGGTATGGCTGTTATGGTTCCATCCGATTTCGTCAAGGAATGTGATTTTGCACGGGAGAAAGTTACCTCGAGAGTTCTGTACGAGCACGCCCTTCGTCTCATCATTAAAGCCCACAGCCAGGACGGCATGGGAGCTCAATGCAATCGCCCTTCCACTCGAATCTACAGGAGGACCTTGGTCATCACCCAGCAGCTTTTTTAGCCATGGCGGCTTGCCCTCCAATTCTCTGGAGCGACTAACGTCGTCTGATTCCCAGGGATGGTCAAAGTAGTTTGATAAAGCAAAGATCACTGGGTATCCTTCCACCAGACACTGTTTCAAGCGGTTGAGGGTCAGCGACCCAATAGTCCATTTATCAGTATCGTTGAGAGCCGAGCTAATCGCGGGATGGTGATCTGGATCCAGCCGGCAATATTCAAACTTGATAGTCTGAGTGATGGCTTCGCCCTCGGCATACGCCCTGTCTAATGGGCAATCATTCAAACCAACAGTGAAGCTCTGTAGGCTGTTCCCAGCGACGGGGCTGCCTGGTTTGAGACCTGAACTTATTAGCAAGGAAATGCGGGCGCTGATGAAAGTATATGCCGTCCTCCCTGTGTACCATCGTACTCGATAAGAGCATGCTGCGTCTTTCAATCATCGTTATAGGGCCCTCCAGAAATATGACTTACCCATATTTTCTACCCACGGCCAAGCAGCCTCACTCGCACTCCCGAACATTTTCAATGATTTTAACGCATCCCTGATACAACAACCCGTATCCTCCACCTCGCAAGGCCACGTCGGCGCAAACGCCTTCAGAGCATGGAGTTTTTTCAACGCCAAAATCGCACGAGCATTGTAGTAGATGAACAGCCTCGACGGATCAAGCAGTGCTTCATCAGTCTGACCAGTCTTCCACGCCAAAAAGCGTACCGCAGCAGCTACAGCATTGGCAACACTAGACTTCGTATTGGCCTGGTCGTAAATTGGCTCGAAAAACGATGGATACTTTTCGTACAGAATCACATGGTTGTGGATGCCGTTGAAGTTTTGGAGGTCTAAATCGGTTCCTCTGAAGTAGTATGGCAGGTCGCGAGGGTCGAAAGTATCTGGTATGTAGCCTGTATCCCAATGATTTGGTGACATCCTGAACGTTAAAGGTGTGAAGATGGCAGAATAAGTGAGATTGAACAAGTAATGCTTGGGTCTGCGGATATTTCTAGTAGACATTAAAGGTTCTGAAGTGTTCGTATTGAAGGTTGCTTACACTGAGTTTGCCCATTTTCGTCAAGTCATTCGTCGTAAAGTGTTTAAAAAGTCCTCCTTGTCATAAAAAGTCTTTGTTCGGAGTTAGATCCTTTGCTTTTATTATCGTATTTCCATCCAAATTACTATTGAGGAATCGGTAGCACTTTTTTTTGCTTGAGATATGTTATAGGACTCAAAGATTGCTGTTGGCCGTCCTTCTCCTGGAACATTGACGAAACGACGGAAGTATTTCGATCTATATCACTGTTCCCTGTGATCGAGTCTGCTATCAATTATCGAGTACGATGGGAGGGAAAGCACACTCTGTTGCATGATCGATGTTGGCGCCTAGGCAAACAGACAACGGCATGGCAAAATAAATGGCGTACTCCCATCAACTCTGATGGCGCCCAGAGGCTACGGTCTGTTATCGAGTGCTTTATTTACCATAAAGGGCGTTCGGATTGGGAGTATTTATCAGATACGATGGGAATTAAAGCGCCTTTTGGTTAGCAGCGCTGGTGGTAGCCATCAGAGTTGATGGGAGTACGCCATTTATTTTGCCATGCCGTTGACAGATCAGAGTAAAGTAGGCAAGGTATTTTTGTTTTCAGTGGACTCGATTGTAAGTATCTTGAAAGTGGTCTTGTTCCGGCAAGTTCATAAGACAATGACTGCGAGAGGTAAGCACCCTAGAAATGGAATGCATGATATCCAAATATATCCCCATTGACAACATCTACGAATACAAACCTAATCCCTACACCCCAACGCTAGTGCTAATCGCCAGTCAAAAAAGTCGCTCACCGATCTCCCCTCTCACGATGGCTCTCGCGCTCACGGTCGCGCCCTCCATCTCGCTCCTTCTCTTTATCTCTCCGTCGCCTACTCTCGCGCTCATCTTCTGTCTCTTCTTTATCATCATCATGGCGTCGTCTACGGTCATCATCGTCATACTTTGAACTCTTGCGCTTCTCATGCCTATCGTCCCGTTCCGCTGCAGCCACACATCATTAGCGACGCCATCAGAAAATCAGCGTTATGGTAACTCACCTCGGATTTCTGCAGTCTTGTCTGCTAGCTTCTGAATCTCCTCCTTCGTAAGGACGCGCAGTACAATCACACAGTCGAGACGTTCTTCGAACCGCTCTTTCGATGCAATGAGTGCTTCGGGGTTCACGAGGCGGCGGTCAATCTTTGTCCAGCGGGCGCCGGCTGGAATGCCCTTCTTTTCGATGTCTTCCTTGAGTGGGAGGGCGCCTTCGCGTACAAAGTTTGGATGCTCGGGAAACTTTTGTGTTGGTTTCCGAAGAATTCCTTTGACGAGTGGCGGTGATGGCTCCTTGCGAGGCGGCTCCACGATGCGAACTCGGGAGTCTCGTCGAGATTCAGCACCTTCAACAGTCTGAGGCTCGTTGACAAGTGTACTGCCAAGCATATTGCGAGGAGCGCCAAGTGATTTTTCTTCAGCGGTTGGTTGAGTTGCAGGAGGGGATGGACGAGAGAGTTCCTGCTGCGCAAGTAGGAGACGACGACGGTAGTCCTCTTCGGCACCATCGTTATCTCCAGAAGAGTCTCGTCGATCACGGCGACGCTCTCCGGTAGACTCCTCGGTATCACGCCGGCGACGGTCGCGGTCTCGTTCATCGTAGTCCCGCTCAGCAGCGTCTTCCCGTGCATTCGGTTCTGGGCGAGGAGGGCGACGGTTGTCTGTTTCAGCACCATATGAGTCACGGCGTCGAGGTCGCTCCCGTTCCCGTTCACGCTCTTCACGTTCACGGTCTCGGCCAGCTTCCCGCTCCCGATCTTTTGGTGCATCTCGAGGTACAGATCGCTCTCGCTCTCGGGGTGTGTCGCGTGTCATGGATCTTTCGCGGTCTCGTGGAGCTTCCCGTTGGCTTTCTCGCTTATTGTCTCGAGCCATATCTCGGGGAACATCTCGTGGAGCATCTCTCTGGATGTCTCTCTGATTGTCTCGTGGAATGTCTCTTGGGGTCTCCCGAGTAATTTCTCGTGGAGTTTCCCGCGGTTTGTCGCCCTTTGCAGCTGCGTAAGCGGCTATACCGGCTCCGGCAGTAGCAATAGAGGCATCTCGAACATCCCGTGGAACATCTCTGGGTGTGTCTCTAGGTACGTCTCTAGGCATGTCTCTGGGTATGTCTCTAGGCGCATCTCTTGGCAAATCCCGGGGAGCATCGCGTGAATCGCGCTCACGAGGAGGAGCTCTGTCTTTAGGGGCTACCTCCGCGTTCCGAGGCATATCGCGAGTAGAAGTGCGCGATATTGGGGCCATAAAATCGTCCTGAGTATCTCGGCGCATCTCCCTAGGAGCCTCGCGGGGAATGTCACGGGGATCGTCTCGGATGAACTCGCGCTCCTTGGGCAGCTCTCTCGATTTCACAATCTCCTTTGGCATCGCTCGCGATGGTGCAAGCTCTCGTGGTGGAACAGGGTCTCTGGGGAAGGCACCTGGCATATCTCGCTCTTTAGGTGGAGCAGGTAAAGCCTGCTGTCTTGCTGGCTCTCGCTCCCTTGGAATATCTCGGTCCCGTGGAACCTCCCAAGAGCCTTCTCGTTCCCTTGGCAATTCTCGTTGAGCATCACGATTTCTTGAAACATCTCGCGATCCGCCTCGAGGAATGGCTGCGTCCTGTACTCTGCTTCCTTCTCGGCTGCGCTGAGATGGTGGTTCCAGAGGTGCACTTCTTGAACGCTCAAGCGCAAGGGGTGGTTCCAAAGCAGCACTGTTCGCTCTTTCTCGTCGGTCCTTTTCTCGATTCTCGGCTCCCTTTGCAACCGCGTAAGCGGCTACACCGGCACCGGCAGTAGCAATAGCTGCATTAGTAGCATGTCGTCGATGGCTATGGTGATCATCATGTTCATATTCTTGGTCTCGTCGTGAAGTCTCGCGGTCATAATTGCGGTCGTAATCAGCGTCTCGGTCATTATGGTCTCGTCCTTTGTGTTCGCGTCTGCCGTAATCTCGTTCTTGCTCACGTTCTCGTTCTCGGCGTGTTTCGCGTTCTCGTTCCTTTGCTCTTTCATGCTCTCGTAGTCGATCAGCTTCCCGCATCCGTTCAGCTTCTCGCATGCGCTCAGATTCTCGCACCCGTTCGGTTTCTCTTAGCCGTTCAGCCTCTCGCATCCGGTCTAATTCACGAGCCCTTGCTATTTCCCGGTCACGCTCGGCTAGCTCCATCTGTTGCCGACGTTCTTGATCACGTCTTTGGTCTTCCTCCTCAATAGAAGACCGTGGCATGTAATCTCGATGATTAGGAAGCGTGAGCTCTGGCTCATTGGCGTATATGGCAGAGACTGGGCGGCGTGGTGGCGCTGCTTCAATGGCCAGACGTGGCTTTGCTTCTGGCTCAAGAGGAGCCAGGCTAGCACTTCTGATGCCGAAGCCCCGAGTCTCCACTTCGTTGTCCTTGAATCGTCCTCTGCTGCGCCGTGGCTCAATCTCATCGTCACTTCGACGTGTTTCGTATTCATCATAGCCATGTTGATTATGATAGGGTATATTGGCGATAGAAAGCGGGCGGCCACGCTTATCGTGAGAAGGTAGCTCCAATGGAGCAGCTAGGTAGTTGTCATAGGTCCCGTTTCTATCTCTTGAAGAAGTCCGAGATGGTCGCTCTTGTAAACTTCCATGTCGGCTGATTTTACTTTCGTTTAGTCTATCCAGAGCCCGGGATGGTGGTGGGCCATTGAAATCTCGAGTAGATGCGCGAGGTGGCATTTCGTAGTTATCGTAGGTGCTAGAGCGTCGGTTTCCGCTTGCTCTATCCACACTTCCTCTCCGTCGACGATGACGTGGTTCGGTTTCACGAAACATTCCGGCGGCATCCGTATATGAATAGCCATCTTCATCAATTTCTCGTGGTCGATTGTATGTTCCGCTTGAAGGATATTTTCTTTCTCGGGTTCGTTCAATCTGTCGTTCACCGACCAGCTGCGCACCTCCTTGGTCAACGTTCACGGTGTACACTTTGTGATGTTCTCGTCGGGGTTTATGATCATCACGGTCTCGATCATATCTGGTAGGGCTGACCTCAGCAGTAACGATCGGTGCGCCTCGATCTAGTGTGGACCGACGGGGACGCCCTGAGTATGCTTCAGACTTGATGATAGGACGAGACGCGGGGCGAGGAGGATCGAGAGGAGGGAGATATTCTCGGGGACTTCGAGTGTAGTAGCCATCATTGTATTCTTCGAGAATTCCCGTGGATAGGCGGCCTGGATTTGCTAGACGTCGTCCGCCTGGGGATAGCGGGCGTCCATATCTCGGATCCATGGCACCTATTTTATCGTCTGTGTTAATTTGAAGGTTCTTTATGTTGGCGCTGATAGAAGCTGAGCCACGTCTTGCAGTGTCACAGGCCAGACAGCCAAAAGCTGGTTGAGTTTGAACTCGACGGAGTGTGGAGTTCAAGGGCAACAGAGCAGTAGGCTTTGTAAGAGCGGTGGCAGTAGTAGCGATGGAGGATGTTTGGGTAGGAACAGAGCCGCTTGTGGCGGCTGTAGAGCTTGTGGTTGACATGTTTGACCGGTTATGGGCTACATGAAGGCGGAGTTGAGGGCTCAAATGAGGCACAACAACAGGGCAAAACAGGCGAGAGAAGAGAGGGAAGAGACTGGGGAGAATGAGGCACTGTTGCTTACCGGTGAAGGAGGAGGTTTCAGGAGGGAGCGGATGTAAAATTGGTAATGATGGCCGGCGGAATAGCAGGAAGGGATCCACCTGTGGTGTGGCCAGGAATAGCGGAGAGAGTGGAGAGTAACAAAGAAAGGAAGACCCTGTTGAACGGCTTGTTGGGAGTTGGAAGCAAAAGCAAAAGCGCACAGGGCTATCAAGGGTGTGAGAAAGATGTTTGGACGAGCAGAGAGCGCAGAGAGCGTTGTGACGAAGCGGGCGGGAAGAGGCTAGGTTTGGCCTGTTAAGCTCAGAGTGATGATGCAAATTCCTGGAGGTTGCGCACCTGCGCTAGGCAAGAAATTAAACACAAGAATATTGCCCGAGACTCGTTATTTTATTACGACGGTCAGATGAGTGGGAGTGTGAGGTAACAAGGAGAAATTGATTTATGGGCGTAAAGTACTAAGTAATATATTATGGGAATATCAGGTTGAAGATGTTGTTGGAGATGTGGTTGGAGTCACAATCATCTGGAGGAAGTTACGACCATCCTTCTTACCTGCCTTCGTCATCGTGCCTTCCTAACAAATTCATCCCATCTTACCATATCCAGATTCTCTCGTAATCTATTATCGCCATACATGTATACTACTCAGTGCAGCCCGAGGAGATGGATGCTTCTTGGGCATTCCATCATGTACCTCTCTACTATCTTCCATATTATCAATTGCCGCTTGGCTGCTGCGTATTCAACCCCCATCACGGTTAGCTGCCTGCAGCAACCACGCGAGCCGGTAGTCACTTTGACCAACGACTCCATCTTACTGGCCTGCATAAGTCGTCATGTTCACTCCCATATTCGGTATTATTGGGTCAATTATCACACCGACAAGGCTGCCCAACTTAGCCCTTGCTCTGTGCAAGAGCTGAAGCACGGTGATCATATCCCTTTTACTCTCTGAAGATTGACATTTGCTACCACCTCACTCGTCAATCACCATGGCAATACTCCGTACTGTCCATCTGTTACCTTATTTGAAGGTAATCGTCAAACGCCTCGTGTTTTTACCCAATATCAGGCTCAAGCGCCGCTGAGGACTCAGGAGCCCGAGACGCACAACTTGAATGCTGGACCCTTTTTCTTCGACTTACCGTTCGCGTGCAGTTTCTACAGTCCGACCTCGAAACTCGAAAACACCTGTCACCAAGCGACGGCCCGCTACTACTAGAACAATCAAAGCTAATCTAAATCTTAGAAACTTGACGGTAACCGGGCACTACTTGTTGGCTTCCATGATTTAGACTCGACTTCTGACCTGTCTACGTCATGGCAAAAAATTGGTTGAAAAGGCATCCATGCCCAAAATGCCCCATGTCCGGGGAAGACCCTTACTCAACATCCGACCAGAGCGTTTTTCATCTCTGGTTCATCTGACTTGAGTAATAATGGCAATTTTAATCCCTAAATGGACCTGGAACTGGCAGTACTTCCCCAAACAAGCCCTTAATATCCAATCCGGGTCTGGAACTGATCAACATCCCTGTGTTCAACCCAACGACACTCCTTCTATGGTTGGGCTCGATTGTTTTGATTTCCTTCTTATCAAAGACCGGCACATTTCAAATCCCACTGTAAGGCCTTTAAGTTGCTATCAGCTGAGATTGGAAGTTGGCGCATCCATCTCATCCGCAGTGGAGCAAATGCGGACATTTGGTCCCAGGATATTGCTGGTTGGGAACTGCACGATATCCCTTGACAGCGTTGACAGCTCACACAGCATCCCGATCCAGAATCGGGTTACGATGCGGTTGTTGGTTTTGCGTCTTGCCGAGCCTCAAAGATGCGGAGTACCTGGTTTGGTGGTGTATTTCGATGACCGGCTCTCGCGCATGGGCAGCGATGGCGTGTGTAGGCGTGCGCCCAACTACAGTTCATTGATTGTTGAACCCAAGTTCCTTTGCTCTTGGGTAGTGAACTACATATCGGGCAATTGTTTTGCCTGGTAGGACATATGTTATGATTTCTAACAAGCCTATTGGCAATTATGGGTTGCACTGGCGACAGCCGTATGCCATAACCTAGCCAGTGAACGTAATCACTGGTATCATTCCATCTGCTGCGATGTCTCCCATCGCACTCGCTATTAAATTAATTAGCTAACAATCATGTCCCAGCTTTGCTCAAATACCAAGGAGACCAGAACCTGGCTCTGAACTAAGATGCGTCGCTGCAACTTTTGTCTACCACGCAACCCCTTTATGTTTCTTTTATATCAGTCGCTGCATTAAATAAGTGCTGGAACTTCTATATAAGTATAGTTTGGATTCCAAATATTTGTGGTGCTGCTCACGATTCGTCAGATGCTGACTAGCATATTGCATATCAGACCACCAGAGTCCAATGCTATCATTCCTATATGATAAATCCTGCCATCCCACCGACCAAAAAGTCAACACGCTCCCATCGAGTGCGATGTCTACCATCTACTACGATATATTATCATGTACTCTATTCTTCACTGCAAGCGTAGACTCCTCAATGACATATCGAATGCGATGTAAAGCATAGTATCCTTTACTTATAGAGTGCGTTGAAAGATATCGCAGGTGATGTGAGCACACTTTCAGCGGAGCTCATGGCTGTTTCTGGGACTTCAAAAAGTTTTCACCTGAAATGTTACACCTAGGTAGATTCAAAAAGTGGTTGCGCGACCCTCTCTCCCCTAAATGTTGGTTTTACCAGTATTCCACCAATCATAGACAGAAGAGCCTACAATTTCGGTCATTGATGATTGTATCATCGATTTAGCGTTCCAGATACTGGATTTCATAGGCTTTTCTGCGTGTGGGTGGCGGAGATCTGGGAGGGAGGGTCGCGCAACCACTTTTTGAATCTGGGTATAGAGAAAGTTGGTTTCCAGCATCACTGTGGAAGCAATGTTGTGATTCAATTTGGACACTCTTCATGTATCCATAATCATTTTGAGATAAGGCAAATATCGAGTTTTCTAATACGTGAACTTTACTAAATAGTTGCTCCTGCCTCGTGTTGGCTAAGAGAGCATTCACTAGGAGTGATTTTATATGGCTGTTGTTAACTGGCCTTAGCTAATTCTGAAGTGGCCTTAGCGAGATCTTAGGTAGCCTTAGCTACTGTTACCTAATGGATTATCTACCGTTACTATATTGATCTAACCTAGCACTAGCGTTGAGGTGTAGGTATTAGGTTTGTACGTATATGATACAATTGTATTATCAATATCGAGTTAAAGACTGTGTCTATAAACTGTTCGCAAGCGAAGCTCTCTATTATCATCGTCGTCATCTCCTCCTCCTCCTCTAGTGGTAGTGGTGGTAGTGGTGGTGCTGGTGGAGCCGGTGCTGGGCGTTGAGGAGCTGAAAAATGTCAGTATAAGATTCCACAAAACTGGTTTCAAAGTTATTGAATGCGATGGGATCCATGAAATCCGATGTGATAGCTCAAGCAAGTATCTCGAATGCGATAGCATTACTTGTCAAAATATTTTCAATATCGTTTGAGGGTCGATTCCATCAGACCGGAGCCATCGCATTGGATATGGGACCCAGCAATTGATGAAACGCCATTCGGGAAGAGCTTACCTGGTGGTGGTAGAGGGCGCGCCTGGATGGCCAACTCGTATGGCACGCGTTCAGGTTGGATTGTGACCGAGGTCAGCGGTATGGTATCCACCCTTCTCTTGTACCACGAGTTGGCCATCCAGTTGTCGACCGCTTTCACGAAATCTCGGAAGACACCCGCAATCCAACTACCTATGAAGTATTAGCTTTTTATCGAATGCTATGGGCGCCATCAAGCCCGATGGGAGACGTCAAGTTCTTGGGATCTTTCAAGTGCGATGTGAGGCATCAGATATGTTGGTAATCACCAGTTTGGGTCTGGGTCATCCTATGTGATAGTTGCCAGAGAGGTGCAATATGAATCATCAAACATAACAGATGCCTTCAACTGTGATGCAAGCCATCAATCAAGGGCGATGTCTGCTATCGAATGCCGTGGGAACGTATCATGAAGTTGGAATTGGGCAAGGAGGATGGAGAAACTTACAAAGTCCTTTTCCACACCACTTCACCCCTACCCAAATCGCTCCCAAAATCACACCCCCCCACCCCATCCTCCCTCTTTGATGAGCCCTTTCCAGACTCCACGAATGGCCAAAATAGCAAGGCCGACCCCGATTTGTTCGAGGATTTGTCGAATAGAACCTTATATAGCAATTAGTATGTACTTAATCGGGAAAGAGAGAATCGGAGAGCGAATTGGAGGCCAAGAATCGGAATAGCAACGGATTTCCTTGACCATATAATGCTACCATCGCAGTCGTCGTAGGAATTCGAAGCTGCCTCATTCTTCATGCGAGAGATGCATTGGCAAACGAAGCAGTCTTCCATGAGGCACGCACGCACAGTACACAGCAACTGCCGTAAGCGTGGACAGTGTTGTTGCCCCATTGCTTTGAAGGGTAGAAAGAAAGAAGGCGGTACATACTTATGCCTTTAATGGCAGCAAGCAATTCCTCATTGGAAGAGAGGAGCTTGCGATGGAGAGAGATGAGTTCGGCGAGGGCGGTGTTGTTGGTGGCGTATTCTGTGAACATGTCTAAGAGCTTTACTGTATAAGTTAACACAACTTCAAGATAGTATCAAGCGCATTACTCACAATTGACGTTACTTGGAGAAAAAGAGAAAGAAGAAGAAGAAGAAGAGAAAATAAATTAATAAAACAGAGGTAACACATGTGGGCTGCGTATATGGCACTTTCCCATCTTTAATTGTCTCCTTCTACATCCGGGAACATTCTGTATCGTCACTGCCTCTTCAGGGGGGTAGTACTTTCCCATGTAGTATGTACTGACTGTAGTAGTTACTAGTCCCCAGTACTTCTCAAGGCAGGAGCTACAGCCAGAGTTGTCAAGAGCGTGTCTCCACTTCATTGTTCCTGGTTTGTTATATCTTGATGCCACCCACCATATTCCCTATTCCCTACTATACACAAGCCTCCCATGTTCGTGAAAAGGCAGGGCGAGTTTTCGTCATATATTCTATGGCATGGACTGCTTCGAATCCTTTCAGTCGTAAGACAGCCACCCATTCTTCCCACTCTTGAAAGAAAGGACTTTCTGGTTTCTTGCTAGCTCTCCAGTGCCAGCATGTGCCTCTCCCGTCATTGGAACCGGCCATATACATATACTACCAGACATTAGTATTTGATCCTTGACACAGTGACTAACAACCTCAACTAGACACATACCTGGTGCAGTCTAAACGGATCCTGGGCCACTCTTTGGCCAATATCGACCTTGTGCCAAAGCGCCTGCCACAATTTGAATTCTTTATAAAAACTGCAGTCTTTATACTGTTCATCAAATTTAGCTCCTTGATAAAGCCATTGACGCTCCCACTTGCGGAATTCTGGCCGGCATTTCTCTTCCGCTTGTTGGAAAATATCTTGTACAGTCAAACTCGCTTCTTTCTCAGACGAGGTCGCAGTCTCTGGCCTGGGCGAGACTGCACGGCCATTTGAGACGCCTGACATCTGCAGTCGCACCGGTTGTGTAGAACACGGACATATTTCGCCACAGTGAAAACACAGCGGATCTTCGTAGGGAGGAGGTGCAGTGGAGCCTTGGGTTTCCATATCAGTGGACAGGTTAGTGGGAACGAACGTATTTGTGGACTGCCTGATAATCGTGCGGTGGTGTTGAAACTGAGTGATTCTAGAAGAGTACAATGTAGCTGATAGAAATTATGCTCCAGTGAGTTTTAGTAGGAAAAAGCCAGGCATGCTTCATCATGTAATGGTACGGTGACATGATCTCAACCATGGTTTGCCATCACGTTGCGAAGCTAACCAGCCAACCAGCCTGCCAGCTAACCTTGATGCTTACAGGATCAGTTAGATATCTGGGTGGGCAAATGCTCTCTTGCCAGCACATTTGTTTCTGTAGGTTGTGCCGATCCTATTACAACACCCGAATTACTCCAGATTCAGTCAATCAAAAACCGCGGCATATCTTGTTCTCATATGAGATATGTTGCAGGTGTCGTGTCGGTATCAGGCATACTGATAGCGACCTCAATATCTAACTACCATCTTGTTGTTTGTTCATCATTTGGTATTTCAGCGGTAAACACTTACCCATAGACCCATCGTGTTCGTTATGATCCATAGCATTCGAATAGTCAACACCTTCTATGAGAGCCATCGAATGTGATGGGAGAGACGACGTTTTGATTCAAACAGGTAACGTCAAAAATCATGGCAGAAAATGACCAAATGGTCTTCTCTAGGTGAAATCATAGAACGCTTTTCACATTCTATTGTAGCCATCAAGTGTGCTGGGAAATATGATCGTTTTGGTTCTAGCGAATGTCGTCAAGTAATGTGGTTTTGCGCGGAGGATTCCTTGAGACGAAATGATCATTCTAACACCGCAAAATGTCTTATTCCTCATCGTAGTCGATGGCACCCTTAGCACTTCATAAGAAAAGCCTCTTCTGGTAGCCATCGAGTGCGTTGGGCAAACGCGGTGTTTATGGTTTGTCTGAATGTCGTGAAGAAATGTGGTATTGCTCGGGGGAATTTTACCTTATACATAAAATGAATTTGCTTTATAGCATGTAGGCGCGAGTTTGTACACTTATTAATGGCCGTTTAGACCTAAGAGCAATATATCTTGAGCATGAAGGTATAGTACAACCGATTCTAGAACATCAATTTAACAATACAAGCGAAGGGCTGAAAAGGGGAAGGTATACATAGTAATAAAAACAGCAAAAACCCGCGCCATCGCAATGCATAGGTCGTGTCATGATGTATTTGATGCAATGCAGCTCGTTCATCATATCTCATTCGTTCATCAGCTCGTCATCGTTCGTTTGAATGAGGAAAACAGTCCTCCGCTCTTCTTTGGGGACTTGTCTCGAACCCGTGGTGTTCGAGAATCTCTCTCCCGTCTGCGTTCGCGCTCGGGGTCATCTCTATCCCGACGACGTCGTTCGCGCTCCTTTTCGGAGGCACGGGGTGTCACTGGCTTGCTGGAAGGAGGGGTGTCTCTCTCCTTTCCTTTGCTATCTTTCTCTGCACCGCTACCTTCTCGGCGGTTTTCTCGCTCTCTAGTTTTCTCCTTTGTGGGCTCACGGTCTCGATGTTGTCGGTGCTGGTGATGTCGAAGGGGACGATCATCGAGCTCATCACGCGGAGGTTCTCGCTCTCGTCGCGAATCAGTCTTGGCGGGGTCTCGTCTACTGGATCGTGGCAGCTCAGTCTCAACTCGAGGGCTACGTCTGTGAGTACGTTCACTTTCGATTCGGCGGGATGTTGGTCGATCTTTCGGTTTGACGGTCGGAGATTCCTTTGCAGTCTTTGCAGTCTTTTCAGGCACTTCCTTTAGGGTCGATTCTGGGATTGGCGTTGCTTTCCTGGATTCTTTGTCGCCCTCAGAACCACTTTTGGATGACTTCTTTTCGGCTGACGATCCTTCGCCTGCCTCCAGATCCTTGAGTGCGCGCTCGCGTTTCCTTTCACGCCGAGCTGCTTCCTGGCTTGGCGATCTGACTGCAGCTTTCTCTGTGGCACGAGGGACTTCTCTTCGGCTAGAAGATCGGACCGGCATGGGCGGAGTGTCATTGCGACCAAATAATTTGCCGAGTAGACTAGTGGACTTGGTGGGTGTAGCAAGAGTCGCAGACCTACTAAGTCCAGGCTTCTTGGGAGGAAGACCATCATTCTTGAGATCTCGTGTAGTATGGCGCCGTCCTGTTTCTTTGAGTGGCTTGGGAGCTGGAGAGGAATCTTTTGGTTTGTCAGACTTGGTGCGAACACCTTCCTGGTC
The DNA here is from genome assembly GCA_010405405.1 of Microthyrium microscopicum. NCBI lineage: Eukaryota > Fungi > Ascomycota > Dothideomycetes > Microthyriales > Microthyriaceae > Microthyrium > Microthyrium microscopicum. The sequence continues at coordinate 942,665 of MU004244.1, read as the reverse complement.
CTCTTCTTCAGCCGCTCGTCGTGCAGATTCTCGTTCGGCGCGCTTTTTCCTTAACAGGTCTTTCTCTGATGGCTTAGAATCGGACTCGGTCGGCTTGTCGTTGTCGTCCCGCTGGCTACGTTTCTTGATCTGCTCCGCATCCTTCTCAACTTCAAGGCGACGAGCCTCTCCACGTTCATACGCTGTTCGTTCAGCGTCAGCTTTTTTCTTTTCCTTCGCCTCATCTTTCGTGCTAGGACGAGCTTCTGGCGTTTCCTCAATAGGCTTGGTGGTGCTAGACTCACTCTTTGGTTTATCCCCTTCACGCTTTCGGCGCTCTTCCTTTCTGCGTGCCTCACGCCTCTTACGTTGTTCTTCCTCTTCAGCTGGTGTTAGTATTTTGCTTGGTAACGCCGAAGGTTCTTTTCTTTTGGTAGTCTCACGAGCTTTTAATTCACGGGCCTTCTCTTTCTCCTTGGGCCGACTGTTGGAGCTTCCGAAGATGCCTAGGCCGAATAGACCAGTGCTTTGACGTTTATCAGGGGCCTCAACAAGAGTATCACGGCGCCGAGGACGATCGCGGTTCTCCCGTGGACTAGACGGATCGGAACGGTGAGAGTGTCTACGCCGGCGATGTGCTGGTTTCTCAGCTGTTGGTGTTACACCAGCAGCTAGAGGAGGCAAATCCTCAGCATTCCCATCATCTGCCATCTCCTTCTCAGCTTCTTCTGGAGTCGCTTCTGGAGTTGCTTCAGGGATCGCTTCAGGGGTCGCATCTGTGGCCACTTCAGGAGTCACTTCGTTTTCGGCTTCAGGGGAATCTTCGGCTGATAGAGGACTGATAGCTCTCTCTTCTGAAGGCGGCGCGTCCTCAGCCGACGGCGGGGTCGGAGCGGGTTCTATGGCTGGTTCGGATGTTTCCATGGCTGGTTCAGGTTCAGGGGCAGGTTGGATTTCAGGTTCAGGTTCAGGTTCAGGTTCAACATCAGCATCCTTTTGTACGGCAGGTTCGTCTGGTGAAGGTTCATCCGCAGTTACTCCTTCTGCGGGTGACTCTTCACCAGCAACTGCCTCTGCTGGCTCAGCAACATCACCCCCATCCGCAGCTGGCACTTCTTCGTCCACAGTGGCTGGTTCTGGGATATCTTCATCCTCTTTAGGCACATTATCTTCTACGGGTGGTGGTGGTGGAGGCGGTATTCCTTCTTCTTCTTCTTCTCCTTCTTCTTCCAAAGTTTCGCCATTGTCCCCAGCTTCCGAAGCCACCTCGGCATCATCCGCTGAAGGCGCTGGAGGGGGTTCAGGGGCCTCTGGAAGAGCATCACTAGCCTCTTGTGTATCAGCGGGTGCCTCAGTTGGCTCAACAGGGTCATCCTCAGCGGGTGCTTCGGCCACTGATTCTTCTGTTGGCGGTTCTGTTGGATCCTCTGTATCGGCTGGAGGTTCACTTGTGGGCTCATCACCAGGCATCACAACGGGTTCACTGGGTGCGGCCTCCTCGGGCTCCGTTTCCTCTAAGGGCTCTGGCTCAGGAATGGGCTCTTCCGGCTCTTCTTCACCGGCATCAATTGCAGAAGCGGCCGCTAACTCTGGCTCTGCTATTTCCTTGGTCGGTTCAGGTTCTTGGGCTGGCTCCGGCTCCTCATTAGCAAGTGGAGGGGGTGGTGGAGGTGGAGGTATCTCGTCCACTTCTTCAGCAGCTTCTGGCTCTTCGACCGCATCACGCGCTTCTGTTGAGACTTCGGTCTCTTCGACCTCTTCCAAAGTATCGCCAAGATCAGCTTCAGCCTTGTCGTTGACAGTTTCGTTGTCGCCTTCACTACCGAAGTCTTTGGAAGCCTCAGCGCTCTCCGCTACAGCTGAATCTTCAGATGGCTCAGCTTCAGGGGGGGCATCTTCAGTGTCAGCTTCTGGGATAGCCGAGGCTAGCTCTGCCTCCTTTGAGGAACTGGCAGCATTATCGGTCTCTGCAATTTCTTCAGCAGATTCTGCGATTTCCGATGACTCAGCAGGCTCAACAGGCTCAGCAGGCTCAGCATGATCTTCGGCTTCAGCGCTGGGTGTATCATCAACGTCGACAATTTCTTCCTCATCAAGAGCTTGTGTGGCAGTAGTTTCTTCTGCTGGAGCTCCCACAGCTGGAGCGGCAGATTCTTCTCCGGCTGGTTCATCAGCATGTTGTTCTTCCGATTCCTTCGCATCATCGGCTTCAGTCTCGCCGTGATCTTCTTCCATTGCTCTACTCAGGTCGTCCGCAGGTGGGTTGTCGTCGACAGGGCAAGGATCTTCTTCATTTTCTTCATCTTGCTCGACGGTATCGCCCGCAGGGATGTCGTTGCTATCCTGATCGGTTGCGTCTTTTTCCGATCCGTCTTCAGCAAGGGCTTCAACAGGGGCATCTTCCACTTCTGTTTGCGATTGAGCCTCGGCTTCCGGCTCCGCGCTCTGGCCCTCGGAGGCAGGGTTATCTTCAGCCTCTTCATTAATCTCAGGCGGTTCCGGCTCCGCTGGCTCTTCAACGGTTACTTCTTCAGCCACTGGGCTTGGCGGCAATTCAGGAGTGGCGTCAGCAGGGGGTGGCGAGTCTTCTGCTGCTTGAGCCTCTTGGACTTCTGCCTTTTCGGTTTCTGGCTCTGCTGGTGCTGCTGCTTGAGCCTCTTGGACTTCTGCCTTTTCGGTTTCTGGCTCTGCTGGTGGATCACTGCTTGAATCTGCCTCAGGAGCTGAGGCCGGAAGTGGTGGTGGATCGTCATCTGTAGACTCTTCTTTGATGGTCTCGGCCTCTACAGCCGGCTCGTCAGTTTCTTGCTCTTCCAGAACTGGGGCGTCCGCGGTTTCTGAAAGCTTCTCTGAGACTGCATCTGCGTCCAGAGCTACGGCCTCACTTTCAATAGGCGATGGCGGTGTAGGTGGAGGAAGTTGAGGTGAGCCTGCGTCTTGAACGTCTTCAGGAGCATCGTCATGTGGTGCCTCTGACTCGGTGGGCGTTGGGGGTGGTAGTTCTAGGCCAGAATCCTCGGCTTCGGCGCTCTCACCCGACTCTGGTGCTGCAAATGCTTCAACAGCAGGTTCTTTTGCTGCGGGTTCTTCTGCTGCGGGTTCTTCTGCTGCGGGCTCTTCTGCTGTGGGTTCTTCTGCTGCGGGTTTTTCTGCTGCGAGTTCTTCTACCACGAGTCTCTCTGTGGCAGGTTCTTCAGGGGCAGGTTCTTCAGGGGCAGGTTCTTCAGGGGCAGGTTCTTCAGGGGCAGGTTCTTTAGGGGCAGGTTCTTCAGGGGCAGAGTCTTCAGGAGCAGGTTCTTCCACAGCAGATTCGTCCACAGCAGATTCTTCCACAGCAGATTCTTCCACAGCAGATTCGTCCACAGTAGATTCGTCCACAGTAGATTCGTCCACAGTAGATTCTTCCACAGCAGGGCCAGTATCTGGCTGATCAGCTACTGGGTCCTCTACTGCCGGCTCTTCTGCTGCCGGCTCTTCTGGAGCAACCACGGCTGCCTCTTTCTCTACTGTCGGTTCTTCTACTGGATCATCTAGAGCCTCTGCTTCAGCCGCGGCATCATCAGGCTCTTCAGATGCCTGATCCATCGGATCACTCGCCTCCTCAGCAGGAGTTGGTTCAGGAGAACCGTCATCTTCAGGCTCACCCACCGCTTTCGAGCCTTTCTTCCCCTTCTTCGAGCTCTTTTTACCCGCTCTAGTAACCAATTCAATTTGGCCCTTTTTATTCTTTCGCGGTGTACCAAGTTTGTCGGCAGTCTTTTCGCTTTTGGCAGCTTTCTTAGCGTCTTCTTTGGCTTTTTTGGCAGCCTCTTCGGCAGCTTTCTTTTTGTAGCTACGCTTATCCTTTTTGCCGAGTTTGCCGCCCTTCGGGTCTAGAACGGCAGGATCAAATGAGACGGATTTGGTGGCGGATGGTGAGGCGGGTGGGCTCATGTCGTTGCCATCATCTTGGACGGGTGTCGAAGGTCGCTCGGGTTCGTCAATGGGTTCTTCCTCGGCGGCGGGAGGCTCGGGTGGTGGTGGTGGTGGTGGTGGTGGTGGTGGTTCTACATCTGCTGGAGCGTCCTCTTCTGGCGCTGTGTCTTCTGCTGCAGGCTCTGGGGCAGGCTCTGGAGCAGCTTCTTCTGGCGCCGTGTCTTCTGCTGCAGGCTCTGGGGCAGCTTCTTCTTCAACAGGTGGTGATGGAGGAGGCGGTAGTGCATCTTCTGCCTCCTCAGGTTCTGTTGCTTGCTCAGCATTCACTTCTGGTTCGGCAGGTGCTTCCTCGCTTTTCTCTTCTTCTGCAACAAACTCATCCACGAGAGATGGTTCTAGTTCCTCGACTGCATTCTCAACAATCGGCTCACTAGGTTCTGGTTCTGCAGGTGGCTCTATGACTTCTGTTTCAGCCCCCTCTACAGCCTTGCTCTTCTTGCCTTTTTTACCCTTCTTTCCTTTTTTGGATTTCTTGGGCATTTCCACAATTTCGACAATCGGATCATCGTCGTCCTCAACTACCTCTTCTACAGGCGGAGGTGGTGGTGGAGGTGGTGCCTCCGTAGCTATCTCGCTTTCATCTTTTGGGGCCTCATCTGCAGCCTCATCTTCCACGGGAGCAGGCGGCGGTGGTGGCGGTGAAGGTTCAGCTTCACCAACAGCCTCGCTTTCAACATCCGCGGCTTCATCCTCGGCGTCGTCTTCTGCTGGAGGCGGAGGAGGAGGAGGAGGTGGTGGTGGTGGTGGTGGTGGTTCATCACTGGCTGCTTCAGACTCGGCCTGGACTACTGATTCACTAGCCTCATCGTCAACAGCAGCTTCAGCACTTTCGTCTTCTGCTGGTGGGGGAGGCGGTGGAGACTCGCTATCAACCTCACTTTCAGCCTCTGCAACCTCATCTTCAGCCTCAGCCTCATCTTCCACAGGGGCAGGAGGGGCAGGGGGCGGAGGTGGTGGTGATTCATCGCTTGCCGCTTCTGATTCAGTCTCGGCTACTGTCTCACTAGCCTCATCGTCAGCACCCGCTTCAGCAAGTGCGTCTTCTGCTGCTGGTGGAGGTGGAGGCGGTGGAGGCTCGCTATCTTGTTCCGCTTCCTCTGCCAATGCTAGCGTTTCATCTGCGGGTGCCGGTGGTGGAGGTGGTGGAGGTGGTGGAGGTGATGTTGCGTCAGTCGGTGCTTCGGATTCAGCAGTTTCTTCGCTTCCTTCGTCCTCTGGGGCAGGAGGTGGAGGAGGTGGTGGAGGGGGTGCGTCCTCTTGTTCGGCCTCCTTCGCCACTGGCTCATCTGCTGGGGGCGGAGGAGGTGGTGGTGGTACATCTGCCTCAGCAGATTCTGGAGCTTCGGGTGCCTCTGGAGCTTCAGAAACTTCGGGAACTTCAGGAGCCTCTGGAACTTCAGGCGCTGGAGGAGCCGGTGGTGGAGGTGGCGGAGGGGGTATATCGTCATCCACCGAATCCTTCTTCTCAGCCTTATTCTTCTTCCCCTTTTTAAGTATTCCAGCCTTGGGAGTTTTCGGCTCAGGCGTCTCAGCAACCGGTGTATCTTCACCCTTATCCTTCTTCGACTTTTTCGAGCCCTTCTTAGGAGTCGGAGGATGCATCAAAAGCGAAAGTGGACCCGGTTTACTTTTCCCCTTTGGTTTCTTTTCCTTTGCCTTTTCCTCCTTCTCCTCGCGCTCTCTTGCCTTTTTCTCCTCTCGTTCTTGCTTCTTGGTCTTCTTCTTTGCCTTTGAGCCTTTCGTATGCGCTGACAAAGAGGGAGAAGACACAGATCCGTCCTGGGGCGGGGCGTCTGGTGCCTCGGGAATCCCGTACAAAGGTGAGCCTGGCGTTGCGTTTAACCACTGTGACTGCATGCCCGGAGGAGGTTGTAGAGCGAATGGAGGGACACCCTAGGCCTGTTAGCGACGAGTTATGCGACAGTGATGTACTGCTTACCCCCGATCCACTTGCTGTGGCATCGCCCGTACCGGTTTCTATAGACACAGTTAGATCCTGAGTTTCTGCGGGTAAGCTGGGTATTGTACCATCATCGTCATCTTCGTCATCATCCTCGTCTTCTTCAGAACTATCTTCATATCCCGACACACCTGGGACAGAGATTTTATATTGTGGAAGTACTCTGCTATACCCGCCTCCATCGCCTGACGCTCCTAGTGCTGCATATGGTGAGGTTTTCACCTGCAATGGTGCAGACTCTCGAACTCCGCCACTACTGAATGGATCTGCCCATTGAGTATAGGAAACCTGAAATTGGCCGTAGTCAAAACCGCCTTGCTGTGACATTGGCGTATATCGCACAACAGGTTCGGCAGTGTGAGTGGGTTCAGGCGGGTCAAGAAATTGACCCGCTAGGTCCGGTCCTGGGGCTTTATAGTGTTCAATTTGACTCTCGTCCGGTTGTTGAAATAATTCGTCTTCGTCACCAGAATCACGATCGCGTGGTAATTCGTAGTCAAACTCCGGATCAGTAAATGGTAGTTCTTCGAGGTCGTGATGTTCAGGAAATTCAATGTTGTTGACCCAGCGTTTGATAGAAGCCTTTTTGGCGTATGTGGCGGGATCTTGACGGATAAAGTCCCACAAGCCCATTAAACCTTTCAAGAATAATCTATTCTATGAGCCCGGTTATGCGACGAAGCAAACTCGGAGGCAACGTGATCATGACAGGGGGGTAGGTTGTGTTGCGGACCGTGGAAGGGGTTGGCTGGAACGAAGGCCGTGGAGGTGCAGAGGGATTTTCTTCTTTGCTTGATCTCGATTGGAATGTTGCAATCACTTGAAGAAGTACAATGGCGGCAGATGTGATGCGGGCGCCTATCAATTAGGAAAAGACAGACCTAGTTGTCTACTTGGACCAGCGAATTGGGTTGGGTTCAAGTCGTCAGACAATGGGGGAGCAACCAGTGCAGATTCAACACATTTCATGGCACACTTTGTGGCAGAGAGACAGCTCATGCTTCGGGTGATAACTAGCAAGAAACCTCAAGGATTGTCCCAAAGTAGAGAGACTCTTTTCGTCAGTTAGATGGCTAGAGATGGCAGGACTCGACTGCCTAGATTGGGCGTAACTTTAGAGAGAAAAACTTCGTCGACAGGTCAACCTTGAAGCGTTGGCAAAAGTCCGAGGAGGTTGTGATCCTTGTTGGATTCGGGCACATCAACTCCAGGGTTTCCCCAAGATTTGCCGGACAATTGAGCTGGGATAGAGTCACAAAACGAGGCAAAAGTTGAGTGGGTGGCAGCAATAATTGGGAGAGAGCCGCAGGTGCCGAATGCCGACTTGCCCTGCAGAGAGCCATTGGAGCCACGTCAGGATTTCAACACCAGGGCGGATGGGGACATTATGCACAAGCGATGCCGCTCATTGGGTCTGTTGTGTTCCTGCGCCATTTTTGTCTATCAGGAGCCCAATGGCGAATTTCCTGGGCATTTTGAATTCTGCGGTTCAATCTGTGTGGAGCACAACATGCTTTGGTCCGTGTAGTTCGCACAATGGGTACAGCATGCCTATACTTCTGCCGGATAGTTCATGGTCGTGTTGGCCGGTAAGGAGTTGATTAGCTTTGGCAGCTTAAGATGCAAAAGGCAGTGATACACGAAAACAGACACACGGGTGGTAGGCACAACAGTGAGGATTGAAGAGTTGAAGTTGAGACATGAAACATCAACAACGTGGATGGATTGCCTCAACCAACCCCACCAAGCCATCAAAATCAACCTTTATTGATTTCAGGCACAAGATCGAGTTCGTTGAGAATCTGAAGTCATTGGATCATTTTCTATTTCTCTTGACCAACCATGGGCCAACCCGTTTCTGTTTCAAAGGTAGGCATCGGGCTGTTGTTCCTAACTGAATCGTTACCCAACAACTTACTGGTAGTGGTTTGCCAGGATAGCTCGAATACAGATCTATGTAGAAGTATAAAAACTGGAAGCCATGTCGTGGGACCAATGAACAGCATATCAGCCAAGCAGATGATGAGCACAGTCAGCTTGACGTGTTCAGTGATAGTCACTCGATGCCCGACAGAGGGAAAACTATGTAAGTGACCAATTCTGGCTACTGAAGTCATTGTCAGGTCCAGCAAGAACGACAAGGCGAATATCAGTAACGTGGTAGCTGTACCGCTCAAATGAAGTCTATGGATTTAACGCCGTACGACAAGTGACGGTACACGTAGATATGCATATTATCAATCCCCCTCGCCTTGTCTTGACCGGTAATACGTATGTCATCAGACATTAATACCAAATGGATATTTTGAAATGAGGCTGCGCGTAGTGTATGGACCATCCAATTGGTTGTTGCTGCAAAAGTCCAGGCTGGAAGCAACTGTGGAAACAAGAAACCAAAAAATTGTCAAAACTGTGTAAAAGCACTTTCATTACTGTCGTCCGTGAATGCAAAAGACTATCGTATAAACTTCCAAAGGCATAAAACTCGCCATGGAAGACAAAAAACCGTCCAGCGTACGAACGGCATTCCAGCGCCGTGATGGAATCGCTAGTGACAATGTTCCAGGAGTTTTCGTCCAGGAAACGTCAAGCCGTCGTAGAGGAATAATCGGTGGTAAACGTATAAGTGCTGTTGATAAAATCCAAAACCGAAACAACAAAAGCAGAATCTGGTCCGGCAAAAGAGGAAATATTACGTCTAAAGGTATTGTCGCCGATGATGAAATCCAAAGTCGAGGTGAAGGAGCGCAATCCGACCCGGCAAGATGAATAAGGGCCAAAGAACAATAACAAAAACGCAATCCAACTCCATCGCGAAACGAGATTATCCAAGGGCAAAGTAGATCCAGTTCATTTGCCTGGCAAGGCATATTATATCCGTTGGTGCCTGTAGGAAAAGAACAACTCCAAAACATGAAAACATTCAGTAAACACTATCCCGGCGTGAATTGGAAGACATGGGAACAGGCTTATTCAGGAACCAATCTGGATCTAGGCCAGCTTTCTCAGCCTGTCGGCGCTCATACTGGCGCGAAAGTTCCTTGAGGTCTTCGATTTGCTCCTACAGACGGTTCTTAGTATGTGGGAAGGATCCTTTATGAGCCAGTGTAACAAACCTTTGTCAACGGAGGCGATGTGGACGTGACCAAGAACCCATCACGACCCTATGGAAAGCATGTTAGAAAGGCCGGGATCTGATACCAAAGAATGAGCCGGAACGAACCCGAAGAGTGAATGGTCGAACAATAGCATTTGGTCCTGACATGTAACGGATTTCGCTTTGAATGATAACCCGGCTGATTCCAAATCCAGGGACGAAATAGCTATGTGATCCGGATGAAGAAGTGTAAGTCATGGCTCCGGTAGAAGAACGGTTTTGAGGACAAGGGTTATCCGTGAAGTGGAATTTAGAGCCGCAAGTACGGACTGGGACAAAGCTCGATGAGGTATATGATCGAGAGCTGTATGGGAAATATCCGACAGTTGGTTTACCGTGAAAATGTTTTGGCTATTTACCAGTTAAGGAAGAGCGAGGATATCGTCGAGATAAATGCTATTTCCATCCAAACCTAGGTATCCAGCATTATACTACGACTCGCCGCTGGAGCTGAGGCCAGGCTTGTTCTCAGGGGGTAGCATATGACCTGGATTGCTCTCAAGAAGAGTGCAAGTTGGAAGGATCTTTCGGGAGAAATGAGTTGCTGCCTCACCTTTAGCTTGCTGCCCGACGCATATCATCTGGCTATCAGCGAATAAGCGGCCCCAAACGCAACCTCCCACGCGAGAGCGTTCATTGAAGTGCATATTAAATCTTGTTAATTGTCCTGTCAGTGAGCTGGCGGCGTTAATCGAAGCGATAGAATGTGTTTTGTGGCGGACATGGTGTTGTGGTTGGGCAGAAGAAGATGGCCCCTGATCTGGAGTGCAGAGAGAGCCGCACAATTCTATAGCCATCGAAGTACCAGCAGAATGGAATTGTTCAATTCTCTCACATAGGGCTAGAATCAATCTCGAGGCTTAAAAGAACTTGAACTAACTATTTTTCCAACTCAAATTTAGCCGTTGATGAGCAGAGAGCTGCTCAGCAGCACAACTGACGTTGGGTTGCGAACGAGATTTGCGGGGGCCTAGGATGATTCTGGTAAGCCTCAGTCCGTACTTAATGTTGATCATTGCCGAGATTGTATGATGCCGGTGAACATCTAGTAGCCTTGTCCTAGTTCCATATCACCAAGTTGGCTTTATCCAACAGCGGGGTGTGGATGTCTTCTACTGCCGATATATCCAACCGAGACAACGTGTCCAAAGCATATCAAGGACCACAAAGAAAATGAAATTCTGCAAAGGATTGACGTATATTGATTCGCTAATGGGGTATCATTTTCCCAGGCATGATGGGCGTTAGGCTATTGAGAATATCAAAATTCTAACGCCATGACTGCTAAAAAGCCAACAGAGCAAAACAGCTCATATAGGCAGCCAAAAAGCAAGCGCTCCATGTAAATGCCATACTTTCATGTGCAGGTCTTTGATAGACCTGCTGTTCGTAACGTAAGTTGAGCAATATCTACCCAAACTTTCCCAATTTCGTTAAGAGCGCATTTCCTCCTAATCCCTTTGCGCTTTGCCTCTTCTCTGACCACTCGTGATGAGGCGTAGACTGTCTCTGGGCCCATCGAGCGCCTGCTGGTGGTCTAGCCATTGGCTTAGTAGCTCAGTCAAGGCGTGTTGTTCTTCCTCTTGCAGCTGAATTTGGCGTATTGCAAATGGACTTGGCCTTAGCGGTATCAATGAGGCTGGAGGTCGTCGGAGCAGGAGTGGTGAGATGCCATCAATGGCGTAACTTGATGCCGGATCTATGGATGGTGCTACTTCCGCTTTGGTGCTACCCGGAGGAGTTGTGACAAGGATTGCGAGTTCAACGCATTGTTGCTTCAGATCCAGGAGTCCATCGGCAACTTTTTCTGATGGCCCGAGCAGGTGCGGATAGTGCATGGGAGACCAGAAGGGATCAGTCGATATGGCCGTTTCGAGCGCATTGAGAACTGGTACAAAATTCGGTGCTTCTTCAGTACTATGGTTGGCATTCGAGAGGACTGCGGCTGTCATAATGGCACGGACGGTTGATTCTGAGGACAAGACATTGACAGCGTAGCAGGTCGGACATCCTATTGTCGTGCACCACTCCAACTCTTCAGCCATGAAACAATTCAACCAAACAAATGAATCTCGCGCTTCACCGCGATATGCCAACTCAAGCTCATTAGGCAGATTCGTGCACAGCGCTGCAGAGGCTACAGTACAGGCACGCGTAAAAACTTTGACGAGGGGCTGGAGCATTAAGTGGACGACAGCTGCATGAAGTCGCCACGTGGATTGGGCAGCCAATTCAACATCTTTGTGATTGTTGCAGAATCTAATTGAGCTTATTAGCAGGATTTCAAATGGTAAATTTGGCGTTGACTGACCGAGCTGCGCGTTCGCTTTCGAAGCGGTGAAGAGCTATGCCCAGATCCGGACAAGACTCAATCATTTGCACAACATCATGGCCTCTCAACGCAGCAAATGGAGATGATGATTCCGGCATGATGATAGTAAAGGCTGGATAGAGGAGAAGAGGGGTGGATTTAGAGTGATAAGGAATGGGGTGTGCATATGTTATATCGTGAAATGAACACTAGCGGTCACCTAGACATAGTCATCGGATACATGTAGAGTATGCTGAAGCGCGTGCATGCAGAGGTAAAGGTATGTAGATGTGAAAGAGCCAGCCTTGTCGAAGTAAAGGAAAATGACTTTCTGGGGTTTGAAGAAGGGAGGAGCGAACAAAATCAACACCAAAAAAGGCAAGTGAGGATACGGAGCGCCTTTATTCTATCTCAGACCTCAGCCCCCATCCAGAACCAAACATGAAAGGTATCCACAAATGTGAAAGTGAGTTGTCGGAGCCGGAAAGGACTTCAGGGTCCAAAACTCAGATCATCAGAAGTCAAAAATGATTCACAAACCCTGAGGACAAAGACCCTGGAATGGGGAGGGTTAGCAGCTCAGATTCTGCTCTTTTTATTAGCTCGTTTTCTAACCAAAAGCAGACTGATTAGGCCTTTTTGGCTCTAGCATGTAACCTTATTGTTTCCACAAAATATTTAGGCTGGACAGCTTTGAGCGGCTCAACCAATAATAAGCTACAAATAGTGCCGCTATACCTTTTCGAGGAGTTCAGATTGAGTTCACGGCGCCAGAACTCAGCTCTGGCGCCGTGAACTCGTTCTGATCTACTAGCCGCTTTGGGTGAAGATCGCCAAATAAAAAGAGCAGAATCTGAGCTGCTAACCCTCCCCAATGCTCTCGATATTTTAGATCACCGCGGTTGTGGCACGCCCATCTTATATATCTCCAACTCCCAGGTCCGGAGGTCGTGTTTCTAGGCATTGACGGCAGATTTCCGTTGATTATTGGCCACTTATCCGTATAATGCCGCGCGTAGGTCGAGTGACTCTGGCATGCAGTAGGATAAAAGATACGGCACGCTCAAAAAAAGGCGCTGTGGGGCCAGTAGTGCATCGAAAAGGCTTGATGTTACAGGCTTGAGAAGACTCAAGAGCAAAAAGCAGGAAGTTTTGACGGTCTGCTGGAACCCGATAGAGCGGAAGCGCATTTGAGTGGATGATCTGGAACTGGGAATTGGTTGATGGCCATCTGCCTTTCCTTCAACCCATCCCTCTTTGGGTCCACGTGCCTTGTTATCCAGTGCGCTAGGTCTCGATTCAGCCTGTTATGTTTCCGTTTTTATAGGACGTGGCGTTTGTCTCGGAAAGACCTCCGATGGAGCCGCGGCTAGAAAAAGATTCTTGGGTCTTTTGATCTCCGTGTTGTGGATGCCTTTTTGGGTTTTCACGATAGGTGCAATGGTGCCAACACACTCTCCACCTGTTGTTGTTTTTCCGTCTCTTTCGGGCCGCTTGCGTTCGTCCTGCTGAGAAGTGGCAACCGAGCGGCAAAGTGAGACATTTTTTGAGGCCGATATTGGCGAGACTGTACACGATGGTTGTAGCGGTGCGGGCCTGGCCGACAGAAAGTACAGTAAGGATATGTGCGGAGTACATTAGTATACCGCATGACAAGAAATCCTGAAACTGGCTCAAAGCCTGTGAATTGCAGTTTGACGTGATATCAGCGAACAACTTGCATAAAGATTTGAAAAGCAAGTCCCGACATCAGAAGGCAGTCAAAGAGTATATCATGGATTTTCTCTCGTGCAGTTTACATTCGGGGTATCATTTGATAGCAAACACAAAAATACTACGATATATGAAGTTTCGTAGCAACAAAATCTAGTTACCTGCATTTCCACGCTTCCCTCCTCTCTTCTTTCTCTCAACATGTCCCTGCATAGCTTTCTTGACATCGGTCAAACTTCTCTTACCCTTCTTCTTGGCCTTGCCGAGTGTCATAAAGAAATTCTTCTGTCTCGCCTTCTCCTTGTTCGTCGAACTCTTGCCAGCCGCTCTCTTCTTTTCTTTTCGCAGCGCCGTGCTAGAGACATGTTTTTCCTCTCTGTCGCCCTTTGCCTTGGCGATCTTCTCCTCTTTCGTGTCCTTGTGTGAGAGCATAGCCAATCCCTCAATCGCCTCTGCCGTGATCTCTTCATCTGCATGTCTGGCCCCATTCACAGGCTGCCGCGTAGAAGCAGCTGAATGGTGCGACTTGTGTTTGTTCGGCATGGCATCTTCAATGGCTGCTTTTTGCTGCAGTTCCTTCAGCTTGGTCAGATCGGCTGGAGTGAGGATACGGGTTGTGGCGAGCTTTGATACCCTTGGCTTTTCGGTTGATGTTGTGCTAGCGGGAGTGCCCACATCTGCTGGGGGTGCAGGAGATTCAGTTGCAAGCTTAGCTTTCTTCTTTGGCTTGTCATCATCCGAGTCGCTGACGTGAAGGTCTTCACCGTCACTGGGTACATCGATCCATCCGCCAGAGTCGTCGCTTTCATCGTCTTCGACGTCCCAGTTCTTCCAGCCTTCAGCCTCTTCTTCCTCGATGCGTTTGGCTTCAGCTTCTTCATCTTCGCTGTCAACGCCTGTTTCTTCTCTCTTCTTGCGTCTTTCTTCCTCTTTCCACTCTTCTAGTAGTTCTATACCCGCAATGCCTTCTTCTGCATTCACCTCTCCAAATCGAGGTAGACTTTGAGCACCTGCTCGCGCATCCATGGCCGCCTTTTTGCCCCGATCTCTTTTATGCAAAAGTTCAGCACCGACATCGCGATACAGACTCAGGAGACCCTTGGCTGCCATCATGACACCTTTGTCTTTACTCTTACGGTATTGAACTAAGTCCTGTAGTAACGTGTCTTCCATCGCGAGTGGTTGGCGAGTACAGACTTCCCTGATGCCGTTCAGCCCTGCAGAGCACACTTCTGCTCGCGAAGCTTCTGAAACAAATTCGTCTGCGATCTTGCGTACTAATGGCTGTAACAGCTCTGGAGGAACCAGATTGTGTGATGCCTGAGCTAAGCATGCTAGATAGGTTGTGACATCTTTTTGCTTTGCTGTGAGATATCTATGCTGGTCAGTTGTGTAGATATCAAAGTAAGAAATGAGCTTACTTTTGGAACCAAGAGTAGAGATTGATCAAGGTGAGCTGATGAAGACCAACAAGCCGAGTGATTAGTCGTAACACGTCTAACTTTTGCTCATCCTTCAACTTCGTTTTTGGGTTTTGTAAATGCCTCGAAAACAGCGTTTCTGCAAATCCTTGGGGGTCGTGTAAAAGATGGAACGCAGAAAAGTTGAGCGGATTGTGCTGGTTCTTCTTCTTTTCTTTCTGCAATAACGTTAGACCAAATAACAATGATATCGGTAATACGTACCCGCTTGACTGTTGCAGTGGCCTTCTTGAGATCCTTCCCTCGTTTCTTAGTCTTCTTATTGATGCCCATTTGATGCCTCATCGCATTGAGATCAACATTCTCATCATCACTACTCTCATCATCCAGCTCTTCACGCTCCTTATCACCACCAAGGAAGAAGCGCACACCACCGCCAATAACCTTTTCGTTCTCAGCTAGCGCAGCTTCCTTCATGATTTCCACAGCTTTCGCATCCGTCCAAATCTGTCTCTTCCATAGTTCTCTTGTGAACTTGACAGCGAACACTCCCTTGGGCGACGCCTTATCCGATGTAATGAGATTATAGAGCGTATTTTGCATATTTTTGTTCAGGCGATGATTCTTCGTTTTCGTGTTTGCAGATCGAAGGTCCATCAACATTTTATTGTAGACGAGCTCGCGGAGGGACTGGCTAGGACTTTTGATGAGGATAGGGAAGAGGGCATTGAGTAATCTGTTCACAACGTCAGCTGGGTACTCCGCTCCCAGCACGAACACATCAACATACCGAATCGAGTCTATAACGTCCTTATTCCGAAGAAGCACCAACGCACCCACAATCTTCTCGCGCAGTTCAGGCTCCAGTATAGCATGATGTTTATCCAACAAACTGATCAAATCCTCTGGGAAGCTGGCAGTCAATTCAGGGTAGCACTCTGCGACGTGCGCGACAAAGTCGATGTACTCGCGTAGCGACATGAGGTTGTTGTCGTCGGTGGAGCCGTTCTGGAGGAAGATGGTATAGATGGTTCGGTATTGTTCGTATTGTCTCTCGAAATCAGACTTGTATGACCTTGGGCTTGTTAGCAGTGGTCATTGTGACGCTTGGCTCGAGGTGGTAGGTACATGGGATCGCGGCGGATTTTGTTCTGCAGAGCAGGCCTGTGGGTGAATTAGCGCAAGTAAATCTTAGCAGGGAGCGGTATGTACAAATCAGCCTCTAGCTTTTCCAAAGCTCCTACTTTACGTTTACCCATCTTGTTGGGGAGAATGTGCGGTCTTTACTTGTGAATGTTGAGAAAGTTCAACAACTTTTTTTCAAGTGGGATGGATAAATTTAGGTCCCTCTGCAGGCCAGGGAGAGCCCTGGAGGTGGCGGGGGATAAAAATGCGCCACATCCACCCCATCCATCAATTTCAGAGGAGTACTTTGACCATTATATCAAATATCAGCGACTTGTTCACGATTCTTTCTGGCGGTTCTGTTCAAACTTGTCATATCTAAAAGAGGAAGCCGCCAAGTCTTCACTTAGAGCGCCATGAAATCTTGATCAGTAAATTATTCATTACACAAGAATATCTATTCATCTAGTGCTTCACAATAAGCTTTGTACATTTCACTTTTGTCCATCAGCAAGCATTAATAATAAACCCGTCCACCCATAACGCCATGCGCGTGTTAAATCAGCCGTTGATCATACTCCTCTAACCCATTACAAAAGCGTGCTCTCCAAAACACCAAACAACTAGAATGGCATTGTTCCTCCGATTGCCAACCAGCATACAGTCAATAGCAGTGCCATTGGCATGAATGTGCGGCTTCCCAGGCTGGTTGTAGTCGCCACCACAGCCGCAGTAGTAGTGGAGGCCATGGCAAATACGGAAATGGAGCCGGTGCTGGCCGTAGTACGGGAGGCAGAACTGGATTTGGCGGTGCTAGAGGCCGAAGAACCAGACGTTGCGGATGTGCCAGTAGCTTTGGCCGCACCGTTTGGCGCACCTGGGAGAGCAGCATTGGCGTCCACAACCCATGTTCCGGCAGTGGAGGCAGGACAGGCTGGTGCGGAATTTGATGGGGTATATGCCGATGCGCTTACACTAGAAGGCTTGACGGCGGCCCATTGGCTTTTGAGATTGTCGAAATCAGGTTGAACAGGCTGAGGAGTGCCAGAACGTGGCCAGCCATCTGGAGGAGCATTAGGAGATGAAGGATCAACATGCGCGCCGTATGAGATGAGGCCATAGGCATTGTTCTCCTGGATCCATTCGTAGATTATAGATCCGGACCAGTAAGGAGACATCTCAGGACCGAAGATTGCTGCTTGGTCGGTGAATGTGCGTGGCGGGGCAGTATTGCATCCTGTTTCGCTGAAGAAGATGGGAATGCTGTAGTTTTGGACATAGCTGTTGAGACCAGCATATCCGGAAGTTTGATAAGTCGAGGCGCCGCACCTATCGATGTTTGTTAGTCTTGACTCCAGAAAAATGCCACGATTCTCGTCAAGTGCAGTGGAAGACTTACCATTCATAGGCATTGAGAGAAAAGAAGTCAATTGCGGCTTCGGCATCTGATCCACAGGCCAAGTAGTTTTGTAACATAGGTCGTAAACTGGCGATATCCGCAGCGGAGTAGCCGACAGGGATGTTTCGATATCCCTTTGAATCTCTGTAGGACTTCAGATCACGGGTAGCGGCTTTGACGTAGGGAGCTGCAGGGCTGCCAGCACCAGTAGTGATAACTTCGTTCCCGATGAAGAATCCTGCAACGTTGTCAAAGCTATGGAAAGCGTCCATGACCTTCTCGAAAGCTTGAAGTTGTGTCTCGTTCCATTCGGGTTTATCTTGGTTGATCGCGGTGGTAAAGGTATCAAGGTCGATAAAGACATAAATTCCAGCAGCAGAAAAGGCGTTCATGCATGGCGTGTGATTGGCAGTGGGGTCGACGTGATATACGCGGATGGCATTGGTACCGAGAGTCTTCATGAGGTTGGCGTCTGCGGTACATTGAGTGCCATCGATGAGGGGATCTTCAGGGACGAGTTGGTATGCAATGCCTTGATGGAAGGTCAGTCATTAATAGTCAATGCTTGCTACTGATGTGAAAATGCTTACCTTTGACAAAGAATTGATTTCCATCGCTGGTGAAGAACTTGGAGCCCTTGACAGAAATGGTGGGAATGCCAAAGACCAGAGTCAGCAGAGTGCTGAAAATCAGCACAGCTGGAAGCATTTTGAAAGAGTTGAGGAGTTGGTAGCAGAGAGATGATGGGCAATGAATCAAAAATGGATAAAAGCTGTAAGCTATCAACCAGAAAGAAGTATGTGGATGATGAAGCTTGAAGGATTTGATTTGGATCTGGTCGAAGGGAAGAAACCAAAGCGATTGACTGTAACGGGCGTGGAAGGAGTTGATGGATTGTTGTCTTTCTGGAATTAGGCCAAGTATTATTCGATGTCTGGTCTTGCCGCTATAATGGACTTCTCTTGCTGAAAAAGGCAGGAGCGATGCCTCGAGGCTCTTGGCAGCTTCGTTGTTCTTTCCCAATATATGAGTTCTCTAACGTCCAAGTTGTTCCCAGCACTGAGTTGCTGTTGTTTCTCCTGCGCTCTTTCTACTTTGACACGTTCCTGAAATTCAAGTGCTCGCGATAAGGTAGTAGCGACTGCGATATAAGCGATTGAGGTGTGGCTTTTGGGTAGCACCGATACAGCAACACCACTTGGTTGGTTGACGAACGAAGGATGACAGCTACGCGCAAATACAGACACAACACTGCAGCAAAAACAGAGAGAGGAAAGATGCGATCACAACAGTTGAACAGATGCAGAAGGATTCAAGTTGGAGGTTGCAAGGGCCATTTCGAAAGATAGCCAACCGCAGAGCATGCCGCTTCCCAACCACTTTCGAAGTAGTTTTGGGGGAAATTCAAGATAATCGGCGCCACTAAACAGTAACCACCAGTTAGCGCAAGGCCTAAAGCAAGAAATGGCTCTCTAGCCTATCAAATCGGGCAGAAGAGCTGGGTTCTTGGGGGTCTGGACATGCTGTTTCCCCATGGTGAAATTACCATGGCTGCCGGCTTCCAAGAACAGAGGATTATTTGCAGCGGGCATGTTTGATGAGGTTAGGGAGCCTGGAGAAACCAATTTCAAGGTTCGAGGTTGGAAAGCTCAAGCCGATGGGTGGCTGACATGGCCTGTTCGTTCAACGCGGGTGCTTGTACAACGTCAAACTGGTCCCTTCAACTACTCCCGCAATTATTTGAGCATCGCATTCCACTGTTCTGCAAGTCCCCTCTGTTCTACGATATCGATGTGCATATCTACTGCATGAAAAGTGGTTGGTCTATTGCGGGCACTACGAGACTAACCTCTACCATCTTCTTATCAAAGGCGATGGGGAACCGCGATCATTGTTCTTGATGGGAGGACGCAAATTGCTTTTCTGTCCCGTTTTCAACGTTGCTTGTCAAATGTTGCACACTCCAATCATCTCCAATGGCTACACAAGCGCGTACTTGAAGCTCCGGGATGTAGCACTGACAATTATTTGAAGGCAGTTGACCGCCAAACTCTTCAGGACGCGTCAAGCGCGTCAATCCTAACAAAATTCTTTCTCAAGCTTCATGACATTTGAAGTTGACAACATCGACCGCAATTTTAACGGTTTGATTCACGCGCACGTGGCACGAAACAGCTTCCTGATGGATCCTGCGCAAGTCCGCACTGATCATTTCAAGATCAAGCAGTCTGGGGAGGCCTGCAACTTTGATATTTGGCTAAATATGACCTGGCGTTCCCGGGGAGTCCTTGATATTTGGAGAAAAATCGCACGCTACGAAGCTGATCAGTACAAAATAGCTGTCAGGGTCGAAACGTCCAGGAACCACCTTCCCTCCGGGTACTCGAGATGGATCGACCTTAACGAAAGAATATCTTGGCTCATGACGAAACACTGGGCATACGTTGAGCTCCACAAACTATCGCTATATCCGATGTTAGCTTGGAGTCACTGCCTGAAAGAAGTCATGAGTTGCTTCGCAATTGTCCTCGTGAGATATAAATGGCATCTACTACGGGTGGAGACGGGGAGCTCTTTGGCTTTAATAGAAGCGAAATGCAACCCGAGTCTGGTTTGGTGAGTTTGCCAACCACTAAGAAGGTTGCCTTTTTCAACATCCAGATACCTTCAAGCCTTCAAACCCTGAAAAATGAGCAGCAGACCAAGACTGCGCAAAGCCTTGCCTTTTCGGGCAACATTCCAGATAAGTGTCACGAAGAATGGAAGCTTCGGAAAGCGATCCGTGTTCCGATTGTCCGACATCAAGACTCTAATCTGGAAAATGCAGCCAAGCCAAGCACTGTTGTAGCAAAGGCGGTGGGCCACCTCTGAGAACTGGTGGGCGTGTCTGGTGATACCGCTGCTGATTGGCTCGTATTCACAGATCTGGGAATGGCAGACCGCCATGAGGGGAGAGAAGCATGTGTCCATTGACGTGGCAGAAATGCCCCGCCGACTTCAGTGTTTCCCAGTTGTGCGGTCAATATTGAATGTGGGAACCTGGGAGGCATGGTTTGGAGCGCGTCGTTTAATGTTTGATTGAAACATCCGTCGCCTTGTTTCCGCCGGTGTCCCTGAGTAGTGGTAAAGGTAAGGTTCAAGTGAATCAGCCATTTACTGTGCCACGATGAAAGCGATGGACCGTAACAAAGCAGCGCAGAGCCGCATTCCCTTGCTGATGATTACATGTCTTATGCCGCTGCCTGACAATGTCATATTCACATTCTAGGCAACGGATATTATGAGTCTGAGGGATGTGGGGACTGGCCTTCTCCTTCTCTGCCGAGGCTGCAATCCCCTGATTCCATCTTGATTCTCTCCTGTACAATGTCATCTGCTGGTGGATTATGATATCACAAGATATCAGTCACTGTCGGATGAATAACCCTTGTATCAGAAGTAACAACTGTCCCCAAAGCTCGGAATTCTAAACCCAGCAATTGGGGAAGATCACTTAAAACGATCGACCCGTTTACATAAACTTTTGTCTGACAAACGGCAGCGCCGACCCGACTTTTTGGAGAACGTATCCAATGCTTCCCAAAAGAGGTTGCAGACGGTAGATCATATCACAAAGTAATTGACGAATAAAGAGCAATCGCATACCTGAATTTGAAGGGAACTACGGGTTCGAGAACTTGGTAGGACACAATAGTCACAGTCTGCATGTGCATCGAATGCAAGCCAAAGAAATGCTGACCGGTCAGCGAGCAATCCAGTCATTCATTGACATCGGAAGCGTACCCTGTCAATGCATATCTGTAAAATGGACACTCCGCTATCTCGCCGTATATTGTCTGCTTCGGATAGCCCTATGTGCTGGTAGTATTCGGTGAAGTAGGCATCCATTTCATGCAACGTATGACAGAGGGGTTGATCTGGTCTGTTGGTTTGACTTTATCGTGACTGAGCAAGTATTGGCAGAGGGCGTATAAGTATATCAGGCATCCTTCTCAGCTTTTCTCAAATTTCAGATTTCTCTTTCTCTACTCATTTATCTTGAACGCATTATCAGTGTCCATGTCCCCCAGACCATCTCAATTCAAAGACCTTTCAATCAAATCTGAAGTTGGCGAGCCCACTTCACCAACATCATCAACCTACTCTGCTGAGCCAAACACCACAGCAGCCGATCTTGAAGAATCGATTCAAAGTCCAACCAGCAAGTCGTTCTTCGGAGCGATTTCAACAAAGTTTAATAAAACTCGATCTCGCTCTCCCTCACCAGCGCCTCCACAAGCAAACACCCCGCGAGCTACAACACCAAAGCCCCGCAATTCACGAACTGTCAGCCAACAAATAACCTCATCAACGCCAATGAGTCCCACATCCACCATGACTTCCTACCATGCTTCCCGTCAATTCTCTTCCGACAGTACAGCTACCGCTGTCTCAATCGACTCACCAACTCGAGACAGCTTCTCTGCTCCCTCGCCCAAGAGAACCGATTCAAGCCAGAGCAACTTCCAACGAATGAGCTATGGCCGTCATTCAGGCGACTGGCTATTCGGCGGAGCATCCTTCACAAATGCCATGAAGAAAACATTTCGACCTCGACGGGACTCTTGAGAGGTTGAGCCGCTCTCCCCGCGGTGAGCAGGCCTTCACCAACAACAACACGATTCCTAGAAGGGATTTACTGCATTTTGATTCCTGGAGGATCCCAGCTGTCTGGACAGTGCTTTTTTGATTTTGTTTTGCATTGTTTACTCGACTCAAATTGAGCTTATTGGCAGCGATGTTACTAGCTATGAGCCACAATGACGACGTCGCTCATGGAAGCACGCGAGATATTTTGATACCCATGAAACAAGGAGGATTATCTGGATGGATGTTTATGTATTTTGAGTTTTGACTTTTCACCCTTGTCTGGATTGGATTGGACTGGGGATATTTAGTGGGAAATGTACGGTTTTGGTTAGGACAAGGCTGAGATATGGCGTGTATGGTGCTATGTTATAGCGTGGTGGAGATCTTCAGCCGCGGTCAGCGTGGGCAATTTGGGTCTTGAAGGTTGATAGAGAATGCTAGAAGCGTTTCACGATTACATGACGTGCTTTTGATTGGAAATATCGCTGTTCCTGTTACCTCGTAGATCTTACCCGCTCGCTTAGTGACAGTAGAGTTTAAATTATGTGAAGAGTAAGTCATAGGGGATCTGCTGGGACCGGAGAAATGCACGTGAGGGATGGCAAGACGCCCTTTACGTGATATCTTGCGTGATTTGCTCAGTCCAGACTCCAGTCACTGCCAAATCCTCTGCAATCGACCAGAAACACCAGGCCCCAAGCACGCCCGCCACCGAGCATTTATTCGATTATTGCAAAGATAATCCATCAAAAAAAGCACGACTTTGACATTGCACCATCTTGAATCTTTCCCACGCGCGCCTACTTTGCCACTAAATCCGTTTCCGCGCGCTACATTGCGCCAATTCGTGCTTTTTGTTCAACGTCTCCCAAAGCGCAGTCCCACAGGTTCCCATCCCGTGGTACTTATCATTTTGCCCGACTGGTTCAGCGAATAAAGTCATCTCAGCACGCAATCCCACTCCTTGATTCCGCAAAACAAAGAGCCCTTTTTCGAATGGCTATCAACTCAAACACGCCCCTGCCCTTCACCGCGTAGGTCCCACTCCTGCGCCTTGCTCATCAAGTCAATATATGCCAGAGCCGCAGCTCATAATGAGCAAGATGGCGTCAATTCCACCAACAGACAAAACATTGACCACTCCCTACTCTGAATCCGATCAACCTACTCTCTCCGGTCCCTCTGCAAGCACTCTCCCGGTTACTCACAGCTCTACACCGCCTAGGCCAACTTCACAACATTCTACCGCACATTCGCCATTACAGGCATCATTTAGAAGCAACAAAAGACGACGGTCGTCCCTAATAAGGGCCGATCTGTCCCTCGCTTCATCTTCCACCACGGCTGAACAAAATGTCTCCCAGTTTCTTGCTAAGCATACACCGCAGACCTACAACCCTCAGAGGACTGGATCGTCAACCTTAGCAAGAAACATGGGCAGCAGGCCGACTTACTGCAACCGCCATAGGCCCGACTCAAAATGTTGGCGCCAGGCAAATGAACCAACAATGGAAGAGCTCCAAACCGTATGTACCATCTCATTTTCCGACTGGCTTACCATGGCTAACATAGCATAGAACCTCGGTAAGCTCGACCAAGAAGATCAACAAGGCATCTCGCATGTCTGGTCGCTGTTCTCCGCCGCTCCCGCCAAGCAACGACAGTTGATGCTTCAGGGTATCCTGACTGTTTGTTGCTTCCCTCAATTATCCTACATCTCCTCTCAAGTCCGCGAACTCATAAAGATCGACTTTATCTCTGTTCTACCCTACGAACTATCCCTCCAGATACTCAGCTACCTAGATACCGATGCACTTTGCAAGGCTGCCCAAGTCTCTCGGAGGTGGAACCAATTCGCAGAAGATGATGTCGTCTGGCATAGGATGTGTGAACAGCACATTGCAAAGAAGTGCAAGAAGTGCGGATGGGGTCTACCCTTACTGGATCGGAAGCGACTTATCAAAGAAAAGAAGGCGATTGAACAGCGTGCTCAGGGTGTCGTCATGGATACGCCCGCTACAAGTCGCGCTCCTAGTGAAGCGCCTTCTGGAATTCTTACTCCCCAGCATCTCCACGCAAAGCGTCCTGCCGAACATGGCGAAGAACAAGCGTCGATGAAGAAATTGCGTCTCCATGATGCGCCTGAACCCAAGCTGCCATGGAAAGCTGTCTACAAAGACCGATTCAAAGTCGGTACCAACTGGAAGTACGGTCGACACACATTGAAAATTCTCAAAGGCCATCAGAATGGTGTCATGTGTTTGCAGTTTGAGGATAACATCCTTGCTTCTGGCTCATACGATGGAACAATACGCATCTGGAATCTTGATACAGGCGAACACATTAGGACTTTACACGGACATACCTCTGGAATTCGCTGCCTACAATTTAGTAAATGTCAGCTTTTCAGTGGAGGTATGGACAAGACCATCCGAATTTGGAACTGGGAAACAGGCCAGCTCCTCAGGACGTTGACTGGCCCCACTGGTGATGTTCTGTCTCTCAACTATCAAAAGCCTTATCTTGTTGCTGGCGGCAAGGACAATACTGTTCACGTCTGGAATTTCGAAACCAAAGCTTTTTATTCCATTAGAAGTCACAAAGATTTTGTCAACTCAGTGCGGCTGGATATGTCTTCGAGAACTATATTCTCCGGTGCGGATGACAATGTCGTTCGTTTATGGGATCTTGACACCGGCAAACTTCTCAAGACCTTTGATGGCCACGTTGGTGGCGTTCAACAAGTCATTCTTCTTCCTCCAGAATTTGAGCTTGACGCCTCGGATCTAGTTGACTGCGATCATCCATCATCCGATTCGGAACCAGACCATCAAGAAGACCAACCAGAGTGTAACACCATCAATCCTCGAACAATCCGAGATGAGCATACTCCAGCTCCGGAATCACTTGTAGACGTCCCTCTGTTCCCATCTGACCCCTCACGGCCAAACCCTCCAACCTACATGCTCACCGCTTCTCTCGATAGTCACATCCGCCTCTGGCATGTCCCAACAGGCCGATGCCTCCGCACCTTCTTTGGCCACATTGAAGGCATCTGGGCCCTCGCCGCAGATAACCTTCGCGTCGTATCAGGTGCTGAGGACCGCACCGTCAAACTCTGGGATGCACGAACCGGCAAGTGTGAACGTACTTTCACCGGTCATGTTGGACCTGTCACCTGTGTAGCACTTAGTGGCGACAGACTCATTACCGGAAGCGAGGATTGTGAGATTCGTGTCATGGACTTTGGCCCTCGAGAGGATCATTCCTAATCACAGTTTCACCGTTACGTCTGATCATGAAGCTTTTATTTCCCCTTTTTTTCTGTTTTACCCTGTTCGATATCCCCCCACTTGTTTCTCGGTTATCAATATAGATTAGATAGATGGATTTCCTTTGCCTCTGGGCTATGGTTGGGAAAAAGGAAGTATTGGGGCACTTGTGTGTATACTTGGAAGAGCGGATATATATTGGCCCCCACGGGTAAAATGTTCATGATTCCGATTATTTCAATTTCTCCTGATTTAGGTGACACTGACAAACATTCAGACTAAACAGACGGCACACTTCTGGTGAGTGCGATGTCTACCGCCCACTACACTTTATCCCCACAGGCTGTATATCATCAAGAGCATCGCACAGCGGAAACTACAAGGCGTTATAAGATGCGCTGGAACAGGAAGGACCTTCCAATCCAGTGCAACAAAATACATCACAGTTCAAAGCAAGCAACCTTCTGATACAGAAACAGCCTCTCGACCTTTCAAATTATCTCATTCTACAATATATAAACAATCCCACCACTCACATCTAAGCAGGAACAGCAGTAGCAGTTCCATGGTCAGGGAAATGGCCATGTGGGCACGATTCGGCCCAGATCTTGCTCGTTCCCTTGCGGATGCTAAAGTTCTTTCCATTCCAGCCAATCTTGCCACCAGTCTCTGTCCAGCCCTTGGAACCCTTTCCGGCGACGAGCTTCATCTCGGTCATGTCGCCGGTGAAGGTTGGCCCGCCTTTGCCATCACAGCTGAGGTAGCCGGCGTCGATGGTGCATGTTGCGGCTTCGGCGGCGGAGGAGACGGCTGAGCCGTCGGCTTTGAGGAAGACGGCGGCGCCGCTGGTAGGCTTGACTTGGAAGTGGAATTTGTCGGCTAGGACGGTGGCGCTGGGGTTTGTTAGTGCTGCGTGTAGAGAGATGGGGAAGGTGGGTGGTTATAGGCGGGTGAGTTGTAATAGAATGGGAGATCACTGATGGGTCCTAGGGGTAGGTGATGTGGGACATGGCAACGGGAACGTACCTGAGGGCCAAGACGGCGGCGAAGGTGAAGTTGACCATTTTGAATAGTTGTTATAGGTAAGGAGCGTGGGTTGTGGTAGTGTTTGTTTTTGGTTGAGGGCGTTTGAGAAGGTATTTTCAGGATGTAGATAGCGGAACAATCGTTTATTTAACTCATAGAAGCGTTTCTTATTACGTCGTATAGCGAGGACAGTATTTGAGTTCTAAGAGTGGTCATTGTGTAGCCGATATAGTGCTTGATAGAGCCGAGTCTTTGTTAGATTGTGAACGGGGTGATCTTTCTACTGGCGCCGATGACAGGTTCTAGAAAGTATTGCGGCGAATCGTAGCGCGAGAGAGCTCAAAGTGTAGCTGTTGGCGAGATTGTGTGGCAAGGGCTTATTGATAGCTGGTCAGGGGTTTGATATTGGTACTTGGTAGGTAGTGGATAATGATGTATCTGTTATATAACGCTGGCTAGGGCCTTGATGACCGATTCTGGTTATGCACGGGTGAAGGGTTATCCAGAGAAATCTTAATGGGAATTGGATGAATTTGGTACTATGTCCGCGATTTCAAATAGTTTTTTGTGATGGTTCTGTTCCTGGGATTGCGATTGTGTTGGATCGTAAAAACTGAATGAGTCGCTTACTTCTGTCTATGACAGTACGATATACGGTATAGCATCACCCACTGTTGGTATCAAGTGCTTTATTTCGCATAGACACCATTAATGCTTTTTTTCCTTATACTGCACCTTGGGAGATTGAGTATATAAGACGGTGGTCATCGTAGTCTGATGGAATCGCTCTAATTAATTAATTCCTTCACACGATCGACCACCCGATCGTCTACGCTATCCACAATGCGGCGAGATCTAGCCAGCACAAAATGACTTGTAGTAAGCGACCAGCACATCAAAATTATGTATGATGAATACGCTGTACGGCGATTGACGATGAGAAGTTAGCTCTTTATTCTGAATGGCAAGATTTGCCAGATATTGAGACTAATATATCGATTTGAGTTATGAGTAGTAGCATGAGTAAACCAATTTTTGAACTAGCTCCGTGGTTCAAGGAGTACCCTTTCGCAAACCTATGACTGTCAAAATTTTGTCCACGTCATCGTTATTTCACAAAATTGCACTGATGGTGGGTTTTTTAGCAGTCCTGACCATGTACCTTACTAACCACGATAGATTCACAGTATCACTTGAAGGTACCGCTGTTACGCTCTCTGATGTCAAAATAATCAAGTCATCTGAAAAGGTCTTCGATCGTCCAAATACTACTGTGCATGCTGTAAGACGTCTTATAGGCGACTGCTTTACTTCATATCGAGCATCTCGAGCACTCATCGCTCTTTGCTACCTGCTAGGAGATGTATCCTGCGTTTCCACAGATTGACCCTAGATTTAGCGTTGCACTTTTCTGCTACAAGGTCATCAAACAAGTGAAATATATCAAAAACATTCAATTTACGATAATTGGAGGTGAAGCAAATATGAAATGGAAGGCACTCACGACGGGTACGTATCATTCTTCAACACCAGATCTGACCAATCTTCCCAGCACCTCCCGTGCATTGTCCCAGCTTTCAGAGAGTATCCCCATTCTTTACATGGCTTCCAATCTTCCCTCGACGCGCTCGCTCGTACTCTTGTACAGAGCTTACTACACGAACAGCTGAGATGCCGATATGCTGGTCTGCCTGCTCCCAATTTGCCAATTCTGCTTTGTACCCATTCTTTGGATATGACAACTTGGCTTGGTAGCTCGTTCAGTCCTCGTTTGATGTCTTCATATGCGTGCGGAGCTGGATTTGTAGGCATATATGAAGGTGGACGAGCAAGGCGAACGTACGGACTCTCCCGGCCAAAGTCTATGGGCGGATCAGCAGAACTATCAGAAACAGGCGCATATTTCTCCTCAATTGTTCTAATACAGATGCCTTTTATGCACTCATATTTACACAACAGCAAGCCACAATCATTTGATATCCAGCGCAGGGCATATGGAAACGGCATTTGAGTGCAGTTCCTGGTGTCCAGAGTGATTGGTGGCTGCTTGATCGTGATATCAATGCAGACGTGTTCCAACAACGGGCAACGGTCCATAAGGTCTGTCGCCGCCTGCAATGAAGGTAATCTCGGCGCTACTTCGAGAGTGTGATGGACATCCTCAGCGGTCTGGAACTCTGGTGATATAAGCTGTAAACAGATTTCAATCTGGAAGTGGATTTTTCTGATGCGTGGTAGGATCTCGTCCAAGTACGGAAAACCTGTCCATTGCTGGTAGGAATGCGACTCTACACAACGACCATAGGGGTTCACTTCGTCCACTGCTGCGACATTCAGCTCTAAGATTTTCGCAAGAAGGTAGTGATTAATCTCCATCCGCCATGGCTTAGAAAAAGCCATGATGAACTCTTCACTTGGAAGTATTCTATTGCAGATATCGATAGCAGTCTCATCTTTTCCTTTTGCGTCCTGAAAAGAGTCACTCATATCTTTCCATATCAAGTAGCGAAGCTCTGGCAAGAGGCCTCTTGTTTTTTCCAGAACTCCATCTGTTTTGTACTGTTTGGACACAGGCATAATCGAGAACAACCTGATCGCAGATGGATCCTTGGAAATTGTCTGGATATTGGAGCGCAGGTTGGTGGAGGCGTTCTTTTTCGAAGTGTTAGCATATGCCAAATCGTAAGGCAAAAAAACGTGACCAAGTCCTGACAATTCATACCTACCAAGAGGAGATTAGAAGCCATCTTCAACTTCGAACTGAACCAAAGAGAGATACTTCCGACTAAACTGTGGATGCCACCTACTATAGGCTCAACAATAATCGAGAAGTCTGCACTGTTGAGTGAAGGATGGGATAAATATAGAGATCTTGGGGTGAGCGCAACTTTCCAATTGTCAATTTGAACAGTGCGCATGATGCGTCTGGCTTAGGAACAATGGAAGGAGAAGGCGTAAGAATGTTCGCTCTGTGTCAATCTGGCACACACATCGAGAGTGGGTGGTAAAGGAAGACTCGTCTTGTTGTAAAGACTAGCAGGTTGAAGTAGGACAAGAGAACAGAAAGCCACGAAGCTTGAAGGATTTCATGGACCTAGCAAGGTCTATTGATCAAGCATTGACGACCAGAGGTTAGCTAGCACAAAAAATATTTGCTGCGAACCATGGTATTGATGGGAGTCTTATTAGTAAGGGTATTAGCTGCTGATAAGTAGCGACACTTAATTGACGGGCACACAGGATAGGCGACAACGACAACTGCTAGGTTTATAGCTATGAGATTGTTAGATATCTGCTTAAGCCTGTCCCAGAAAACTATATACGGGGAAACTCATCCAGCTGACAAGATAAATGGTCTGCTCACATTACCTACCTACGATACCTATTGCCATTGCTTCTGCAGAGCGTATCTTACTAAGAGCCTATAACGTACCACATTGACTATGTACTTGGTAAGAAATAATATAATCAGAGTACCGTATGGGAGTTATTAATGTCGATGGGGAAATATCAGAGGACGTCTAATGGTTGAACATCACACTTTGACACCGAGACTATTCGTGGCTCAGAGCAACCAACAGACCAGCGACAAACTTACATCCGTCGAGTCCACCCCCACGGAGCTCTAGTCCTTCGCTCCTTGAAGCAAGCTATTTCACCAGCTGGATAATCACCCCAACAGCACCCATGATTAAATAACCAATTAGTCGTCGTCGTAGGCTGAGCATACATGCGCCGAAAACGCCTCAAAGTATCGTCCAGACCCGTGCGCGTAACTACATTTCCAGTCCTATCTCTTATATAAACCACTTCTTTCGATGCCACTACCGAACGAGTTTCGCGACGTCGTAGAGTGAGTGAAATTGCCGAAGCATTCGGACCAATCCGCTCAGGAATCGGTGTCACCCGAAGCGCGGCGCGTTCCAGTTTGTTATAAAGCGTATTTGGCCGTTGATTGTAAAAACGTACACTGAGACCATGCAGCGCAGGGACGACACGGAATAGCGTATCGATATGCGGTTGCAGGTAGCGCATGTAGTATGGGTGGACATCATAGCCGCCACTATCCCGAGTGTGTTCGATGAGATTCAATGTAAGACAGGCGTGGGTGAGAAAGCGGGAGGATACGAGGAGTTCGCGTGTGCGGCGCAGAATCTCAGGCTCACCGATGGATGGCAGTGGAATTGCTCGCGTGATATTACAGGGTGCGTTTTGGTTGAATGGACGAACCATATAATCGAGTTTGAGATGGACCATGGTTAGGTTTGGAAAGTGGTTGAAACCACCATGGGGGAGATGGTCGAACTGGACGAACATGTTGCGGACTGTGCCGCGCTCGAAGGATTCTTCAATAATGAGACTAGTCAGACCGGTAATGTTAAGTCTACAAACGTCAAGGAGATCATCTCGAAGGAAACTGGGTAGAGCTGCAATCCAATCCACAGGGGGATAAGAGACGCCGTCAGTTTGGTCGTCAGGAAACCTGCGAGAGGTGCTGAGAAACCATGAGAGATTGGTCCAATCTGTACCTGGCTGTACGAGCTGCTCGAAAACGGCTAATCGTATCTCAGCAGAAGAACTATATAGGAGTATAAGAACGTCTTCTGGGGGAATATTTGCGTCCATTTTGAGCAAATTGACGCAATACACGCGATTATGAGTATACTTTTCTGGATCTTGGCTTTCAAACAGCCATTACAACCAAAGACTGACGTTTGGAGCAGATATACATGTTATAGAGGCTCGTTCCTTTGTTCGTAGACGTTGGTAGATCCCTTGTCTTTGTTGACAGATGGTATATAGAGTCGCTGCCTTTGTTGGGGGAGGACACTTTCGAAGCAGAGAACTGGACAACTTTCGTGATTCTCGATCCGGCTAAAACGAACAATGAAGTTTAGTAAAAGAAGGTTGTCGTATCATTCTTTTCCACGATTCCAGTCCAATTGATCAGCTAGCATCTCCCAAGAGGCCTCGCCGCTAGCTCGACTAATGCCACGAAGACCAGTGACAAGAAGATAACAAAGGCGGCCAAGTTCTTCTTTCATCTTGAACATCTGTTCCTCCAGAGTGCCTCGATTGCCTGCCATGGTTTCTGTATCTGCATCATAATCATCGTCAATATTCGTATCAACTTCACTGTCATCGGACGAAGAGTCCTGTGCCTTTCGCCGACTTCTAGCCAGCGACTTGCGACGAGCTACTTTTTGGGCTGCCGATTGATTGGCTTTTGGGTGCTGTTGATTGCGTACATTGCAAAGCTGAACAACAAGTTCTAGAATAGACATTATGCCTTGATGAATTGGGTTCAAATTTTTCGATAAAAGGCATTGTGCCTGTAGTGATGACACGAAACGGTCGTGTGCTTCGGACATTGCGTCCAGATCATTTGCTTCTGATATTTGCTGGCCAAGTCTTTCAACAAGAGGCTGTATGACAGAGAATATTATATGTGCTTGCAGAACGTCAACCAGCCACTTCAATTGATGATTGATCGCGACTACTATTGGCAATTCCTTTCCACGTTGAAAAACATTCTGCCGAAGAAGATACTTGGCACGATAAAGTTGAAGAAGAAAGCGAAACACTCGTTGATATGTTGCCAGAGATTGCTTTCGAATCACATTGAGTACTGGCCAAGGGAGGTGATAGTCCAAGACGATATTGGAAGCGCCACGAATTGATCTGACGCCGGACTTTGACGGCGTACTTCGTACAACGATGAGTTGTTCTTTTACATGGTCGCAATCTGCAAAGACATCCTTGACTTTCTCAGCAAAGACATATCGGTCGTTCCATCCGGTCTTCTTGTTGTCTAGAGATTGAAAGATAGGATCGGCAAGGGCTTGGAGTCTGCCACCGTCCTTTGACAAATATATCTCCTGTAGTGCTTCCAGATGAACTCCGAGCTGATACTTAGACCAAATTTGCTGTTTTAGGGTGGTCATAGCCGGACTGTACATACTGCGTATCCATGTATCGAGCGCGCTGTCGAAAAGGATTGGAAAAGGAGAGAGAAACTGCTCGTCATCATGGCAACATACTAAGTCCAAGTCTAGGTCAGATTGAGTAGCCTTTGAAAGACTAACAGCAGTATCTAGTCGACCAAGAAATCGAATTGATTTACCAGCATTCAAGATGAACTTGGCAGCTGCGTGAACAAATATCGGCGCCAGCAAGTCGCCGTGTTGGGACTTGCGAAGCGAGAACTGATCATGCCAGAGCGAGGAATCTTCAAGCGGTCCTTCATTTTCCTGTATGAAAAATGCTGATTGATTTACAATGACTCCTTCTTCCATCCAAGTGCGTATAGGCCTGAGAAAGGCTCGCAGTGACTTGAAGAAAATATTTGCAAGGAAAACATAAAGAATAGCATCTCCAGCTTCCTGTTGTTCGCAAATCGAGTCATAGATTAATTCCAGGTGGGAAAACTGCTTAGCTGAAGTCGTAGACATCCTTTTGATTAGAGTCCCAAGAAATAGCAGCGGGCGGCTCATGATTCTTGCCTCATCCATGACAGCCATCAAGCTGATAGTGATGTCTGCACCATGATTTACGAATGAGGTGTCCAGTTTACCGATGACCTTGTCATAATCAGTAATAGCATCTTGCACAGCTGCTTTGAAAGCTCGCAGAAGACTTTCCGTAACAGGCTGTTGTACCCATTTGCGAAGGTATAGAACATGAGTTGCTAAAGCAGCAAAACTCTGCATAATGCTAGCAAATACTGGTTTGGACAAATCCTTTAAGGCATGCTGATCAACGTAACGCACTTGCATGCCTAATATTTCAAACATTGAGGTCGGTAGGCCACGTAGTAGTTGCAAGACCTCTCGGACCGCTTGAAGTTCCGGTAAAGTGTTCTTGTCGGCGCTTAACTCTTGTATCCCGTTTGAAGGTTTATCGACCCAGAACTGCAGATTTAGGAGAGACTTTAATAATGCTTCATCTACTTCCACAAAAAGCTCATTGACGCGATTTGTTTGCGAGACCTGGTCTTTGGAAGTTGCAAGATTCTCGGTAGGAGCGGGCGTTGTAATTGAAATGTCATCCTCGGAGTCTGAAGAAATAGGAGAGTAAGAAACGTCTTTCCATAAATCGTCATCTGAG
The DNA here is from genome assembly GCA_010405405.1 of Microthyrium microscopicum. Lineage (NCBI taxonomy): Eukaryota > Fungi > Ascomycota > Dothideomycetes > Microthyriales > Microthyriaceae > Microthyrium > Microthyrium microscopicum. Next base: position 909,591 of record MU004244.1, on the reverse strand, counting down.
AAGGGATCATCCCTCTTGAGTTCCGCCCAGCTCAGCGGTGTGAGTTCTGGACTGTGAGACTTTTCTCTGGAATCGTATATATCTGCTTTGGAGGTTGGTTGATCTGAAAGTTCGAGCAACAAGAAGAGAATATCTGGTGTCCATTTGTCGGACACAAGCTCCAATTTTTGAAGAGAAGATTCCATTCCGAGAGCCAGGTCTTCTCTGTTGAGAATATGAAATTTCTCAGCCAGTCCATTTAGCTTTGATTCCACCTCGAATTGGTTGACGCGCGCCCAATGGCTGGACTTTGTTGTTTTCAGCGCGTAGTCCCTCCATTTTTTGAAAGCTTTTGGATCGCTAGCGGGGGATATCTTGGTAACATCGGCCACCAGATCTTCCAGAGTGGAGTTGTTTTGAGCAAAAGCCATGGTTCCAAAGCAATCCGGGTCTTATTGCTCACCTAAGGTTCGAGAACGATGGAGGGATATGTTCGCAGCAATGCGGTCGCATGAGAGAAATCGCGCTAGCTCTTGATGAGCACATCCTGCGCAGAATTCTGTATCAGTCTTGTCTTCCAGCTGCTAGTTGTTTGCTACAATGAAAGATGAAGTTGCGTTACGCGATGGCTGAACTCCAGTCCGCAACACAACATTGAAAGAAAGGTAGTCACGTGATATTAAACCAGTACTTCTTTTTTGGATCCCTGATCCTTGCTCTCCCATGCCCCCTGAGGTCACTTTTTGGGAAGGAGAGGCCCAGCATCAGCAACTGCCAACCAACTGCCATCTCTCTGATAAGTGGAGTTGAAAACATCAGACCTCTGATCCCCTCTGATCTTATTCAAACATTCCCCTTGGTCTAAAAACTCGTCATGTCGTCGTAATCTACATCTTCTCCTCCTCTGCTTCATATCTTCCTGCGTTACAGCCTAGCGTCGTGTCGTCTTCCTCTCCCACCTTTCAACATGGCCGTTGCCAAACCTATCCGCTTTCTCGCGCTGGCTTCGCTATGTATGATATTCTACATACTATACATATTACAAAAACCCTCCGGCAAGGGTTCTCTCTCCACTGGTCCTCCTTCCAATGATCCAGCAGCAAAATACCGCGTAGACAGGAGTTTCCGCGATCCAAACCTAGATCGTAAGAATATCCCTTGATGAAAGACATGTTCCACACGAATCTAATCAAGGCGGCATCATAGCATCCGGCGAACCACAAGAACCATTACGACGAGTCGTAGGCAACAACTATGCGCCAGATAATCTCGAGTCTGAGCGTGCGAATGCTACGCTGCTATCCCTTGTGCGGAATTCGGAGCTTGATGATATGATCTCATCAATGCGAGATCTAGAGCGAACATTCAACCACAAATTCAACTATCCATGGCTATTCCTAAACGACGAACCCTTTACAGACGAATTCAAGCGAAGAATATCCGCCGAGACTAAAGCCCAAGTCACTTTTGGTAACATGATATCCGATCACGCCTACCAACACCCATACTAACCGCGCCATAGATATCCTCCCCAAAGAACACTGGGCCACCCCCGAATGGATCAACGAAGATCTCTACCAAGAATCCGTCCACGTCCTCGAAGAAAAAGGCGTCCAATACGTTAATAAAAAATCATACCACCAAATGTGCCGCTGGAATTCCGGCATGTTCTACAAACACCCACGCCTCAAATCTACCCGCTGGTACTGGCGCGTCGAGCCTAATGTACATTTCTTTTGCGACGTCGACTATGATGTATTCCGGTGGATGGAGGATCATAACAAGACGTACGGCTTCACTATCAACCTATACGACAACCCGGAAAGCGTAGCAAGTTTATGGCCAGAGACGCTAAAGTTTATGCACGACAACACGCAGTTTATACATCCGAATAATGCGATGAAGTGGTTGCAGGACGCGGACCATCGGCCAGATAATTTCAAACGCGCAAATGGCTATTCGACGTGCCATTTTTGGAGTAATTTCGAAATTGCGGACATGGGTTTCTATCGCAGCCCAGCTTATACACAATACTTTGAGCATTTGGATAAAGCGGGTGGGTTCTTTTATGAGCGGTGGGGAGATGCGCCAGTGCATGCGATTGCGCTTGGTTTGTTTGAGGATAAAAATAAGATTCATTGGTACGTCGATTCCTTCACTGTCTATGTCTTTAAACTAACGAATTCTCCAGGTTCCAAGATATTGGCTACCAACATATCCCGTTCTTCAACTGTCCCAACTCGCCGAAATGTCGCGGCTGCGAGGCTGGCAAATTTACAGATGGTGAACTCTGGCTGCATCAAGACGACTGTCGGCCGGTGTGGTTCAAGGAAGCTGGGAAAGGATAAACAGCATTTGTTTTGAATTATAAGAGGCAAGGTGTTTTGGCGTTGCGTGGCCAGGGAAACATTTGTTTAGTGCCATATATATATTTCTTACTAAAGCAGAAACATGCCCGTTCACGAGAAACGACGGCGTGTGCGATCTCTCGCAACATGTATACAATTGATCCGCTGCATGAAGCGATTTTTTGGTGTATCATAGCAGCGGAAGGGCATTTTGTATAGATAATAACATTATCATAATGTATCTTATTTCATACATTCTCGCATGGCTATGCTTTTCTACAGTCTATGTACATACATGCCAATTCCTTGCTGAGAAATGTTCAGTTTTTTAGTGACTTTTCAATCTCTCCTAATCTTACATCATCTATATTCAGCATCTTCAGCTACCATCGAGTATCGTAACCGACTCCCTCGACTCGCCCTCTCCGATGGCGGCGGCGGGCTACTCGCCAACTGACTTGCCCGAATAGTCGTCCATCCCGGCACGCTTGATCTGCTCGTCCGCGCTGCCGTACCAGCCGCCAGGCTTGCTGCATATTCCTCATCTTCGCCATCACTACCAGGTAATATCACCACATTCGGGATACTGTCGTCCGTGTCCGCCGTTGCCGGCCTTCGCCGCGAGGTAGTCGTAGGTATATGCTCAGGCACAGAATCGAGACCAACGGCCCGGATGGTTGCCTGCGGTGAGAGAGGTGCGCTGTAGGATGTGTATGTGCTGGGATATGCGTAAGGGGCGGTGAGAGAGTCGGGGATAGTAGGGGAAGTTTGGAAGGATGGCGCAAAAGCCATGGGTGGAGAGGCGCCGAGAGGATTGACGGCGAAAGCGTTTGAGTTTGCTGGTGAGTAGCGCGGGTTGGGAGGGAAGTCGTAGGCGGGCGCAGGAGAGCGGCGGGCAGGTATTTGTGGAGGCGGAGAGTAGTATGTTTGAGCGGGAGGCATGTCTTGGGTATCTTTGAGGGAATTGTTAGCAGAGAACATGAGATGGGGCGCAAGTAGGTAGCATACCATAGTTGCTGCTCTCAGAGTAGCGGGTCGGATTTTGAGAGTATTGTGATGATGGCTGGAGTGCGGTCGGTTGTGAGTACTGCGATGATGGTTGGAGAGGAGGATCTTGAGAATATTGGGATGAAGGTTGGAGAGCAGTATTCACTGGCGCTTCATAAGCTGGTGGGACTGAAACTGGCCGAGATTTAGGTCTTGAAGATCGCGCTTGATTGTATACAGGCGCTGGAGTCGGTGTGAATGCTGGGAAATCACGACCAAAGTTGGACGGATCGTGATCCGCTTCTTCGATTTCCTTCATGACTTGTCTTTCAAATCGCTGCCTCCGTCGAGAACAAAGGAAAAATATCAGTGCTGCCAGAGCAGTAACAAGAATAAAAGCAGCCACAGTCAAGCCAGCGATTGTGCCCTTGGACATGCCTCCTAGCATGGAAGCCATAGGCATGGAAAATGGCGATCCAGCGTCTGAAGTTGAATTTGATGTAGCGGATGGTGACCCTGATGGAGTTGCTGTAGAAAGTGGGCGGAGTGATAATGTAGGCGCTGTTGATGTGGAAGAGATTGAGCTAGTTGAGGCACTTGCCGCAATACTCGAACTTGACGGGCTGGTGATAGACGTTATCAGGCTCAAGCTACTGGCCAGTCCTGTGGTTATGGCCGTGATAGAATTGGTCCCTGTATTGACAGCCAGAGTGGTGGTTGGATTACTCGCGCCAGTGACTACACCGACATTCTGAGCATCAGCAAGGAAAGCTTGCTCCTTATTCAAATCCGGACTTAAAGCCATACTCCCCAAATCGCTCTGGGGGCAGCCTCCCTGCTGACAAGCATTACTTCGACAGCAGCCGATGAATGATGCTCCATTTGAGAAGGTACATGTGTAGAAGTCGCCTTGTCCGTTGCCGCATGTCTGATCCGGAAAAGTGCCATATGCAGCAGAATTGAAAGACGCAGACGAAAGATCTGAGATTGGACAGCCAGCAGAGTTGGAGCAGGGATTTGATTTGCAACAGCCGATGAATTTTGTAGAGGAGTCGACACAAATATACCAAGAGCCACCAGTCGGGCAGGTTGGTTGAATTGGTGTTGACATTTGACAACCACTCCAAGCTCTTTCTCCCAAAAATGAAAGCAAAAATCGCTATTGCGCCGCAACTAGCGAGAGATTTGTCGAACCAGCGATCTCTTGAGAAGTGAAATCTCTAGCATTGGCGAGGGTTGTCGTTGAATGAACTTGTATGGGTCGACGTTGGGGAGCTTAGGAAATCCAGGAACCGGGTTAACAACGTCCAAGAGCCAAAAAGATCTACTTTTCTTTTGACGTGCCAGATGATGAGGTGTCACAATTTTCAAAATTGCGATAAGCTTTTTCTACGCTCTCCTTAGGAGCCTACACCTACAGTGTAGCAAAGGGGGCAGCAGCACATGCACTGGCGATGCAGCAGTTGTGTCAAACTAAACCCGTCGACAGGAACAGCACTGACAACCACAAAAAAAAGGCCCAGGGAACCAGTCCACAGGAAACGCTTTGACAGGCCAGAAAAAGAATGGGAAACGGCGGTCTATTTTGCAGTGTTAAAACAAATCGTTTAAGAACACCCAGGGCGGCACCAGCGCAACTCCTCACGGATGCAGAGGGGAAACATGCACGTCTTATGCAGGTCCAAGGCCAGTTGCTACCATAAAAATACTAGAACCGAGAGACAGCCAAGCCATATCAAGCTGATGGCTCACAAGCTCTTTTTGCCGCAACATTGCCAGCGCAAGCGAAGCAAAGCTGCTACGGAGCCTAGAAGAGTTTTTGCGGGCTTCCAGTCAAGTGTTGTTACCAGTGGCTATGATGGTGGAAATGCACACCATGAGCCCCACCCCCCAATGGGACGAACCATTCAAGAGTCACACACGATCTGATCGGTGTAGACCGGAGAGGGAGTGTATGATATCGAGACCTAAGTGGCCGATTGGGTCGTAAGTCGCAAGCCTGCAGGACCGCATGGCCGCCACTTTGGGGATTGTCGACATTCAGAGAGGAGAGGCAAGAGACGCAAGCAGTCTGGCTTTCTTCTCAAAAAGGCCTCAGGGGTTTCTAACTGGACGCAGGAGCACAGGGGGTGTTTTACCAAAATGGCGATGCCTGTCACTGAACGGCGCCTGCCGGCTGCTCCGATCTGTCTGCAGCCTGTGCATCCCAGCCTTAGACCATCATCAACGGTTGATTGGTGGTGAGCTACATACACAGCCTGATATCATATCTTCTTTCAGTTTAGACTAAGAGATACTTTTTCATTTGGTAGGAGACGAATGTCTTTATGGGCCGTTTCTGTACCTATCTCGTAACAACTTCTTCCGTCTCGAAACTCTGAGACACATTTGCCCATTTCCACTGAAAGCATTGTAGAGGATTTGATAGTGAAACAAATATTTAAGCCCAAGTCATTTTGTTACTACTTGATAGACAGGCTTGACAGGCATTAAGAACTATAGCATGACTATTATCATGTACTCCGCCCCGATATTTTAGATCTTTGTATATCCCGGTTCGAACTTCAATGCCCAATTCCACGAGTCAAGAAAAACAATTCTTTAGACAAATCAGAGATAGCGCTTAAGAAACAAAATGTTTATGGTCCGTTTGGGCTAACATAAAGCCGATAGGCGAGTGTGGCGGAGTCCTCGATTCACGGAACAACATTCTAGTGAATCTAAATGACAAGAAACAAATTGAAGTCATCGGATCTAAAAAGATCATAGACCAAGTACCTATTATGAATTATAGGTTCCATTGTACTTTATAGGTAAGTTAGGCTAGATCTGGAAGATTCAATGTCGAATCCAAATATCCTCCAAGAATGATAGTCGTGCAGAGCCTGTCAACCAACAGTCAACTTCAATCATCACCGCCCCAACTGACCAATCGCTAAACTACAAAGGGATAATAACATTTCGCTCCCGAGCGCCTCGTACTTTGAGCTTCTTTAGACACGATGCTCCATCCTTGAGAATCAAGACAACAGTGTCACTTGCCGCAATCTTTGGGATCACAACTGATCCTGTGGCCGTAAAGCAGCCAAGGTCATTGTCAGTCCAGCCATCCACAACGTGGTACTTCTGACCCAACTTGACACCAGGAACCTCACGGAATGCAAAGGTGTAGTCTTTGGCGGTATCGTGGTTGTTGAATAAGAGGATCATAATGCCTTCCTTATACTGGCCAGCCCAGTATTCAGCAGGCTTGTTTGGGACATATGTCCAGTCAGGTGCGCTTCCCCATTTGAAAGGGAAGGCAGGTTTGCCATAGACATCATCTTGGTTGAAGGCGAGCAAATTCTTGTTCTTGAGAATTGCTACACTTGAAGGCTTGATCTTGTCTAGGTCAGTGCCAATGAGTAGAGGAGACTTCATCACGGCCCATAGGGCAAAATGAGTTCGTTCTTGGACGTTGGTGAGAGGAGCATTGCCAATTTCAAGCATGTCTGGATCGGAGTGTCCACCAAAGTCGACAGAGTCCAGGGTGAAGGTGTTCAAGTTGGCAATTGTAAGAATCGCGGTGAAGTTTGCTAAAGGTCAAAGAGTTAGTCAAGAAACTAGGAATGTAACAAGCATACTAACGTGAAATGTCACCGGTTGTACGCCATGACTGCGCAGTGGTGTTGCCCCAGAAATGAACTCCCGCGGTTCCCCACTCGCAGAGAGAGTATAGTATTGGGCGAGTTTGCTTATTGAGTGCATCTCGCATGGCGTTGTAGCGCTGAGCAGTTTTCGACTTGCTGTAATCGTAGCCTGCAGGACAGTATTTGTCTTGCCTTTTTAATGTCAGTAATACGGATTGTGCTAGGATCGCCTTGGCTTACGCGGTGTCTTGACAAGTAGTATTTGGCGTCATGCAGAATTGGCAATCATCTTTCATATTATCAGGGACGAAGCAATTGTCGTATTTTAGATCTGTGGATTGATTAGCTTAGGATGGTCACATCTAGTCTTGATCGATAGCTCACAATCAATTCCCCAATCTGAGAAAGACTTCGCATCGACGTCTTCGTAGTTGATACTGGCAGGATATTGTTCACAGGTTTTAGTGCCCGCACTAGAATAGATGCCAATTTTCAAACCCATATCGTGGATTTTCTTTGCCAGGCCGTCGATACCGTCAGGAAATTTGGTCATGTTTGGTAGCATGGCATGAGTTTTGGGATCACGCTGATCCTTCATAGACCAGCAATCATCGATGTTGACGTATTCGTATCCAGCATCCTAGGAGATAAGGGTAAGTCTAATAGGATCTGATATATTAAGGTGGTTACATACCTTGAGGCCCAAGTCAACTATCTTCTGTGCGGCTGTCAGGAACTTGGACTCGTCGATGTCGCAGTGGAAAGCATTCCAGGAATTGAAACCGAGAGCTGGCAGTCGTCCTACTCCACCTTTGGCAGCAACACTAAGTACTGGAGACAAAGAGGCTAAGAAGAAAGCAAAAATAGTAAGCATCGTGATCTGATGATTGGACATCATAATGATTGAAGGTGCTCCACTAGAGACTGGTCGTAATTGTTGTGTATCGAGGAGGAGGAGCAAGATCAAGTATAATATTCAAACGGCTTTATAAAACAACGAAATGCACAGCGCTCACCTTGATCATGAAAGTCACCATGACCATTGGCATTGATGACCTGTTGGTCCACTTTCAACCAGTGAGATCTATCAGGCCCTAGCCGCCATGTGGTCTCGTGTTTTGCTGTTGTAGCTTGACAAATGCCCGTGATCAAAACTGCCACCAAAAGAAGAAGCCGGGAAAGAGCCAAGGGAGAAGGCATATGGAAGTCGCTACAAAGATTGCTAGGTGTTGCGCCCGACTTGCGGCTGCCTTTTCACTGGCTAGCACAGCAGATGCTGTCGTCACAGTACCGGCAGAGTTCGATTGGAGAGAATTGACTGGAGCTCTGCACCTCGTTGATTTAAGAAAACTTCTAGTGCAAGTGCCCAGGTGGGCCAGATAAATCAGCTGCTCCTTGGGTAACTCTTTACAGGCCGGCACAGAGGTGGAGCCGTGCGTTGGAGGGCGTAGGCGCAATAGATAACCTCAAAGAAGGATGCCGCAAATCCCGACGTCCCTCATAACCTTGCTCTTTCTCGTTGGCATCAAGATTTTGGAGCTATCCGCGCGCCCTGATGGAGACCCCAGAAGATGAAGTTGGGAAGATGGAGGAGAATAAAGCCGAGCCGGGGCTACAATACCACGAATGAGCCATGCACATGCATCACCAACCCCCCCGTCCTATCCAACATTCCAGATACATGATTTTCACGTAAGTTGTACAACAGCTCGTTGGCACATGAGAGCCTTTTCCCATGCCAATTTCATAAAGACCGTCTTGATCGGTGGCAATTAAATCAAAGGTGATAAAAGGCTAAGACGGCAAAGGCGCACTCTTGGTAGTTTTGGAAGGCGTCAAGAAACTGTGCTCAAAGGAGAAGGTTACTCAACAAAATTCAATTCCATCAGGCACGACAATAGGTGGCTAATGTACCTAAGGTATAAAATGCTGGACTTGACTGGTATGGCACCAACCAAGCCATAGTCAAGTGCCACCGCATATACCAATTTGGAGACCATTTTAGGAGAGTTGACTTGTACTCTGATAGTTTGATAGGCTGACCAGATGAGTCCAGATTGGATCTTTTATTCATTGTATATCTATTGGATATACGCTCAAGCTACACGAAAGATTCCTGCCAATCGATGTCAGGATTTGCAATTGCTTCGCCTTTCAACATGACAAAATACATGGCGCCTTCCCATCAACGCTGATGGCTCTCAAGAGGGTATTCCGTTGAAAGATGCTATATTCGGCATTGCCTTCGATAAGAAACCAAAATTCGAACGTCCTGTATGGCAAATGATTCAATTGATAGCTAAGCGTGAGGCATTATAGGCATCGTAGTGGATGAGAGCGCGCCATTCATTTTGCCAGGACGTTCGCCTGCCTTCCCAAGTCGTGAGGTGTTTTTACCAAAGCCACACTCAAGTGTCGCCGTTCGACACCTCTGATAATCATTGAATGAGCTTGACCTGGATTATCCCAAGCATAAACGAGCGGCCTGTACTGATTTCGGAAAACTCATGGATCTTCGAGCTTCCGACCAGTTATGTCAGTAGTCCCGGTTTGAAGACACAGAGTTTGAACCTTTCCAATGCTCCTGAGACCGTTGCGGTAGATATATCGGACCATGACAGCGATGTCAAAAGCGAGCTGGTAAAAGGTTTGCGTAGCATGATGAAGGTTTGCAAAATCAGTTGGAGGTTAGAGTACAACATAGAAGAAATGCATACGCTGTACCGACTTCTAAGCAAATCAATGCCTCACTTTCTTACGGCCCCGCCTGAATCAGCTAGCATAAAGCACCTTTTATGCTTGTTTCCGGTGGTAGCACAAGCAATGCATCGCTGCAGACCGAGGGGGCCAAGTCTACATCAGAGACATGTTTGAGATGGAAAGAACCATGTGGATGACAACAGGTGCGCAAAATGAATAGCAAGCAACGCTTGATAAAGGAATCAGACTCAATTTTCAGCATGAATCTACTGTTTATTTCAGCTTGATGGTCCCTTGAACAGGTGTTCTCTACAAATTCTGAGGCTCCCCTGTATCATATTCCACTGCACTAGACATTTCTATTCTTGAGACTTGTTATTGCCCGTTCAGGTCGAGATTGATAAGAAGGGTATCCTCGCAAGCTCGCCATGTTTGTCTAGACCCAAAGTTACGTTCTTTTGATGAAGCATATAACGACGACTCAAGTGACCATCCAGAGCCAGCTTACAGTTGTAGTTTATCACTGCTTGCTTACATCACGCTTGAAACGTATCTGTTCACGGTCGGCCAAACGGCCATGCAACAGCCAGTAGACGATGTAGATCATCAAGCAGACAATCGATATGATGGAGAGTCGCATGTTGTCTGGACTCTCAGTGTTGACGATCTAGTACTCAAGTTCTATGACAGAAGCGAGATTGAGTATCTGACTGGCTTCGGAAAGTTTGGAAGATATTTCTTTTCCTTCTTTTGTACGCGAGTGCTGTCAAGTAAAGTGATTGAATTACTTTGAGATGGTTGTTCGAAACATATATGCTATGGGTGATACATGCTTTATAACGATTTTCTGCTTGACGCTTGACATCAGATATAGGGTGTCAGCTGAGTTGCTTATACAAATCACTGGTTTGGTCTTTGATGCCGCCAGAATGAAAGTATCATACATGCCAAATCATGATTAGAAAAGAGATCTTCTAACATCGTAGTAACTCAATCATTTGACTGAGGTGCCGCTTTGGACTGTCTAGGCGCTGTCAAATTCTCTCGACAAATCGACATAGGTACACTAGATAAACCTGCTGGCAAGATATCAGTTATGACTCTATATATATCGCAGGCACAGTATTTGACTTCAGCCTTGTAGATCACATATCAATTCAATTGTTCACATCTGACGTCGAGATATCCCGAACGAGCAATCACATTTTAGTCCGGATTTACTTTTGGCATCAGGTCGATCTTCAATCGATGGTACAAGGTATGTGTTCGGACGACTACTAAAGCTACGTTCTTTTGGAATTGTGAGCATCTGTTGTCCGCTGCTAGCCAAACGCCTAATTAGATTTGGATGCTGTCTATTCTATACAAGCATAAATGTATTCTGTACACAACACGCTTTGCTCACAGCATGATCTCTGCAAAAGAGAAAGGATTAATCAAACCAAAGCCGTTTTGTCCTAGACATCGCATCACCCTTTAGCCAGCCTACTCGGTATCCCGAACCACCTTGTCAATCTGCGTAGCCACATATTCAACATTCTTCGTGTTCAAGCCCGCCATACTGATACGACCATTTTTGGTCATATAAATATGTCCATCCGCTCTCAACTTGGCCACCTGGCCTTCGGTCAATCCCGTGAAGCTGAACATACCAATCTGATCTGTGATATGGTTCCACTTGCCCGGCGTTTTCAAATCCTCGAGCTTTCCTCTCAGCGCTTTGCGCATGTCGATAATCCGTCCACTCATCGTGCGCAGATTCGCTTCCCACTCGGAAAACAGTGCCTTGTCGTTCAGCACCAACGATGCAATGCGTGCGCCATACGCAGGCGGGTTGCTGATCTCACTTCGCTGAAGAATCGCGAGCTGACTGCCCACGCGCTTTGTGCGCTCACCGGCATCGGAAGAGGGCGCGGCGACAAAGTGGAAGCAGCCGGCACGTTCGCCATAAAGACCAAAGTTCTTGGCATACGATTGAGCAATCAGGAGCTCGAAGCCTTGCTCGATGAAGTGACGGATGGCGAAGTTGTCCTTAGCAAGATCGCCGGATGCGAAACCCTGGTATGCGCAGTCAAAGAAGGGAAAGTGTGACTTGCGCTTCATGATGGTGGCGATTGAGGACCATTGCTCGGGAGTTGGGTCGACACCAGTAGGATTGTGGGCGCATGCGTGCAGGAGGATGATGGAGTGGTCGGGTGCGGACTCGAGGGAGGCTTTCATGCCATCAAAGTCGAGAGCGCGGGTTTGTGGGTGCCAGTATGGGTAGGATTGTAAGGAGAGACCAACATTACTGAAAATTTGGTGGTGGTTGGCCCAGGTAGGATTGGACATATATAGAGCGGTTTTAGGGTAGACTTTTTGGTAGAATTTGGCTAGGAAGAGGGCGCCTAGATGGACAGCACCGGTTCCGGAGACGGTTTGAAGGGATGTAATCTTAAAAGGCTATCAGCATTGTTTCTATAGAGACCTTGAAAGACTTTTGAAGGACTTACTCTTCCTTCTTTGATGGCTGGAGAATCTCCACTGACGATCAGCTTCTGCGAGGCTGAAGTGAATTGAGCTAGACCAGCGATTGGGAGATATTCATGGTTGACTTCTGGATCCTTGTGGATGATCTCGTCGGCCTAGCAATTCCGTTAGACCACATTCTCTGCTTTTGCGGTTCATCCTACCTTCTTCACGACTGGAAGAATCCATGGCTTAGCGTTGTTGTCACGGTAAGCTCCAATGCCCAAGTCTACCTTCTTGTCTGAAGTATCCTCACGATATGCGGCCATAAGACCAAAGAGAGGGTCTTCGGGAGCCTGTGGAACCACATCTACGGAAAATGGACTAGCCATGGCTGAACTTGATACTTGGTTGGTGAGTTGCTGGAGTCTCGCTCGAGTAGAGTTGTGAGCCATTTTTAACACAGGCGGTCGCGAGAGCTTTATGCAGGGACCACTGGCGGGGCAAGAGTCGGTGTGTGGGGATAGACGTGAGCTGTTTAATGGTAGAAACCTTCTTAGCGGATCCGCAAGCTGTTCAATTGGAGAGTCGAATCAAGAAATTCACCAAAACAGATGATCGTGTGCTTCTGGAAACATTATACAAGGCTTATTTCTATATGGCTTTGAGCTACGCTAGTAATCAAATCTGGGGCATTTGATAGAACCCAGCCTCGGTTCGCCGGAAGCTGGGGATTACGGGTTTGAACATATTCGGTGCTATGGGCCGTTGCGTGTGATTGTAGACCTCATTTATAGAGATGCTTGCGGTTCATGAAAAAAGTCAATCTTCCGCGGTTGTGGATCCCAGCTTCATTTGCAAAGGCCGGGCTCATATTGGAGGCTCAAAAGTCCGAAATGCTTCTGTATTTCCGGTGAACTAGCATGTACGGTACGAAAGGTCTCTTTCAGTCAATTTACATGTTCATCCGGAGGTATATTGCAGAAGAAGCATAGCGCTTGAGTTCTGATCGAGGAGATGCGTAGGAAATGAGAAACATGATATAAGAGTATAATAGATGGCTTTGTAGAGAAGCATTGGAGTTGAAGAAGAGATGGAAACAGGGGCGATTGTTTTAGCATGTGCTTTGAAACGTGGTGCAGCATCTAATCTTATCCATGGTGCGTGCATCAACATTGAATCTCCATCAGCCTTGTGGTGCCTTGCGGCCTTGCGCTTGAGGCTTGACTCGCGGACTGGTTGCATAGCAACCACCGTTTGTTTTGGCGTTAAACTGTTTTCGTCTCCATCTTCCACTTTTCTACCATCCATATATTAATAGCGAACCCCAGAGCTCCAACTTGCATTGACTGAACCAATAGACAAGTCCGAATTGCTTTTGATCCTCGCTAGTATTGCATGATCACCACTCGTCTCTCCAGCATACTCGTTGTTGCATGTTCACATCATCACCCTCGTTATATCATAACCCACATGTACAGACACTGAACATCTGCATTCCACATACCACACTATGAACCGCTCACACTCACCTGGCAGGAATGCTGGGAGAGCTGGAGCTCCTCCTCCGTATGCTGATAGCATTCACGACGACACTTCAGCCATTCCACCAGGCAATACTTCATCACTTCGTCTATTGCTCCCCTCAGCTGACGAACTCTCACACCGACCGTTAGTCCAACCGTCTACTTTCGCGTCTGCTTCTGCTTCTGCTTCTGCTTCCGCGTCTCCTGCTATTTCTGCTCCTCAGTTGAAGCGCTCATCTCATACTCCTGCTACCTATCGCCGCATACCAGCCGACGATTGGGTAGCTGTAGAAGAGAAGACTACTCCTAGCGTTGCTCTCGAGGATCTTCTAGACGAAGCTGTTGAGGAACTCAAACAAGCGCCTCCAACTTCAGCAAAGAAGCCAAAAGAACGACACATTCGTTTTCAAGTTCCGATTGTTACCAAAAAGCCTGTAGCCTCCAGTAAGACTCCTAGTCCCAAAAACTTACACACAGATCCACGCAGTCTCTCTCCAGTACAACGATCATACCATCCTTCCACCTCCTCCTTACCTCTAAACTCACGGCCGCCGTCAATTCTGAATGACGGTCCCGAGCTTCCGCCTCCTGGCCCAGACATGAGCCAATTCCCACCATACGTCAGTCCAACTAGACCTAGTGTTGGGCGAGTTAGTGGTGCCCGTCCATGGACTCCATCACGAGGCTCTGGAGACTGGCCACGGCCTGCTGCGGCATCAGTACCATACGAGCCAGAGCATATCAATGGCAGCCCGCGTCCTGGTACTCCATCATCACGCTATGGTAGCCCCAAGCGACCACTTCCACCCGCTCCACTCTTCGCCGGCGGGCGACCAATATCTGGCGAATCTCACTATCAACCACCAGACGCCTCGGATATTCACATGCCAGAGCATGGTGACGATGTTTTTGCGATCGGAGACGAGGCCGATGAAGAAGAAGACTTTAGACCAGAAATGCAATCTCGCGACTCGTATGTCTCACAATCAACATTCACCGAAGAGTTCGACGACGAAAAAGTTGAGCATTACGGACCAGCCCCCGATGGCGCTCAGATGAGACGTGGTGTGCGAGCGGTCGAGACAACAAAACGAGAAGTCGCGTTGACAAACGGAGAACTTATCCTTGAATGCAAGATCCCCACAGTACTCCAAAGTTTCCTTCCACGAAAAGATGCCGATGAATTCACACATTTACGATACACTGCCGCGACATGCGATCCAGATGACTTCACAGCCCGAGGATTCCAACTGCGCCAAAACATTCTAAATCGAGAAACAGAGCTTTTCATATGCGTAACGATGTACAACGAAGACGAGATTCACTTTACGAGAACAATGCATGGTGTCATGCGCAATATTGCACACTTCTGCTCACGAACGAAGTCGCGAACATGGGGTCAAGACGGTTGGCAGAAGATTGTGGTCGCTGTCATTTCTGATGGTCGGTCAAAAGTCCACGCCCGAACTCTTGATGCCTTGGCCGCGATGGGCGTCTATCAAGAGGGTATTGCAAAGAACGTTGTCAACCAGAAGGAAGTGACAGCACACATTTACGAGTACACCACTCAAGTCTCGCTGGATTCGGACCTCAAATTCAAGGGCGCAGAGAAGGGCATTGTGCCCGTTCAAATGATTTTCTGCCTCAAAGAGAAGAATCAAAAGAAACTGAACTCTCATCGATGGTTCTTCAACGCTTTTGGCCAAGCACTAAATCCCAATATTTGCATCATGCTTGACGTTGGTACAAAACCTGGTAGCACGGCACTGTATCATTTGTGGAAAGCATTCGACAACGACTCCAAAGTTGCCGGTGCAGCAGGAGAAATCATTGCTGGCAAAGGAAAGGGCTGGCTCGGACTTCTTAATCCTCTTGTCGCGTCTCAAAACTTTGAGTACAAGATGTCCAATCTTTTGGACAAGCCGCTGGAATCAGTTTTCGGTTACATTACTGTGCTTCCTGGAGCTCTCAGTGCATATCGCTACCATGCCCTTCAAAACGATCACACTGGCCATGGTCCGTTAAGTCAATATTTCAAGGGCGAGACGCTTCATGGTCAGGATGCAGATGTGTTTACTGCAAACATGTATCTTGCTGAAGATCGTATTCTCTGCTGGGAATTGGTAGCGAAGCGTAGTGAGCAATGGGTGCTGAAGTTTGTCAAAGCGGCGAAAGGAGAGACTGATGTGCCAGGTAAGTTATTTTCCCTCTGACAAAATGTCCTATCTGACGAAATTGTAGATTCCGTACCCGAGTTTATATCTCAGCGTCGTAGATGGCTGAACGGAGCTTTCTTCGTTGCTGTCTACTCTCTACGACACTTCAAGCAAGTCTGGTCAACAGATCACACAATAGCTAGAAAGATTGCTCTACACGTTGAATTTGTTTATCAGTTTATTAACCTGGCATTCACATTCTTCTCACTGGTAAATTGCACCTTCATTACACCATTGAGCTCTGCTAACATGATTAGGCCAATTTCTATCTCACATTCTACTTCGTCGCAGGCGGCCTAGCCGACCCCAAACTAGACCCATTCGGCCACGGAATAGGAAAGATTGTATTCCTAATTCTCCGATACGCCTGCATTCTAGTAATATGCGTCCAATTCATCTTATCAATGGGCAACCGACCCCAAGGCGCCAAGCGAATGTATCTGTCATCCATGGTGATCTACGGCATCATCATGGCCTACACCACATTCGCCGCCATATACACCGTCATCAAGCAACTCATGGAGCCCTCCACCAAGATCGCTCTCGGCAACAACCTCTTTACCAACATGGTCGTATCCACCGCCTCCACAATCGGACTCTACTTCTGGGTCTCCTTCCTTTACCTCGACCCATGGCACATGTTCACCAGCGCCGCACAATACTTCATCCTCCTACCATCATATATCTGCACCCTGCAAGTCTACGCCTTCTGCAACGCCCACGACGTCTCCTGGGGTACCAAGGGCGACAACGTGACAAAAACAGATCTCGGGTCCGCCAATGCCAAAGGCAAAGACGGCCTCGTAGAACTCGACATGCCCTCCGAACAGCTTGACATCGACTCCTGCTACGACGGAGCCCTCCGTAACCTCCGCGACAGACTCGAAGTGCCCGAGACACCGATGTCCGAAGCACAAGAACAAGAAGATTATTACCGCGCAGTGCGCACCTATATGGTCGTCGTGTGGCTAGTAGCAAACGCCATCCTCGCCATGGCTATTAGCGAGGCGTATGGCACGACTCATGTGGCTGACAATATATATCTCAAATTCATTCTGTGGACAGTGGCGGTCGTAGCGTTGTTCCGCGCGCTGGGAAGTACGACATTTGCGGTCATTAACTTGATTCATTGGATCGCGGAGGGCCGTATGAAGTGGAGTAGTAAGTGGAGTGAACGAGGCAGCACGGTCAGTGCGGCGAAAACGACGAGCAGTACCGGGAAGAGTTTGATGTCAACCGGGAGTGTGTTTAGTAGCGCTGGGAGCTGGTTTAGTGGTGTTGGATCGAAGGTTAAGAACTTTGGGCGGTAGTTGTCTATGGCTGGAATGGATGGTATTATGATGGTATGGACAAACGGCTTGCCTGGACATGTCGATTGGAGTATTCATTGACTGCTGGCTCGGATATACTCTGAGGACCAGCAGTCTCAGCGGCGTTTGGAATGGTGTATGAATAGGGATGTTTAATGGTATGAAGACATGTCTATTATTAGCAAGACCAGTGCAGGTCGAAGGATTAGATAGTTGGGAGACTCCAATACAGAACACTCGGTGCTATCAAACCCTTCTTTCAAATCTGTAACAAGAAAATCAAATGGACAAGCTGTTGCTCGACAGTGAGTGCAACTTGATTTGACGTCTAGTCTGGAACTTTCGGCCGGGAACAGTGTTTCGGCCGACCGGATCCGACTGGACTTGAAAGTGAGTAAGCTTTGGAACTTGACGGCGCAACTATTAGAAATGTATACGACTTAGAGCAACCAAGTGCTAAGAGCCCAAGCCTCATTTTTCAAAGTCAGTACTAAAATCAGTCACAGCTATGGAGCTAGTACCTAATGAGTCTTTGGTGATGGACTTATCCCCGAATTGACGCGATGTGATTTACAACCAATATCTCAAAGCTGATAGTAGCGACAGACTTGGATTGCTAAGAACTCACAGACAAGAAAGACTCGTCGTAGCTTACCTTGTCGATATAAAAGGTATACCACCTTCTTGGATTATCGTGTTCAACTCACTTCAAATTCGCATCACATTTGTTTAACTATCGGCTTTTCAAAGCCTCCATCTCAAATCATCATATCACACTCTTCATCCCAAGTCATCCTGAAACAACAAACCATGTCTCTCAAGAACGTCGTCGTCGCCGGTGGTAGTGGCAATCTCGGCCCAGCAATTGTCAATGAACTCCTAGCGGCTGGCATCAACATCACGGCAACAAAGCGCCCAGACTCATCCTCAACTTTCCCCGACGGTGTCAAAGTTGTCACCACCGACTACAGCTTCGACTCGCTAGTCAAAATCTTCCAAGGCCAAGATGCTGTCCTTGCCCTTCTCAACGGCGCGGCCTTCAGCAAACAAAACACCATGATCGATGCTGCCGTCGAAGCCGGAGTGAAGCGCTTCTTTACCAGCGAGTTTGGCTCCGACACTCGAGATCCAGAAGTTCGCAAAGCAGTAACCTTCTTCCAACCCAAGCATGATGCTGTTGAGTACGCCAAGTCCAAGGAAAGCCAAGGTCTAACCTGGACGGCTATAATCACTGGGCCATTCTTTGATTGGGGCTTGAAGATGGGCTTCCTCGGAGCTGATCTGAAGAAACATACTGCCGAGATCTGGGATGGCGGCAACAACAAGTTCTCAGGAACAAATCTGTCAACCATTGGCAAAGCAATCGCAGCCATTCTCAGCAAGGCTGGCGTTGTGGAGGCTACAAAGAACCAGTATGTCACCATTTCGTCCTTTACCACTACCCAGAATGAGGTCCATGCTCTTTTGGAAGAGATCACTGGTGAAAAATGGCCAACAACCGCGGTGGACTCGGATGCAAAGATCGAGGAAGGCAAGAAGGCTATGGCTGCAGGCGACCACTATGGTGCAATGAGTATCCTTAAGGCTTATGCGTTTGGTGGAAAGGTTGATGCGGATTTGAGTAATGCTCCTGGAGGACTTTGGAATGACAAGTTGGGCTTGCCGAGGGAGGACTTGAAGGCCACTCTGAAGAAGCTCTTGGCTGCTTAGACTGAGTATATAGAATTCACTTCTTCGTCCTTGTATTGTACCCAACCGTGATAAGAGTAGGGAAGTTAAGGCCAATCAGTAAGCCAGAGATTGACGATGTCTTCAATGGTGTAACAGGTGTGTCTAAAAAGGTTGCGAAGATCGCATTGTTCCCAACATACCGTTCATTGGTGTGTAGGAACGATGGCAGTGGCTACAGCATGGTCTTTTTCGTGGCTAATACTGATAAGCACATTCTGGCCTCGAAGACCATCAACAGGCAGGGTATGAGACATTTGAGAGCAAAGTTCATCTAGAATGGATGCAACAGGTCCATTATCTGATGGAAGAATGACGATATCTTTCATGAATATCTTTCTTGGAGATGCCTTGATGATGGCTTCCTTGGCAGCCCATCTGTCGTTCATTAGAGCTTGAATCTTGATATGATGGGTATTTTGTTATACCGGCCAGCGAGGTGTCTAGCTATGTCCCATTGTCCGGAAAATGTCGGTCTGCGCTGGTTGAATTCCTTGATCTCATGCACTGTAAAGCATCGCCTCATAAAGTGCTGTAATCTGGCGGGATTTATGTCGTTTGCTGCGCCCTTGCTCAGCAGCGCAGCGATGCGGCTCACGCTGCAAATGTCTGTACCAAGGCGAAAAGGAAAAGGAAACGCGCGAAAGGACATTTATCAAAAGAAGATCAAAGAGTTGAGAGAAAATAGAAAGAAGGCGCTTGAGAGCTCAAAAAACCTGACGTTGACTCCAACCAATGGCAAATTGACAAGGATCATCAGCCAAAGCTCATAGACAAGTTTCCAAAAGTTGAGCTTCATTCCACCAGCATCATCACCAACTTGTCCTCTCCTCGTATCAACCACCACAACCACCAACTTTCCAATTAACCTCCAAAACCTTCACACAATGGACATAACCCCTCTCTTCTCAACAGTTCTCTCCCAAACAACCTCCCCCCCTCTACAAGCCCACCCCTTCGATCTCCCCTCCCTAACAACCTTCCTCCAAGAAGCATACCGCATCAACACCCACATATCCTCCCTCGCGCACTACCTCCGCTCCATCCGCGCCCCCTACCTCGCCCTCTCCAACACCACCCACACACGCTCCACGCGCGCCACCAACAGCAATGGCAAGTCCATGAGCGATGCAGACCGCAAACACATTGACACCGAAACGAAAACCCTCCTCACAAATCTCTCCTCCGCAATCGCCAGCTTGAGTGCGGCAGCGACAGCAGATGCTGAAGCGCGCGCGGCTATAGCGCAGAAAAGTAGGAATAAGGGCCTAGGAGCGTTGGGGCGATGGGCGGCGGGTGGAGGGGCGGTGGTTAGGAGTTTGGAGGAGAGGGAGAGGGAGGAGAGGGAGGAGACGGTAAGGAGACATCGGGAGGGCGTGGTGTGGTTTTTGCAGAAGAGGTTGGAGGCGGTTAGTGAGGTGCAGTGGGGGATGGTTGCTGTGAGGCTGCAGCGGGCTGTGGAGAGGAATAAGAGTGTGTTGTATAAGGGGATGGGGGATGGTATTGTTGGGAACGGTACGATGGGTAATGGAAGCGCGATGACGAATGGCGGAGGGATGGCGGCGCGGGCGGTGGAGATTGAGCGGCAGGAGAAGTCGGGGGCGAGTTTGAGTGAGGTGTTGAGTCCGGAGCAGGTGCAGATGTTTGAGGCGGAGCAGGAGGATATGGTGCGGTATTATAATAGTGAGCTGCAGAAGATACGGTATGTCATTCACGATCAAATTAAGAAATACGTGCTAATAGTACCGCCAGGGCCGTGGAGAACTCGTTGGTGGAGATATCGTCGTTACAAACAGAGCTGGCTATGAATCTGGAGATGCAATCCGAGAATATCACACAGCTAGTCTCGGACTCGGTCCTGACGACAGAGAATGTTGGGCAAGGAAACAAGGAGCTCAAGAAGGCCAGTGAAAGAGCCAGTACAGCACGAATGGTCTTCTGGTCAACATGTGGTTTTTGTACATTTTTGGTTGTATGGGATCTGATCTTCTGAGCTTCCGGCGGAGGAAAGAGACGGAAGCAGCTGCGTTGGCATATGTTGAGTGCTTCGTTAAATGATACCCATTTGCATTTGCTATTATTACTGTCATACTAGGTACATCATCCGAAAATTCAAGGCATAATGATTGTTCAAATTACATTTATATTGAGCCATCATAAGTCATAAAGGATATCAAGGCTAACTAAAAATAATAATCAAACGCCTACCAAATCGATGCTATTCGATCTATGCAATTCTGGTTTTGTACAAATGGTATCTCGCAATGCTATGACAAAATACTGTGCTGCTGGGTTAAATTATGACTGGCGCCGCCATGCTGTGCCTGTTCCGCGCCGGGAATGTCGCTGGCCTCTCCGCTCGTGTGTAACGATTCTTTGTTCTTGTTTGGGTTTTGTGATTTGGTTATGATGGATAGGTGTTGAGAAGTCGAAGTATTGCTCTCTGGATCTGGTGGCAAAGCTTTGGAAGGGCCGTCAATGCGGACTGCTGGTGTGCGTGCTTTGGGGGTCGAAAGAGTAGAGGACATGGTGCTGATGCTGGTAGATTCACTAGTAGAGTCGAGAGGCTCGAAATACGTGTTCGTTGGTTTTGTCTCTTCTTCCAGGCCTGGTGCAAAAGGTGTCTCTTCTCGAATGGGAAATGTAGGAAATGTCGCGACTTCTGGATTCTCCTCTTCGACATTCGGCAACTCTTCCATTGGTGCTGAGTGTTTGAGATTGGTTGTACTGGTTGTCATAACAACTGGGGAGTGCTCGAAAGACTGTGACTCGGCCTGTTCTTTATGCTTGATAGACTCGCATTGTGGTGCTAATGTCGATACGGAGGCGTGGATCTCCTCTGGTGCAGTGGTGATGGTGCTATGCTTTGAGAGAACCTCATTTGAACCACCTGAAGAAAAAGATCTCTCTTCATCGATCGTAGAACTTGCGAGATTTACTGCAGGGGTGTCACGCAGAGATGCGCCGGTCGTCGAACCAAAGTCTGATTCTCCTCTGGTTCTAGGTCGCTCACTCTCTGATTGAGTGAACGGAGAAGCATCTCGTGGCAGCCTTCTATCAAGTGGCAAATCTCGGTCATCAAAGAGATATTCGCTCGAAGCCGCGGTAGCGTCAGGAATTGTTCGAATGCTTGAAACTTCGGAAGTATGGCCAGGAGCTTTCAGTTCAAGGCTACGAGAAGATCGTCGTAAATCATCTTCAATAAACTCTTCCGGGTCAATGTATTGTACCATATCCGAGTGGTCTTCAGTAGGCTCGGCAATTCGAACTTGGGGTAGGTCATCCACTCGTTTGTAGCTGTCTATCTCTTCAGGCAAAGGGAACATCTTCAAAAGGTCTTTGGCTGCAACGCGATGCTGGGGATTGGGGTCCAAGCAGATCTCGACCATTTGACGAAAGTAATCAGGAATATCAGAATTCGTTACCGGTCGCAGCGGTCGTGGTTCCAGTTCAGGTTCGTCGATGCACATAGCCAGAGCCCAAAGAACCATTCCAAGCTGGAATAAATCGGTCTTGACGCCGATGAACATTGAGATGCGTTGTCCAGCCCGAATCATCTCTTCAAGTTCCGGAGGTTCCCAGCCCACTGGACAGCCGCGCCGGTTGACATCAATGAGATAAACATTATCATCACTATCAGCGACAATGTTAGACAATGTGAAATCTCCTTGAACAAAGCCAGCTTCGTGAACGTCAGATAGACCCTGAACGATTTGACGTGCCCATCGTTCTCGACGATTCCAGGATATAGTATTCGAATAGCGCATATCATAAATAATGTCCACGAGCGCACCTTGGGTAGCAAGACTGATAAGTAGACCTTTGACAACAGTTTCGTCTTCGTCAACCACCAGTCCTTCAAAGCTGATGACATTCTTTGCATCCTTGAGAGCTGAGAGTGCTGCAATTTCGTAGAGAAATTCGTCAACCGCTTCGGGTCCAGGGATTTCTTTTTTGACCAAAATGCGACCATCGACGTTGACCTTGTAAACAAATCCTGACATGTGGGATTCAAAAAGTACCTCTGATTCTCGATAAAGAGGACATGCCAGGTAATTGAGCATCGATGTTCTCGGGTATGAGATGACTTCGTTCAAGTCTTCCGAGCAGTGAACATGGAGTCGCCCATCCATGGTCTTGAGCTTCAAGTTCGTGACAGTAGAATAGAATTGAATATCCAGTAGTGAGTCTCTGATGGATTCATATATCCGTGCGCTTTTGTCTTGTTGGTATTTCAAACTCTTTAAATCTTCCTCCAGTGAATCCGGACTGGGATTTCGATAGTCGCATGAGACTGTCAGTCGTCGCCATTTGTTTGGTTCTTGGGCATATGTCACAAAGAACTTTTCGCGATCAGATCGGTCTTTGAAATGCATGCTGAGATTGAGGATCCATTTTGCTTCCAGTTCTGCTTGTATCAACAATCTTTCGTGATCGTCATTGACCTGGTCTATTGATGCAAGGGATGTTGAAGGATGTTGTGCTAGTTGAGGGGTTTGTGGTTCTCGTAGTTCGACAGTACTCAACTCCAGCGGTGAGATGACTTGTTGTATTGCCCGGTCTGCTTGCCTCTCAAGCTCTGTATCATGTGCAATTGGTTCATCGTGAACATCTTCGAAAACGCTAGATATATCCGGAGCAGACCGAGAAGGCAATGTAGGCTGAGGAGGAGGGGAATGCGCTCGAGTATTGATGTTTGGAATCCTACGATCCACAGACAAAGCTCTTCGTTCATCGGCATCGGGTTGGTAAGGGAAGAGGCGGTCGCGTCTTTCAGAGTTTTGGCGAGTAAATGTCAGTGGCCGAGACAAGCCAGGTAAGACTTTTCGAGAAGGGTTCTTCCGCAAGACATCCTGCTCCTTCTCGTCGCACATTGCCGGCTCCTTCTCCAAATAGCCTTGACTCGTCCGCCTCGATTCCCTCGGAGCTTCCTCTTCACCGTCTCCCTTCAACCAACTCTGTACTTTGGTCCTAGCCTTGCTCCAAATATTTATCATTGCCGGCGAATGCAAAGCGGAGTCGGGGTCGTCGAGATGAGGGAGGGAGGTGGCATATTGGTGGTTCTCTTCTTCATGTGGCATTGCCTCGTCTGAGACTACAGACGACGACGGGTGGTAGGTGTCAGAGCATATAGGAGGAACGAAAGTGTTGGTCGCGGTTAGAAGTCTTTGATATGCTGTGGTTGTACAACACAGAAGCAGGGATAGTCCATCACCCACACTACGGCATTGACATGGACTGGCCCGGGATTACTCAAGTATGGCCTGACAGGATGCCCACGAATGGATAATCTGGCTGTAACGTGCCTTGCAGAAGTGCTTGTAGCGAGAAATGGACTGGTAAATAATTGGGGAATTTGGGAGAGTATGCGGGTCAGAGTGCAGAAGAGAAAAGGAGGTCATGTATGAAATCAACAACAAACGCGAAGCGTGGTGTACAGAAAACAGAACTAAGGACTTGTCACTCTGCAGACTGCAGTACGCAGCAGTAGGCAACAAGATCTCGTGAAAGGCTTTCACGCTACTGGGCACAAATGATTGAAAGCGAGTTTTGATTGCATGAAATTGCCGCTTTTTTTCTTTTCCAATAAATCCAAGCCAATGATTGGAAAAGCGGTCAGAGCGGTGTGGGCTGGTAACGGTCAGGACTGAGGAGGGTGCAGAGCCTCTGATGCCCAAGATCCAACCTTTGGGACACCGCTTTCAGGATTGTTGGCAAGACTGGGAGAAGCTTGTGGCGAGTCGTGATAAAAGCAGCAAGAAAAGTTAAGTAGAGCAGGTATGCAGTGGGTTATCGGGGAATTGAGCAGACTAAATAACATCTACTCTAGCTCGTCGCCCAGCTACACGGACTACTACGAGAAAATATGCTCCATCATGCATCCGTTGTCGTGCCGCAACTCCTCAACTTGGCCATCTTCAGTCTTCAAGCGCGGTGCGCCCGCAACATGCCGGCGAAATAAGACTGACACTGGCCTCATACCTACATGAAAAGGCTGTCAATGTGCTTTTTGGTCTGACATCCGACCGGTGGTTGGCCAGAGCGGATCTTGCCAACTCATCTTCACCCACCAGCCCTCTGCACTAACATCAGACATACCTACGAGAGCCATTCACAGTGCCATAATCGACAAGCCTGCATCCACACCAAATCGATACTGCCTGTCGCAATTGCCCAAGATAGACGAGTTTCAGCGAGCCAGCCAGCCCCCTGCTCAACCAGTTCGTCGAGTCCTGCCACCTCAGAGAAGCGTTGAAGAATTCCAAGTGCATTGCCGCAGCGGTTCAGTATGCAGCCCTTCACGAACTTCGAATCAGCATCATATCTCACTTCCGGGCGAAACATTGTCCTATCATCTTTTAACTTAGCGAGCCTTGTTGCGTTGCCAATAATGCAGGCTAATATCGCATCTGATATCACAACAGACATCATATCCTCATCGTCATATCTTCTAGCTTCCAGCCCATTTACCAGAAAACAACACAGAAACCTCCAAGTTTCGAGGAATATGCTTGCCAATCGTAGCAGCACTCCCGACAATCCCTGGCGCAGCTCAACTACTCCTCCACTTCCTCTCCCCGGCCTCGGCGTAGCGCAATGCACTTATCACGGCCTTGTTATGGGGCTTCGTTGTCCGGCATCGCTGCGCCAGAAAAGGCTGTTCATTCAATCGAGGCTCGACACGTAGGTCTGCGTTCCTAACTTGATATTGATCCTATTTCACTCAGCTCCCAGCGTTACGTGCTGTTCACGCCGCTTATCTTGACCAGCAGACAGGCAATCAGAAACGCTTCTCGGATCTGCCATATTATTTTGGTACCTTTTTGCGTTTCAATATCCGTTTCCATGCATATGACCATGCCATAGAAGACCTGTAGAATTCACGTTTGCTATCGGCAATGTCTCAAAGATATAAAAATCGGGACCTGTATTCACCAACCCGCTTATGCATTGAAATCTTCATATCAGTTTCCTCATTTAAATCTTTTCTCCTTCTAGGATCACTTTGGCTTCGTCAGTTTTCCACCAGCTCACTCCTTCTTGGCCAGGATAGGCATATCGCGCTCTGCTCTCTTCCTTCATTTCCACACTATAGCCTGGTGCCATGGGAGTTACAAAGTGGCCTTCCTTGACCTCGCATGGATGCAGAAAGTGCTCATGCAGATGATCAACATACTCGAGCACGCTCTTCTTGCCTGTGACAGTCACGTAGTCTATCGTGCTCAGATGCTGCGTATACTCTGGCAGACCCACGCCTCCACTGTGCGGTACAATCTGGACGCCAAATTTGGCGGCGAGCAGAAGCACTGCAATGACTTCGTTGAGCCCTCCAAGTCGGCACGCATCGACCTGGCAAACGTCGAGAGCACCCGCCTGGAAGAACTGCTTGAACATAACCCTGTTCTGAATCATTTCTCCCGATGCAACGCCAATGCCCAATGGCTTAAGCGCCTTGCGGATCGTCGCATGGCCCAGCGCATCATCCGGCGAAGTAGGTTCCTCAATGAACCACGGCTTGAACTCGGCCAATTGACTGACCCACTCAATCGCGTCCGGCACCGACCAGATCTGTAAACCATATGCATCAGTGAACCAAGATCACTACAACCGTGAAGAACCGTCTCAATCATACCTGATTCGCATCCATCATAAGCGTATTCCCCTGATCATACCCAATCACACTCCTCGCCAATCCCAACCGTTCCTTATCCTCCTCCAAACTAGTCCCAACCTTCAACTTAAAATACTTATACCCCTCTTCCATCGTCTCCCTCAACAACCTCTTAACCTTCTCCTTATCATACCCCAACCAGCCCGCACTAGTAGTATACGCCGGCACCGCCCTATTCTCCTCCGCCTCCCTCACCCGCTCCCTCTTCCCCGCCTCCGCCCTCTGCAATATCGCCAACGCTTCCGCCGGCGTCAACGCATCTACAATGTAGCGAAAGTCGATTAGACGCACAACTTCTTCAGGACTCATGTCGGCGATGATGCGCCACACGGGCTTGTTGAGGACTTTGGCCCAGAGATCCCAGAGCGAGTTTACGACGGCGCCGAGGGCGAGGTGGATGACGCCTTTTTCGGGCCCGATCCAGCGCAGTTGCGAGTCGGCGACTAGGTACCGCCAGGTTTCGCCCCAGTTGGCGACGAGGGATTCGAGGGTTTTGTTGTGGATTCGTTGGCCGAGGAGTTCGATGGCGGCGCAGACTATGTCGTTGCCGCGGCCGATGGTGAAGGTCTGGTAGGTTGTTAGTTTTCATAGTTTGGGCAAAGGCTCAATTGGTAGGGAGAGGAATCTTGGGCAATGGTTCAAGGAAATAAGTGTGGGTTTGAGAGTGTGTGCTTACCATTCCATGACCGACGTGTTCGGTGTCGGTGGTCAAGATGCAGTAGGCGGCGGAATAGTCGCCAGCTGCGTTCATGGCATCAGAGCCAGTTTTGTCCAGTGATGTTGGGAAGCGTACATCGCTAGACTCGATCTTAAGAATCTTGACCATAATGAGAGTGAGGAATAACGCAGGTGGGAAATAGAAGGTGTCACAGCAGACCTGCGGAGAATCGCAAAAGAGACAATGTTTATCACTTGGACGGAGAGGCTGAGTTGAGAGAAAAATCAAGTCATATCATTTTGGTATACCCCTCGGGTGGGACCTCTGACAGCCTCGTCGCGGGGCTTTTGGCCGCGGCTATATTGTTTGTGGAATATACAGGTACGCTGGGAAGTTGCTCTCTTTAGACAAAGCAAAACCATTTGGTAGAGGCACCGATATCGCTATGATTTCAGCCTGATTGCATTACCTAGGTACATACTGACAGGCCATTTGGTCGACAGTATAATTGTCACGCTCCCATCAGGCTCTGTAGCTCCCATCAGCTACGTTCTATTCCGATTACTCTACTACCCATTCAGGGTGTAAAACAGTTTCAGAATACTGGATAGGATATGATTAAGAGGATATGCGCTTTACAAGGTGCGGTGGTTAACATCACACTCGGTGGGAGCGCGCCATTTATCTTGTGGACCCATTGACAGATGTATAATTCTGTCATATGTCTATACAGTGAATTATATCTGACTTGTCCTCACTGCCCATACTTTACGATAACGAACTAATACCGACGTTCCTCATTTACAATTATAATGTACAGAATAAGATTAAAATCCAAGACGTCCTGATTCATGATGTCCGTTTTAGGGGATGTGCTTCAGTATTCAAAACGTAGTCATCCAAACTCACTAAATCCGGTTCTGAAAATATCAGGTAAAAGTACTTGAGTGTCTCTGCAAGCCAAAAAGATTCCATCCTATCAGCCTTGGTTGGATTGATCGCGTTACAGTCGTTGAGGGCGGCATGAGCTATGCTGGTCTTCGTCTTTGATATTATGGTATTGAACATATCCCATGCTCGATCCTGTAGAGTAGCGTTACCGGTGATCCGATATAAAATAAAGACGGATTCGATAGCTTCGGGCCTGCGGAATGTTATTTCAAAATTCCACCAAGATGTAGGCACTATTGGGGACTAACCTGAGAATGTATCGTGAATCATCCACAGTCATGATACCATGCGGAAGACCAAGATTTTGGAGCTGTTCTTCAGCACTCGTCACGTCTGTCGTGCCATACTTTTCAGTCATGGCCGAGACCCATTTTGCTTGATCCCAATCGCACTTAACCTGGAGCTGTCAGCGATGTCATCCGGCCGCATGGGCATCATATCATTGAACAGTTGGTCATTTCTGATGAGAGGGTGGAAAAGCTTACTTTGTCAGGGCAGGGAAGTGTATGAATGATCTCTGGCATGATTCCTCCTCGCATTGATTCATAAGCCCAAAGACAACCTTCCATTAACTTCTTTCCCACTTCCAGGTCTGCCTCGCTGTTGAAGGCCTTAGCTGCCAAAGCGACCATGCCTCCAGCAAAGCACCCAAGATGTTGCGCTTGAGGGTCTGTTGCAGATATGACCTGTCCATTACTGTTCACTTGACCGGCAAACAAGATATCTTTGCCATCAATGGTCATGGGTCGAAAGAAGATATGATTTTTCATGGTCGTCAAAGTGCTTTCGTACATCTGTTTATATTGCGTAGCGCCGCCATTTAAGAGAAGATATTGCTAGTTTTGAGTTAGTGATCATCACATGCATTCGTGAACCGCTTGATTCCTTATCATACCTTAGGTAAATATTCATAGGCGGAGTCTGCCATTCCGCCTATCGTAAACATCTGACTGCCTGTGAAATCTTCCGTTTTGGCATTGACCTGGATAGGCCACATCCCCGGAAGTTTAGTTTTATTTTGTTGGTCTTCAAAGATGCTCATGATGCGTTGTACGGCATCGTAATACTTTGTATCTCCGGTGAGCTGCGATAGTCTTGTGAATTCCAGCGTCAAAGATCCTATTTCAGCCAGTAGAATGCCGTCAGGTGCTTCTTGCGGCACGTTTTCCACCGCGTCTTTGAACTTCCAACGAGTAATGGGCATTCGATTTGGGGTATCAAAAGCTTTATAAAGCATGGAACCCATCTCTGCTGCCTTTTTGAGGAGGGCTGGATATTGACCTCCTGATAGATCATATGCCGCCATAAATCCGCCCAGATATCTAATCGTGGTTTCAAATACGTTGATTTCGTCAAGTGCGCATGTAGTGAAGTCGATTTTGTCGATAGCAGCTACGGCTTCTTCGAAATCCTCTTTCATATCCATAATCCAAAGGGTATCTAATGTGCAGAGTGACATGTTAGTATGCGGTACGGTTTAGCGTAGCATCCACTTTGACATACCCAGCGCATCAACAAGGGTTGCTGCCCAGCCACCAAATGGATTCAACGCTTGACCAGATAGTGGTGCAACTTCATCTTTTAGCCATGCTTTACTTTTATAGCCAGACCAGGCATGAGTAAAGTTACTCTTCACCGCTTCTAATTTTGCCAGCCGCTCTTGTCGGTGTGTCGAAGTCTCTGTTGGAAAGGTTGCTTGTATTTTAGGAATGCTATGAGGAATCGCGGAAGGGAGAGGTATCATCGAAGTAACGGGATATCGAGTTGGGACATTTGACCACTTGAAGCGCTCCTTGAGCGTATAAGGGCCTGGGCTTTTCGCTGTGGCGTAGTTGCCGTTTTCTGCATGATCTGATAGAGTTTGACTTCTATTATACGACAGACGATGGTAAGATAAAGATACGATGGCAAAAGAAAGGGTAATTGCCAAAGCGAGGCGTGAGTGAGAAGCTTTCATATCTGATCAGTCCTAAATGTTATGGAGAAGACTAGAGCACATAGTTTATGCAAAAGGCATTGTCTGAGCGAAATGAACTGACGCTCTTTTTTCGGATGACGTTTGATCAGAAACAGTGGTTCTGACTTCTGGCGTTTGAGGAATTGAATACGTTGGTTCAAGGTATTGAAGTGGAAGATTCAATCCATAAATCTCAAACTAGATCTTAAGATTCCCTTCTGCGCCTCAAATTGAATGTTGGCTGAAGTCAGTCCCAGCCCAGAACAATCAGTCATTGGACAAGTAGTGGGCAACCGCGAAGGAACAGCCTGATAGCCCCTGTCGTGGATGCATAACGGGCCGTCCCGAAGCTTAGCGCACCCGATCACCCAATCAAGATTTGTGAGGAAGCGGCAACCAACCTGGAACCAACTGGGAACCGACTAGCTGCTATTTTAGTCTATCTCGTCCAAATGGTTGACAAAATGAATGGCGTGCTCCCATCAACTACCATGCCTCCCATCATACTCTATAATCAGAAGATGTTTTACTTTCCTACGTGTTCGATAGAGAATCCACGATTCTGCGCATCTACGGGGAAATAAAGCGCTCGGTTCTAAAGCGTAGCAGATGGTATCATGGTCATTGGTAGCTACCGTACTTGATGGGAGCGCGCGATCTATCTTGTTTACCGTTTGCTTGTATTGAGAGGGAGACCACTGCCATGGCCGCCTGAGGTCCTCTATTCTGCCTGGTCACCCAGACACTCTAGATATATGATCACGGATTACTTTGATGCTTAGCAGAGTACCATTATCCCACAGATAGATCATTGAAACTCCCCAAACTTTGATCAAGAATATACAATCCCAAAATCCGAAAGGAGTTGGAACAATCATGGTTTCGTATTCTGCTGGCATGCCGTATTCGATAGCGAGCCTCGGTATTTACTCAATTCTTCACAGAACTCACTCATGGGCAGTAAGGATTGTCAAATATCTAATCTCACCACGAGGTAGAATCCGAAGGTAGGCTGAAAAGCTTGACACAGCAAGTACTGAAGAAGCAGTCGGCTCCGTGAAGTATTCCATGCAGTTGATGGTAGCTTGAAAGCTTCGCTCCATTTCAGTTCATTCGAAATCAGAGGCAGAAGACATATGTGAACATCGTTGCCCCGTGTTATCATTGTCATTATCGTATATTTAACTTAGCTAATTCCGAGTTATGATGTATCTGTAGATGCACTATCGTATTAAAACGCCTCCTAGAGATGCCATCTGTACAACGGAGGAAAGGGATGCTTCAAGGTAAAAATAACAAAGCATTGCGATCATGCGTCCACCAAATCGCTCTTCAAGCGACATGAACACATCACAGCCAGGGTAGGTCGGTACACGTACTACCTTTTACATGAGCACATCCACTAACAAGGGCGTCAGAAATATACCCAGGACCATAACAGAAGTCCCAACAATGAACACTTCAGCCAACGATCGCCTTGCGGCAATCATTCCCAAAGCACTTGCCATCATTATAGTCAGTACGCCAGCCATGAGAATCTTCAGGCCGACGGGTTTCTGTCCATGAGTGACATGCTTCAGCAAGGCAAACATTGCGCCGAAAGTAGCGACTATAATCGCAAGCGATAGGATAATCAAGAACTTCTCGACACATTTGACTTCTTTCTTCCAAAAATGTTTGATCTCTTTGACAGCACCGATGTCAACCAGTCTGTCACCGTTGATTCGACGGCCACATAACACTACACCGGAAACATGCTCTTCAAGTGTGTCGTTCGTGTTCACGTAACTTAGTCGAGGTGGGCTGTTGCAATCAACGACAGGTGAGAGGACGTATGGAGGGGCGGTCGCGCTGACATGGTTTTGGGCTAGCGGGTCCATTCGGCTGGTGCTACCTGAGGGTTGATGCTTGTTGTCGTTGAGCCGAGTCTTCAAGATGTCCGGTTGTACTGCGCTCGCGTCTTGAAAGTAGATTGCTGGCACTTCTTGCGTACTGGCTCCAGCTCCAACATAGAACAATTCCGCCGAAATTTGAGGGCGGACTTCCGCTAGGGACTCGTTCGAATGTTGGGGTGTAGGTTGAGAGTTACGATTCGAGGAGGCTGAGTTGGTATCGATCGAGGAATTCTCTTCTGGAGTTTGGGTGTGATGTGAAATGTCAACTCTATTCGAGAGAAATAGAAAAGAGCAAGATGGCCTGTGGCTTTTTAGTCTTCAATGTACAAGAACTGCTGTAGCTCTCAGATCCTGATTTATAGGAGACAAGCTACCACTCTCCCGCGTATCGGCAGAAGGGTGACAGCCGACTGACAGAATGAACAGTGCCCTTCCACCAACGTGAATGACTTCCATGACTCCCAGTAGCCATTTGACTAGAGCATGCCATAGTCGATAGGCTGTCTGATAGTCTACGCATCTGATGGGTCATAAAGCACTCGCAGCGTGAGTGAAGCGACCATATGAGAGTCAACAGAGTTGATGGGGCCACACCGGTTTCTCTGTTCTCTGGTCGGGAGCGCAAGAGAGTATTTGAAAGGGAAGGGAAGTCTTACCTCTCGCCCAAGGCGATGTTCACTTCATTTTCTACATCACTAGACGCCGTATGGCCCAAAGATGCATGAGCAGCCGAGGGGAAAGCCTGAGAGCCAGATGCGGCATGGACTGGCTCCAATTCCAGCGATTCCATCGAGTTTGTGGCGTTACCTATGCAGGGGAATCAATCACAGAAACCTTTTACTTGTGCGGCAGACCTACAGTGTGCAGCAGAAGCCATGCTGAGTGGTAAGGATTTGTTTTTATCGGCGATATGGTTGTGAGATGCTAGAAAAGAACTTTTTTGGCACTAGATTTCAAGAACAGCAAGGCAAGGAAGTCAATAGTTGATATACGAGACGACACGAGCTAGTTGCAGGAAGCTTCGACGACCTAGGATGAGACGAGTTTGACAAAATAGGAAGAAAAATCGAGGCTCTGCTTATCCACTTTCCGTATTCGAAGAACGGTTACAACGCCCTTGTCATTTTGGAAAAACAAAAGCTTTCCATAAGCGTGCTTCAGAGGAGTCACATAAGCGCGAAGAGGAATGATGGCTTCACACAGACATAGACACGGATTCTGGCAGAAAACCTCGACCTGCCTAAAGCTTGAGAGCTTACGTCTGCACTCTGCAGTACATAATTGATCCAAGCTCTTTATTTTCCTACTGTAAACCGGATCTTAGCTTCTATGGCGCATCCGCACCCCCCGGTTGGCGGTGGTGAAGAAGGTACAGTCGGTAAAGTCGTAGCCGTGGGCCAAGATGATGGCGTCGGCTCCAACCCGCTTCACTTATCATCTCATGCGGCTTCTAAAGCCCATGTCGTGATAATTGAACGCGTAATAAGGTTGTTTTCATAACTTGAAGTAGAGACAATAGTGCAATTGTCCCCAAATCTTTTCTGGCTTTGTGGCTGTGACAGTGAATCGTCCCAGTGCCTGTTAGCGATGGATCAAGATGTGTGGCTGTGATCTCAAAAGCCGAGGGGTGCCAATGGGGGGCTTGAGAGTTTGAGGCAGACTGGGCTACGGATGTGCTTCCTCATTCTCAATCAACGGCCAGTTCGCAAGGCTGAAATGGAAAGTGGATAAAATGGCATACACTCTCAATTATGGCATCGCTACTGGCCATCAAGGACAGCAGTTCTCCTGAAAAATGCTCCAAACTCATGTCAAGCTCGAGCCTCGTTGATTCCCTGCATATCAATGTGACTTGATGGTTGCACAATCACAGTAATACAGTTGTCGATCTCGGATACCGCTTGATCATGCCACGCAGGCAGGTAATTATTACCCGAGATCTTCGATCAAAGCACAGACTGAGCATAAGCGAAGACTGCGAAGTAGAAGTAATAGAATGAAGCGTTCAGAAAAGATCGACATCATGGATGGAGAGGTAGAAATCCCGGAATGCTGGAAGTTGTGCCTACCGGCCAATTGAACCCGCGTCTTGGACGCAGGACAGCTGCAATCCAGGACAACCTTGAGCGCTGAGATGATTTGACAGTTGTCGTCAGTTCCTGAGTGCTATGCTGTGCGCCGCTGCACCCGCAGAACCTTTCTGGAAGCTGGGAGAAGAACGGCTGCACGAATCAGCCGATTGTAGGTTGAGAGTGTGCCTCGCGATCGTCTGCAACCAAGCCATGCAGTTCGTTGGTCCTTGGCACGTAATCTTCATGTAAACAGTGAGGCGTAGAGACAGAACGGCATGTAAAAGACTCTCTTCTTTGCTACCTGGCGAAAAATAAGCATTCCAAACTATGGCCAACCATCGTTCCAAAAGACTTGAATACTGATCAGTTCCAACCAAATCGCGACTTTCTGAATAGCATGCTTGTGCCAAGTTGCAGCATTTTGGGTTCAGGCCTGGGTGGCCAGGGTGTGACGGTATCCAGTGTGCATTGCATAAGGGCCGTACATCGCCTGACACGCCCATCGCCATAGTGTGAATACTGCACATAGCACTTAGATAAACGTGATGGCATTCAACCCCTCGGTAAGGAAGAAGTATCGTGAATCAAACAGTGTCTGTATAGTTACAGATACGAGCTCTTCGAAGATAGGAAAGAGATAGGCTCTTCGTGGACAAAATAAGTGAGCCGTTTCGACGACTATGCCAACGATTACGATGGCTGCCATAACACTTCTTAAAGAGTGATTGCGTCAGCTACCATCAGATTATCGAATACGATAGTGATCAAACCGCTCACTCCTTAAGAAGTATTATAACAGCCATGTAATCGATAGGAGCTCAATCTAAACGGCTCACTCATCTTGTCTGTCCCTCAAGAGATAGGTAAGCTGCTGATACAGAGAACATTGAACCCGAAGCTCTCCTCGTTCGCCTTCAAAAAGCAACAAGTCCAGCGAACTGCTCAAGAACCCATGAATCGCGGTATCCTAATCGATAGTGGATGGTCGCTACCCCGGCCTCCACAGCTTCTTCGTGTACAACCCAGGGGTATTTGTTGGTGGCTTGGCCCTCGTCCAGACTCCAAAGGCGCGAAGGATTCAACCGTGGGCGCTTGCTCGAGGCTTCCAATTGGCTTCCGGATGTACTGGCGGTCTACCATCTCAGGAAGTATTTTCAAGGGCCGAGGCAAAACTACCGGGTTCTTCGTTCGATTGTTTTACTTGGTGATAAAGAGATGAAGTTACAACTTTCGATGAGATTACGCGGAGCAATTATGGGTGCTAACGGCCCCTCCCGGGCCTACCTAGGAAAAGGAGATTGTCTGGGGTTGGAAAAGTGACGATCAAATTGCTATCGGCAGGCTCCGCCTTCCCCACTAAACGACATTTACTGATAAGATCTGAAGTCGACCGCGAAGGAGACATTTTGTCTTTTTCAACCTCAAAGAAACCCTCCGACGCCAATTGATAGCTCATCCATTTCATGTCGCCTCGAACTCCGGTTGCTACTCAAATCGCATCTCTCGCATCTCAACTCACCGTCCCAAAACCCACCGCAATGGCTACACGCCCGCCAGTAACATGCCATGTGCTAGACACAACGATCGGCCAACCGGGTCCCAATATCGCCGTCACGCTCAAAGTAAACATTGCTGAATCTGCGGATCAAGATGCAAAACTGGCAGGAGAGTTCTCTGGCCTCACAAATGGCGACGGGCGTGTCACTGAATGGAAGGGAAGTGGCAGTGACGTTCAGACTCTCTTCGAGTCGGCTTCGGGCGATATGTGGTGCACATTGACCTTTGAAACAAGAGAATACTGGGAAAAGAAAGACATCAAGCCATTCTTCCCTGAAGTGGAGATTCACTTCCAGACGACTGGCTACAAAGGACTTGCTCAAGGAGCTTCGCAACCACATTGGCATGTTCCAGTACTGCTAGGACCTTACAACTATACGACATATCGCGGCAGCTGAGCTTGCTTTCGAAGACCAAGATGGAGACGAAATTCACAATATAGACCATTTACATGCTTATGTAGCAACGAATACAGATAATACCCTTTTACGCCACTTTATTCGTAGTGTATTATGCAAGATCTTACATTCGCGCCGCAATTACAGTGCCACCATCCAACGGTATCGTAGCTCCGTTCACATAGGCTCCCGCACGACTACTCAAAAACAGACAAGTCCCCGCTACGTCCTGCGGACTGCCTATTCTGCCCAGTGGAATATTCGCCTCGATGCTATCCTTGAACTTCTCCAGTGTCGCCTTCATCATCTTGCTCTCGAAGGGGCCACACGCAATGACGTTACTTGTGATCTGTCTTTGGCCTAAATGATGTGCCAAAACTCTCGACAAATGATGTAAACCAGCCTTACTTGCGCTATAGGCAAATGTTTCGAGAGCAGGTACACGTAATCCGTCGACACTGCCGATGTTGATGACACGAGAGGGATCAGCCGGGCTGCTGGCGGCTTCGAGAAGTGGAGTGACGAGCTGAGTGATAGTGAAGACGCGGTGCAGGTTGAGAGTGAGGACGCGAGTCCAGGCAGCTTCAGGATAAGAGTCGTAGGTTTCGCCCCAGTTGCTACCGCTGTTATTGACGAGGACATGGAGTTCTTTTAGCACCACAGGTTAGCCATGTTCCGAGATATCAACCAAGGGTAGGGGAAATATACTTGTTTCGCGCTTGGCAAGCTCTTCAGCAAGCTTCTTGCAGTCTGCTTCTTTGTAAAAGTCGGCGGGAATGGCGACAGCTGTGCCTTTTCCTAGAGCATTGAGCTCCTGGCAGGCCTGTTCACATGCCGCAGCATCGCGACTCGAAATATAGACCTTTGCTCCGTTTTGTACAAAGCCTTCGCTTATCATGCGACCGATGCCTTTTGCTCCGCCTGTCACGAGAACTACTTTGCCCTTTTCAGATAAAGTCAGCATTTGCTTAGAGAGGCGGAAGAAGTACCAACCTTAACGCTAAAAAGATCATTGATATTTGTAGACATCCTAGCGAAAATCAGAGAGTTCAACTACTTCAGTCAAAGTCAACGTTGCGATTCGAGCTGGGTTTTGAAATGGTTGGAGTGTCAAGGTAGTAGCTGTGAGCTGCATAAATTGCTAGTCTAGCCGCGGTTAAATTGAACGCACAGCTAGATTCTTTCTGAGTGATGTAGGGTTGATATCTCCGAGGCTCGATCTTCTGATACTCACCCTGGATTTTCAGCCTTTCTCTCAGCCTGATTGAGGTATTGCTTGACTCCATTACTACTACTATGATCATAGAACACCATGATGTCTGCCACGAGGCTTCGTAATTAGAAAAAGCTTCAATCCGAGTTGAGCTTCATGGAACTTTTGGAAGTATCGAATTGGTGAGAATTACAGCAGTCACTGTTTGAGAAAATTGTTGGCAGCTAACGTACGCGACGGCAGTTCCATTTCGAAGTGCTCAATTATCTTGACACCAGAGAGCCGATTCAATAGTTGTCATACTTCAACTTGATCTCAGTCTAATTGTGGTTTCAAGCATTTTCACGGTCAGACATGGACAGACAGCCAAAGAATATTGTGAATGATTGCATTTCATTGCGAAAACTAACATCAACCACACACCGCTTGGGCGGTCCCGCTTGCACTTGGTCCATAATTTTCCAAATGTAGGGTAAACGCCATGAAGGAAGAATGCAGCACAACGCCGAGAGCAAACCGACACCCAACCCAGTCCACCCGTCCTAAGTGACTAGGAAGGCCAGAACGCTCAGTTATGTACAGCACTCAACCACCCATATCATCCCGAATCATATCATGCATGTATCTTTTTGATCAAAGCAATCAAAAAGATACTCAATAAAAGCGCCCTTTGTCAACTCCATTCCCCAGTGTGTAAGTAAAGGCCATCCAGACGCCAGGATGTTTTGCAACTGAGAAGGCTATGACAAGTGTGCCAACATTTGAAACCAGTGTTAAATATTAAAGGCAAGACTAAAAAGGAAGGAAAAAAGTCTGTTATACAATCCAGAAGGTTGCTTCCTGGTGAGAATTTTGTGTACTGAGAGTCGGGATCAATCTTTTGAAATGGGCAGTGGGTTCTGTGCGCCAAATCACATGTCAGGATTAATGTATCGTATTCCATTAGTGTATCGTCGTTGCCGCCACGCATGGAGTGAAATGCTTCTTGTGGATCGTCACGCTGGCAAGTTATCGTATGAACTAGCCCCAGCTAGGCCGTTCTATGACCTTGGGAGGACATGTCCTTGGCTTGTTGGTAGCTGTTGTCGTCCGTCTGGAAACATCATGGTCATTGGTTGAACGGCGCCATTGTTCGTTTGAGCATATTGCATCATTGGATCCTGATTCATTATTTGGTTAAAGGCCGCCCCGAGATTGGCATGCTGTAACGTGACTGGGCAGTCTTTATGTTGAATGAGTAGGTTTCGCATGGAGACCAGTTGATCCTTCAGTTGATTTACAGTGTGAGTCAAAGCATCGTTTTCTTGCGTGTACAAGTCGCATTTGTTTTGGAGGTTCGCCAGCCATTGCTTCTTGCGCTGTCGACATTTGAGAGCAGCCACACTAGGGAAGTTAGTCAAATACTTTGGCTGTAGTTTGAGGTATATGTTACCGGTTGCGCTCTAGGAAATTCTTCCGCTTTTCTTCGTCATTCATCTTTTTGCCGTCTTTATGGGTCATTTCCTCATCGTCTATTGGACTGGACTCCATTTTATCTTGCGCGATACTGTTTCTCGCTCGCTTGGCAGCAGGGCCTTTACCGGCTGAATCAGTGGCCTTCCTTCGGTTATTTGGTGTCGATTTTGTTTCCGATGCCGATTTCTTGCCGCGAGAGCGAGTTGTGATAGGTTTAGTAGTCATTTCCTCGCTTTGATCGCTGTCCGACAGGTCGTCCATGTCCATGTTTGTTGAGTTGCTACCGATGGATGCTTTTGTGCCATTTCGTCCCTGGCTTGGAGCTGGAGGGGCCTGATTCGCAGCCGATGAGCTGGCTTGCGAGGCTTGTTGAGGAGGGAAACCGTTTGACTGTCTAGCTCCATTCGATTGTGCCAACAAGAAGAGGCCGTTGGCCGCATCAGTATCGGCGTGCCCGGGATCAAAGGCATTGGCTTGTGGTACTGGCATCTTCAAGTCCATGCCCTGAGATGTTGGTGTCTCCATCGGCTGAGATGTCGGACCAAGACCATTGGTGGAGCTCTTAGCAGCACGCATGAAGTCAAGGCCACTAGGAGTACTAAGACCGAGATTGGTATTGAATAGCGCTGATCCTGGGCTTGGAGCCGGGAACATGCTACCCGTACCGCCTGGAGTTAGGCCTGTTCTAAGACTAGACTCATTTGGAGTTGGGAAACCGCGATTGTATCCAGGATCAAAATAGTCAGAGGTTGCTGGTCCTGCAAGCATGGCAGGACTCAAGGGTCCAGATCTAAGAGAAGCCCAGCCAGGTGTATCATTGGGCAGCAGTGAAGAGGGAGAAGTCAACGAAGCCAGTGGGGGAAGGCCAATTTTACCGGGTGTATCCGCTGATTTACCACCAAACTGTTCTTCGAATGGGTTT
Organism: Microthyrium microscopicum; assembly: GCA_010405405.1. Lineage (NCBI taxonomy): Eukaryota > Fungi > Ascomycota > Dothideomycetes > Microthyriales > Microthyriaceae > Microthyrium > Microthyrium microscopicum. Next base: position 869,970 of record MU004244.1, on the reverse strand, counting down.
GGTTCAGCACCATAAGCTCCATTGGCGTTGGGACCGTTGCTATGAACAGAGTCGAAATATCCAGGACCATCATTGCCATTGGCTTGGTTTGGTTTTGGAGGAGGACCTAATGGTTGGCCGGTCATGGCATTCTTTTGGTCTTCGGAAGTGGTAGCATTGGCTGTTGAGAAATTATATCAGCAAACGCTACAACGGTCAATGAAGACATTCGACAAGCAATCAAGTAATCAAAATGAAATACAACAGCAAGCCTGAGCTGCAAGACATCAGGTGAGATGCCCAGATCAGCTGGAAACCAAGAGCGCGTCTCCATTATTGCAAAGCGACCAAAATCGCGGTACATGGTTTTTTAAATGGATGATGTTCGTCGGGTGGGAGGTATTTGAAACAAAGAGACCATTGACGTGTTATGCATTGGAATGAAATAACAATCTTGCCAAAAGGGGAAATGCAGTATGTCCGAATCAATCGATTACTGTTGCGCGCAGAAGATCGATTCAAGTGATGGGCATTTGCTGCGCAAGTCATGAAGCAAAGCAGAAGCAATTGATCGGGGTGTAGTGTCATGTAATGAGTTTAACCTACCTTCAGATTTGCCTTTAGCTCTCTTTTCGTCGGCTGGAGGCACTGAATTAACAGTATTAGCAGCGGACTGCTGATTGTCTTTCGACTTGTTTCGCGTGGCAGCCATCTCGACGGGCGCAATGGAACGTGGAGGAGAATATGACGTAAGACGATAGTTGGTCGAGCGTCGTGACTGTTCGACAGTTACATGGACCTAGTGATAGTGGCCCAAGAAGGAAGTGTATAAGAGATTTGCCGGGAGGTGAAAGGAATTAGATTCGAGTATAGTTTTGTAAACGCGCTGGCGGATCTTGGTTGAAGGTATTATGGTTTGTTTGGAGAAGCGCGATCAGATTGGTGATGGAACTCGGGGGCGGGTGATGGAGGTGAGGGGGCGATGGCGCGAGAGGAAGGCACTAAGAAGACTGGCGACAGGTCTGGCAATTGCGTCCCAGTTCGGGTAGGGTGAGGTTGCCGTTGGGGAAGGTACGATGGAGAATCTGGAGGTTAGGTGGCAATAGCTTTGGCTCGTCGAGGAAGTCGCGATCAAACGACGGGAACAGTGACGGCAGGAGCCAAGGGGCCTCTAGAGAGCAGTTCTTTCCCAAACTGCTCGGCAGCGACTGCACGACTCGGGCAAAGTGTGCAAAGGCACAATATTATTGTAGATGGTCTTGGTGTTCAGGCTATACCAGCAAGCAGTGGGGAGCTCAGGCTGCTTGATGACGAAGTGATGGCGTTGTGCGCGAAAGATGGGAAACGGGGAAAAATGATGAAAGGAAAGGCACACGACGGTGACGTAGTGGCAAGAAAAGAGCGAACCAACCCTCCTTTTATTTAGACGGCGGTCCTGGCATGCTCTCTGCTTAGCAAGCCCTGCAACCTTCGTTGGGACTCGTCGATCGATGGGCACCATTATTGGCGTTTTTTTATTTCTTTCTGCTTCGCGTCTTCTTCATACAAGGCGCTTCTTCTTGCTTCAATTTTCTACATGTTATCTACATATCCTCTTTACACTCTTTGAATGAGTTTCCCAGCCACCCTTTACTCTCTACGACCGGTTATTGAAGAGGAGAGAGTCACAGACCGCGTTGTAAATTCAGGATGCATTGCCGGCAACACGGATTTCGCGCTAGTTTTGCTGATGACGTTTCCTCCTCGTTGTGACAGGCTAAGGCTATTTGGCCGACTTTTACCCTTGCTTCCATCTCCAATCACGCCAGCGGCTAGTTGAGTGTTTTTTGTCTCTTTTGCTACCATCCATCTGATTATCAACCCGCGAACCACTCCTGCTTCATGGACCTGAGTAGCGCGTCTTCTCCATAGATATCCATATGCTGTATATCTTTCAGATTTATCGAGATCCAAGATCCAGTGTTAGACCCAGCGGCAGCACTCTTCACCATGAACATATTCTTCTTGGAGAATGATACAGCTGTCAACCACCCTGATCGGCCAGTTCCCATGATCAACGCTCCACATCCTCGTAAATATCAGTCAATTTATGACATTTAATATATATCGCCCCAAGAGTCGCATCGAGCCAATCACAACAACAACATACATCTCACACGGCTCGGTACTTGCGTGGTCGGTCTGCTAAATTAATGAATGGGCCTTTCTTTCATTCTCGATACCTCCAGAATCGCAACTCGCCTTCGAATCGATAGCCCATAAGCCGTTTCAGCCGAATGGCCACTCGTCTTTTATGAAGCCCTCTGCAGCCCAGCGCTCGAGAAGAATGGTGTGGCTACAATTCGGATTGCACTATATTCTAGATTTTGATAGTCGTTGATATTTTTTAGCTCAACGTTCATCCATGACATATAAAATTGCCCATCAGAATCTGATAACAATCTCAATCCGCCCAAAGATCTTAAAAGTAGCTTTTCCAAAAGACACTTAGATCGCATAACCTAGATCTGTTCTAAGCGCGTTCGCTATCCCTGTCACCACGTTATGAACCTGTAAACGGTAGAAATGACGTCGCGATGCATGGAACATATCGTGCCGATATAGCACAAAGGACATGCCACAGTAGATTTTCATACTAAGGACAACACGATGCAGCACCACTGCATAGCCTTGCATGGGATTTCTGAGAAATGCCATCTGAAGAATCGTATCATGTCTAGCAGGACATGAACACAAATTCCCATCGGAAAACTCTCCGCTTCTAACATAAGTGGATCCAGCTAATGGGTAGTGCAACATGTGGAAAGCTTATGTCTGATCATACTGGTTGATGTAACTGCTCCAAAACTTATCGTTGGGAACAAAACTCATGGTTGCAGCGCAGGCGTGTTGGACGCACCTCCAATGGCTTCCCAAGTAACTCCAGGGATATTGAATCCTGGCCCAATGTGGTTAGTGCAATGCTTCATAACTCGAAACGACAGCTCCTCTGGACTTCCCTCAACCAAACGACAGACAGTAACATCTCAAGAAAATTATTTGTCATAAGGAGATAGATTTGAAGTACTACTCCATCACTCGTTTCTTCACAATGGCGACGCTCTCTGCATCAGCCGCTGTCTACCCAGGTATGGCTCTCATTAATTGCTTATCAACATAATCCTATATCGATATTCTAACCCATTGATAGCCAAGGCACATGCTGCAAGAATAGCAAAAACTCTAGGGGCCAAATCTGGACTCATTCTTCTCGCAGGCCGACCATCTCTCATGTACGATGATAGCGATATGCCAGTCATATATCGCCAACGCCGCTATTTCTTCTACCTCACTGGCGTAGAAGATGCTGACTGTTACGCCACATATGACATAAGTCGTTCCCATCTTACACTCTGGGTGCCTGACCAACGTACACAACGTGAAATCCTGTACATGGGACCAGTCATCACGCCTGAGAAAGCCACCAAGACTTACGATATCGATGAAGCGCAATATGCTCATGATCTTGATGAGTTCTTGATAGGGTGGCTCAAGGCGAAGAAATCTGTATTTCTGCTTCATTCTCATCTGGACGAGGTGCCGAATCGGGCGAGGAACGAGATTGCTTGGGGCATGGTGGAGGGGCCGGGCTCGGTTGATGTAGATCGCTTGTTGCCGGCTATGAACGCGTGCCGGGCGATTAAGGATAAGTGGGAGATTGCTGCTATAAGGAAGGCGAATGAGATTACTGCTACTGCGCATGTTCAGGTGCTCAAACATATCAGGTAAGATCTTGCATCTTAATCAGCTCCCATTGTCAGCGCTACTACACCTTTGAGCTATGCGAACCGTATAATAGCTACAGAGAGATAGATCCTTCTTCTTGTTTTCACACTGACACATATAACAGGGCCATCGATAGTGAAGCAGCAGTCGAGGGTATATTTGTCGGCACGTGTCGCGCTGGCGGCGCGAAGAACCAGGCCTATCTACCAATATGCGCAGCAGGCACCAATGCTGCAACATTGCATTACGTGAAGAACGATGAGGCCATCAAAGGAGAGATTTTTTTGATGGACGCCGGTTGCGAATGGAGCAACTACGCTTGCGATGTCACCAGGACATTTCCAATATCTTTGAAAGATGGTGGCTGGCCATCGGAAGAGTCAAAGAACATATACTCCTTGGTTAAGGAGATGCAAGACACTTGCATTGCAAACATGAAACCAGGTGTGCTTTTCCGCGATTTGAATGTTCTGGCGCACCACATCATGGTGCGAGGCCTCCTCAAATTGGGCATTTACCATAATGGCACTGTCAAGGAGATCATACAAAACGGTACTTCGGCAGCATTTCTACCTCATGGAATAGGTCACCACCTTGGGCTCGAGGTGCATGATGTTGAGCATCCCGACATTCCAATTACTTCTGGTGATAGTGCAGCCAGACGTATGAGGCCATTTGGTTTGCTGAAACGTATTGAAGGTAGAGGGCGCACGACCTTTGCTGACAACTTTATTGCGATATATGGAATGGAAGCTGACGAGTTTGATCTGGTATATGGGAGACTAATCCATAACACTACTCAGCATGGAAAACTATGCACAAGCACAGTCGGACTACAAGAAAACATGGTTGTGACTATGGAGCCTGGTATTTACTTCAACAAGTTTGGTTTGGACGAGATATATCTGCCAAATCCAGAGCACAGCAAATATATCAACACGAAGGTTTTGGACAGATACAGGCCGGTTGGCGGCGTCCGGATAGAGGACGATATTCTGGTAAGATGTTCATCGTTGGATGTTGAACTTGGACTGACATTGCTTTTAGATCACTGCAAAATACAACGAGAATCTCACAATGACGCCGAAAGGTGATGAGGCTCTCAAGATCATCAATGATGGTCCCAGATCGCAATGGGAGCTGCCAAAACAAGCCTCCATCAATGACATTGTAGATCCTTTCAGTGCTCTTGCGACACTCCTGGGGACCATGTTCTAGTATCAGGACGTACGAGTTGATTTTGCGAGCATAACGTCTTCCGCCTGGCAATAGAACAATTGATGGCTGATGATTACTGATATGTTGGAAGTCTTTAACCACTCCCTTGTTGCGCTGCGCTTGCTGTACTACCACCACTGCAATTAGTGCTTTACATACAATGAAGTATTCTTCGGAATACAAATTCAATCTCGTGAAATTGGAAGCATGGCACCAAAAAGAAGTAAATTCTTCCTCACAAAATTAGAAGTCAAGTCTCAAAGCAGAAATCAAGGCGGAAGAGTCACGGCGAAATCCGAGACATCTCCACGCTCCGTCCAGACCTCGGCTTGACATGTTGCGCTCATGTTGCAACGCGAAGAACGTGGTCTGGCAACCATCCTCATGCCCGGCACACGGACTCATATACTTCTGTAGGGCCTAGTTTACTGCTGCAAGTGTCTAGATCCATAGATTCAATCTACTGAGCGCAACGTCCCGAGAACAAATCCTAGACGCGATCACAAGCAGTGACACTGCTGCGTCCGAAACGTCATCTCCGTACCTTACATCTGAAAGACAACGTTGACAGCCAAGTACTATTTACCCGAATCCTTCAATACCACCGTGCGGTATCTACTTATATAAACTTGTTTTATCCTCATGGCTCGGTAGCCGTTTGGTTCCAGCAACGTTCCTATCACCATTATAGCATTGGCGCCTCTCCGTCGCCATGTCATTCCACCATTCGACGTTAGTGAAGCCTCCGCCATCAGATCCAAACAAGGCTGAAATCGAGTCCATCCTCGAGCTCACCCAACTTTCGCCGATTGATCCAGTTAGTTATCACATTTCGCGCGCCTTACTTCCCAGCTAATCACAACCATAGGACCTCTTCACAAACACGCGACCCCTATGGCAACCCCCCGGAGCGCGCGGTCTCTTTGGAGGCTGCATCATTGCCCAATGTCTCGCCGCCGCCTATAAAACAATCCCCGATACATTCAGCATCCACAGCATGCACTGCTATTTCGTACTAGCTGGTTCCGGCGAGATACCCGTTCTCTACCATGTCGAGCGGATAAGATCGGGGCGGTCCTTCGCGACGAGAACCGTGCAGGCGAGACAAGGGGGAAATGTTATATTTACAACAACAATGAGCTTTGTTAGAGAAAACTCGGGTGGGAAGAAGCTGATTGAACATGCTGTTGATATGCCGTATGTTCCTGGTCCGGATCATGAGAAGGTAAGGGATGTGATTATGAAGGATGAGGGGAATCCGATTATGAGTAGGAGTATTGATATTCTCAATAGTATGTCTCACTCTTCATGATATAAGATGATGGCGTCTAACGGAGTACAGGTCACTCTCCTTTACCGCATGTCAAAAAAACTCGTCAATGGGTAAAAGCTCGCGGTCGAATATCTGAAGAAGGAGGCCACCAGGCTCACGTCGCTGCTGTCGCATATTTCTCCGATCACTTCTTCATAGGAACGATCTCAAGAGTACACAACATCTGGCGCATTCCGGTAGCTCGACTGAATCACAAAGCTGTCAAAGTAGACGAGGACGTCCGAAAGGATCTCCGTAAAGACGAGGACGATGCCACAGAGGCCCCCAAGGCACCTCCACGGCCAAGAACACCAACTTCCAAGAAGCCTAAGCCAGTCGTGTCTATGATGGTATCTCTTGATCACACTATATACTTTCATGAACCTAGAAGGTTCCGGGCGGATGAGTGGCTCTTCACAGAGATGGAAAGTCCATGGGCTGGTGATGGCCGTGGCTTGGTCATTCAAAAGATTTTCACACAGAAGGGTGTGCTGGTAGCGACCTGTGTCCAGGAAGGTGTTGTTCGCTTGAAGCAAGATGAACCGGCACCAAAGCTATGAATTGATTTGAAAATTGGTTTTTCTTTACGATGTTCATATTACATTTAGTACTGTTGGAGTACATAGAGATGGCTCGCTCCGGGCCAAATGATACCACACGCATTGTGATTTTGTTGAGTAATTCTACATTTGATGCTTTTCTTTAAGTTACCAGGTACCATCTCCAGGGTGCCCAAAAGGTAATTTTTAAGCCCGATATAGGAACAGCTTGAAGCTGCGTGATCGACCTTGTAGTTCTTAAGGCGTCGAATCAATTGCTCTGAGTAGCAGAATATCAGCTCATGGTTGGACAAGCAGTCTGGGAATTATGTCGGTGGCCGCTGGCGACGATCATGCAATAGTCAATGGCGGGGAAAGAAAAGAAAAAAAGAATAAACGCCACGTTATTGAGCCTAATGACTACATCGGAATCAATGTGGGGCAGGAACAATATCACTGACATGATTCTCTAATTTGAACTTGTGACTCAACAGCCGCGAATCTTTCTTAGACTCATACTAACGCGTCTAGCTGTCTCATTTCCTCTAGACTCAAAAAATTTCAACCTCCATCCTTCACAAAGCCCACAACACCATCACGATGCCCATGCTACAGAACCCCAGTGTCAAGTACAAGGCATTCCCGCCTATAAACCTTCCGGATCGACAATGGCCATCAAAGACATTGACGAAACCTCCGCGCTGGCTGTCCACTGATTTACGAGGTAAGAGATTTTGTGAAGAATCGACCTTAATTGACAGACTGGACGTTACTTGATATCTTACTGGGACTGCCATTGAGTGGCATTTCAGCGCGATATCAATTTGGTAGCAGGAAATATTGGCCAGTTCATACCCTTCTAATGAATGATGCTAACTTTGATTCAGATGGAAACCAATCCCTTGTGGATCCAATGCGAGTGACCTAAGGTACGCGAGGGAAAAGGTCCCTATGCTAACAACAAGCAGGGATTCTGAGGCCAAATGGAAGTACTTCCAGGAATTAGTCAAGCTCGGCTACAAAGAAATAGAAGTGTCATTTCCGGCTGCTTCACAAACGGATTTCGACTTCACGCGACGTCTAGTTGATACTCCCAGTGCCGTACCTGACGATGTCTGGATTCAAGTTCTCTCCCCATGTCGACCAGAGCTCATCTCGCGGACAGTAGACTCGGTCAAGGGCTCAAAGAAAGCAATCATACATCTATATCTGGCTACATCACCATGTTTCCAGCAAGTAGTCTTTAATATGGACAACGCGCAAAGCATAGCTCTTGCAGTCGAGTGCACAAAATTAGCTCGGAAGTTGACTAAAGATGACCCGGAGAAGGCTGGAACTGAATGGCAATACGAATTCTCTCCAGAGACGTTCTCGGATTCCAACATGGATTTCGTTTTGGAGATATGCGAAGCGGTAAAAAATGCTTGGGAACCATCAGAGGAGAATCCAATAATATTCAATCTCCCCGCGACGGTCGAAATGTCTACACCAAATGTTTACGCTGATCAGATCGAATACTTTTGCCGCCATATCACTGAGCGAAACAAAATAGCAGTTTCTCTTCACCCGCACAACGATCGTGGATGTGCTGTTGCAGCAGCAGAGCTGGCACAAATGGCTGGTGCGGACAGAGTAGAAGGCACTCTTTTCGGCAACGGAGAGCGAACAGGAAATGTTGACCTTGTCACTCTGGCCCTGAATCTCTACACACAAGGAGTGAATCCAGGCATTGATTTCTCAGATATAACGGCGGTCATTGACTTAGTTGAGAAGAGCAACAAAATACCTGTACACCCACGTGCTCCTTATGGTGGTCAACTAGTAGTATGCGCATTCAGTGGCAGCCATCAAGATGCAATCAAGAAAGGCTTCGCCGTACGCGAAAAGTCCAACGCAACGCACGAGACACCATGGAGCATCCCGTACCTTCCTCTCGACCCGTGGGATATTGGACGAACATACGAGGCCATTATCCGCGTCAATAGTCAATCCGGAAAGGGAGGAGTTGCGTGGATCATCCTTCGGAATCTGGAACTCGATCTGCCTCGTGGTCTACAAGTAGCTTTCAGCAAGATTGTTCAGCGCGAAGCTGATTCCCTAGGTCGAGAACTTCTTCCAAACGAGATAGTTGGGCTGTTTACTAATGCTTATCACCTCAACTCTAATCCGCGATTCGAGCTGATTGACTATGACATTACTGCCGATCGATCACAATCACCAGCACCACCCGAGCCAGGTCGAACTCAATCGACCAAGAACCTACGCCGTATGTTCAAGGGTGTCATTAGTATCGACGGCCAAGAACATGCTGTGCGAGGTGTAGGCACTGGTGCCATCTCATCTCTCGCAAACGCCTTGAAATCCCTAGGAATCGACCTCGATGTGGCGGATTACAAAGAACATGCTATCGGTGGAGGAAAAGACGTCAAGGCTGCTACTTTTATCGAGTGTATTGCAAGTGGCTCCGAGAATCAGAAGGTATGGGGTGTTGGTATTCATGCCGATGTTGTCCAGGCATCTCTCATTGCTCTTCTCAGCGCTGCTAGTTCTGTAAGTTTCATCGATGTTCCACAATCGCACGTTGGTTCTAATTCTCCTGTAGTTTTTGTCTTCGAGACCAAGTACACCACTTGCGTTCCGCCCCAAGAGATCTGATACCACCACGATACCCCCAATCCCCGAGAACGAAGAAGTCAGATCAAATGGTGGATTATCAGGCCTTGTTGCGAAGCTGGAAAGTGCTGTAAACGGATCGTAAAAGCGAGGCTCCCTAGAACTCATCAAAATCGGTGAAAGGAGCCACCAAAAAGTCCTGCATTTCAGCCATTCGGCATTGGGTAGTCATCTTGTATTATCATTACTGGGTCCTTAGAGAATGCATTACCCAATTTGCGTCATGTTATGTCATTTATTATATCGCATGTAATCGGCGACAGCTAGGGAAAAGGAAATGATTTGCTGCCATTCTGCATTCATCATGAGAGCAGAGCCATCAAAAGTAAGCAATGAGCATGAATAGCTAATGGCGCCCTTGGGTCAATCCCGCTTGAAATAGTACAAGCACTCGAAGTTAATTGGTTGTCTTTCTTTGTGAGGAATATATTACCAATTATAGCACCAAGACATGGATGCCATATTGGGACTTTGATATTTTGGAGCGAATATGCCTACCCCATCAGTCCAAATTCATAGCATAAACAACCGCTGCTGCTCAATCTGTTGTCTAATCGCATATCGCATATCGTGACTTTAGGAACTTCGATATGGGCAAAATATTTCAACATGCCAGTCATTCCTGGACCATGCTCACAACGATGCTAGTCACTGCATCTTTATTGCCACATATAGCCAATGCGGCACGAACCAAAGCAATCATTCCCCTTTATGTCGAAGTAGAAGATCATCCAAGGTCTTGGGATCCCCTCTACAAAGTGTTTGTTCTCTCAAAATCGGCCACTACCCGCCAACTGACTTATAACAGTATCACCACTCACCCGAATGTTGACTTCACCATTATAGTCAACCCAGACGACGGGCCTGGCAAAAAGGCTCTACCATCTACCGAATGGAGTCAAGCAGCCGCGAAGTTGAAAAGCTCACGCAATGTCCAACTTCTAGGTTACGTGAAAATCGGCTATGCCAATCGCAGTTTCCAAACCGTAACCGACCAGATCGCCAAATATGCAGGATGGGCAGCCAAAAGAAAGTCTATTTCCGTCGATGGGATCTTTCTGGATGAAGCACCTTACGTTTGGAATGAGACGACAAGTAAATATCTTACCAATTTACACAGCACCATCAAGAGCGCTGCCGGTCTAGGAAAGAAGCTGATCAGTAAGTCCAAACACTTATATTACCAGTCAATTGAATTATATACTTACAAGCATTTAGCGATAAATCCTGGACTTCCACCAGATGAGCAGTACTTTAATATTGCAGATACAGTTTGTGTGGTAGAGCAAAAACACAGTTTCTGGGTAACAGATGACTGCAAGAAACGAGTGTCTGGTATTATGGCACCACGAGATCGCCGCTGTATTATAGTACATTCTGCTACGGGATTGAACAGATCGGGATATGCTGATCTGGTGAAGGATGTAGAGGACAAGGCTGGGAATATCTTTGTGACGGACATTGACAAGGACTATTATGGGAAATGGGGGAAAAGCTACCCACTGGATGCTTTTGTTGGCGATATTGATAAATAATTCAAAACCTTTTCTGTCGTAATTCTGTCTATTGAAGTACGATGGCAGACACCATAGCTGATGGGAGTTTGACTCGAGCAGCTCACTTCAAGAGAAAACCTTCACAATTGATAGACGAGTGTGCGAATAGCGCATTTGACCGAGTTTGTTTTTTGTCATTCGCATCAGGTGTCTGCCAATGGCCATTTATAAGAAGATCTATCTACCCGAGAATACAGTAATTCAAAACAGTCAAGAAACGGGTCTTACAACCCAGGATAAGTCTATCGTCACTCTTACTTCTGAATACCCCCCCAATTGCCAATCTTTCCCTCGTTGGCCGCTCGAATCTTCATAACAGTATTAACTTCCGCAAAGCTCAGCAACGCGCCCTTATCGCTTGCCAGCAACTGCGCCGCTTTGAGCACGTTCTTAATCTGTCGGCCATTGAGTTTGTACTCCGCTAGCTGGTTGATTCGGTCCTCTGTGAAATCGGAACCTTCGCCACAGCGGGCCAAGAACGTCTTCCAAACATGGCGACGCGAATCAGTGCTCAAATCATCGTATTGTAGCGACAGATGGATACGCGACTCGAATGCCGCATCAATGTTCTCCACACGGTTGGTGGTCAAAAATAAGATGCCCTCATAGTACTCAAGTAGTCGCAAGAAGATGCTGACCAGCTTGTTTCGCTCGAGATCGTCAGAGCTACGAGCTTCGAGGAAGACATCTGCTTCGTCAATTAGCAGCACAGCATTCCACTTGGCGTTGAGCTCAAGAATTTTCGACAGATAGTCTTCGACTTGTGAGGGCGTGGTGCCAAGATCGCCCGCGCTGAGCATGTATAATGGAGTCTTCATGACTTCTGCAACCGACTCGGCGGTCAGTGTCTTGCCAACGCCTGGTGGGCCGGAGAGCAACATGATAATGCCACGACCCTTGCCCTGAATCACGTCGTCAAACGTGCCTTTGTTCTGTAGCTGAGAGCGTGCGAAGGCGAGAATGAGATCTTTTTGTTCTTGTGGTGCAACAAGAGACGAGAAAGCTTTCTCATTCCAGGCAATCTCCTTGACGTCGGAGATATTCAGGACGAACCATTTCTTATCCTTGAGTGAATATCCGCGCAGCTCGTGGGTTGCAGTGAGATGATGTTCGTCAGTGAGTTTAATGTCAAGCTTCTGTTTAGTCGTGGGAGCGCCAGCACGGGCATGACCAAAGCCAGGAGGGTAGCCACGACGATGGTTGTTATTGTCCTGGTCTTTGACATCTACTTCTGGAGCCAAACTCTTCGAGAGGCGTACTTGGAAGTTGGGATTGAATCGATTGTATGCATGAGTATCGAGAATCACACGCCCGGAAATACTGTGTTTGAGAGGACCACATGGGGTTTCATAGACCCCAATTCCATCATAGCTCTTGAAGTGGTAACCCTTGAGTTGTTCGAAGAGCCTACCGCGAGCAATCAAGCGTTCTGTCAAAGCCTTCTGGTCGGGATGAAAGTCGATGGGATAGACTGGCAGCTTTGAAATGTCAATCGTGCCGTTGAAGGCAGGAATGGCAAGGTTTTCCATTTTGTAGCCAAAGTTGGCGCCATCGAACTGGACATACTGACAATCCAAAGCGTAATGGTGTCCTAGAACTTGGCACTGGCGGAACTCGCCCTTTGTGAACTTATAGACGCGCTCATGTCCATCACTTGTGGAGAACACCTGACATCCGGGCTCAAAGAGAGTCCAAACTGTATCGTAGCGAGCCACACCTAAGGTAGTGAGATCATTGCGGTCGGAGATGGCTTCTCCGAGTTCTTTCTTCAGCACTTCACCAAGAAGCTTGAGATGTTTTTTTGTGTCAGCATCTTCCTCCGTCTCTTCTGCCTTCAAAAGACGATCCCACTGTACTTCGTTAGTCTTCATACACATGCTTCAAGAAATGAGAGATAACGAGATAAAAGAAGACAGTCTCCCATCGACGCAAGTGTCGAACATGACAATCGATCGGAGCTTGCCACCTTTCTAATCTATTTCATCCGTTAGGAGCGTGTGGAGACTTACTCGATGAACAAAAGCTTCAAATGGAGGAAGAAATTCCAAACGCTTCAGCTCCGTAGTCGAGATTCCAGGATATTGTGCAAGCACCTGGCCAAGCACCGTCTTGAGGCGCTGAGACTGAATGACCAAACTGTGAATCTTGAGCGCATTCTTGCCGTCATAGCAACGTTCATTTCGGATCAATAAGGCATATTGAGCAGACTCTGCATTCTCTGGCGGCTCGGCAAGATCATCTGGAGCTCGAGCAGTCCAGTTGATGCGACCTGAAATTTGTTAGCATAAGGTTATGAGCGGAGCTAACGTGCCTGAAAAGACCATTTGGTCTTTTCGCGGTAAATACGTGAAACTGCTATCGCATTGGATGGCGCTCACAGCACTCAAACAGCAATCACAATCTATGGGAGCCGTCGAGTGCGATTGGAGAGATATTGTTTCCGTTGCATTGGATGTCATCAAGAAATGTGATTTCAAAAGGGGGAACCTTACCGTACATGTCGGGCGGAGCTTGGTACAAGTTTTTCATTTCCGGAATGCTGCCGTCTGGAGCGTAGTCTTTCTCTTCTGCGGGCTCTTCATCGGTTGATTGGGAGTTGGTTTCCTCATCTTCATTATCTGACCTTGCTGGGCAGGCTTCGTCAGTGGTCTCGTCAACAGAGTCTTTTGCAGCTTCCTTAGTCGTTGTGGTGTTATTGTTTTCCAGTTTCAGAGCCTCGAGCCGCTTGTATTCCTCCCATTCTTCGGGAGTGGTATCGCGGTCAAGCTTGATGAAAGGCATATTGATGTTAGGTTCAATTCAGGAGAACACTAGGGTAGGTGGGAGGCTGAGCAACTTATGAGTTGTGACAGTTAAAAGAATGGGGAGGCTTTGAGATAGCTTTGAGGTTGAAAGCGATGAACACAATCCGAGGATTTGCAAAAGAGCAGTGAGGAAAACCAACGATGAGCTTATGAGTATTTGAAGGGAGATTATCGAATCTTTTTATATCCCACGTTGATCAGAGCCAGTATGGGATTTCTAGAGCGCCTTGAACCACACCATTTTGGCCATGCAGGAACCAGTCAGCGCAGCATATCTGCCTGAAAACTAGAGCACATAAAGTACACAGGTTTGACAGGCTATTGGAGCAGAGTTACACAAATGCGTTAGTCGACTTTTTCTTCCCGCGAGGCTAAAAGTCATTAGGCTGAACTCTCATGTTCTGGCCAATCATATCCCACCACTTTCCAGAGATCGCCTTATTAAGCATGTAGGATTTAGGCACCGCCCCCCCAAGTTGCCAACTGACGATCCGGTCAACATCTACCTGGGACCTATTCTTTTTGGGCGGCGAGAAACTGCTTCGTTATTGGTGAATGCATACCTGTCAATGCACGTAGACAGGGTAGGTACCTAACTGCGATATCACATTCGGAGCAGGGTAAGCTTTCATCGAAGTCGCTGGAGATGTCGAGGTTGACTGTCGATTATCAACTCCAGCCACAGCCTTCTTGCACACAATACTATAGCGTATAGGGCTGACATATCGCAGAGCAGAGCTATAGGTCCTTTCGGTCCTACAGAAGACTGTAAAGAGCACGCTGCTGTTTGGTCTCGCCAAAATAGCATTCGCCACGATACCTCGCGGGCTGTGTACATCTTTCCGATGAATACAGGAAGCATTAATATCACACAAAATGAGCATTCAACAACATACACAGCCAGTTGTGCAAGGGTCTAGGCATGCTTTCGAGAGACTTCCTCTCGAGTTGACCATCAGCATTTTCGGTCATCTCAACTCCCTATCTGATGCCTTTGCCCTCGCCGCAACATGTCGTTCCATGAACGGCATTTGGACCAAGAACCTTGCCCATATATACCGCTTTCTTGGGCCAAGGGTTGTCCAATGCGAGAGAGATGCAAGAATTCTTCGAGGAATTCAATCTGGTATTCCAATCCAAGGCTTTGACGTGTCTGTTGATGATGTCCGCCATATTTCGCGGAACGCGCAGATGGCTGAGAAAGCAGTTTTGATCTTTGAAAGAGACGTCTCATGTGAGGCAATACGTGAGTAACACCAATCCAATTCTTCGTCTAGTGATTAATCAACCTGAAGTGGGAGAAAAGCTTTTTTCATATCCACCTGAGGAGCGATATTGGTCATTATCTGTACACGACTCGCGGTGCTCCCATCCCCCAAAAGAGTTGACACCTACAGAGCGCATCCGTTTCATAAGAGCATACTATCAAAGCTGGGGATTGTGGAAACTAGATCTCACTGACCTATGGGCGACGATCGAAGCTATCCCACTGCATCAGTTACTGATTGTGCACGAATTCGTGCGTTTGGTCTGTTTAGTTCCTCGTTCATTGGATCGAGGACTCGGACCCTACTGGTTTTGGGACAAGTCTGATTCTGTTGAGAGGTGGCCTTTAACGGACAAATATAGATGGAAGGCACAAGTTGGCTCTCATATTCAACAAGTATATAATCGCACCACAAAGATAGGGTTTCGCGATGGTATACGTTCTTTCAGAGACTCGAGAGTAGAAGGCTACTTTCCTTTCATACCGTTATGGGACCAAGGGCAAAATTGGGTAAGGGAGGTATGCGGCTTGAAGGATTCGGAGGTTGATTTGGATGCGCAAGGATGAGAGGGATCTGTTGCTTGAAAGTCAAAAAGTATACCGATTTTTTCTTCGTAGCAGAGATCTGTTAACGGAATATCCGGCATTCCCATAACTTACCGCTTGAAATTGGGCTTACCGGTTATCTCACAAGATCTCACACACATGAGTAATTGTAAATATCGAGGCGCTGAGCGTTGAACTCAACCTCTTCAACATCCAGGATTCACCAACGACACGAAGGTGGGGCATAAAACCACCACAACTTCATTGCATCCAAGTCGCATCGCTCTCCTCTTCCAGCCCGAAACGATTTTAAATACTTGTAATATTTGAAAAAGCTTGGAAACCACTTAAACACATTGTCATCATGGAAGTCCCAACCGCCACCTCCCTCAAGGACATCTACCCCGAAGACGCCATCACCACCCAAACCAAAAGATGGCAATCCCTTCTCACCAAATTCCAACAAGTCTACAACCGACCAGCCGAATTCGTAGCCAGAAGTCCCGGCCGCGTCAACATCATTGGAGAGCACATCGACTACTCACTCTATGAAGTGCTACCCATGGCCATCACCGCCGACGTGCTCATGGCCGTCGCCATCGTCCCAGACAAGTCTCACTTCACCATCACCAACACACAAGACCGTTTCCCTGCAAGAGAATTCGATGTACCGGATGATGGAAAGGTAGAGATTGACGCTTCAAGTCTGGAATGGAGCAACTATTTCAAAGCTGGCTTGTCCGGTGCGTCAGAATTACTGAAGAAGAAGGGCAAAACAGGTCCGCTGGCGGGCATGCAGGTTCTCGTCGATGGCACGGTGCCTGCTGGTGGTGGATTATCTAGTAGTGCGGCCTTTACATGTTCAAGTGCGCTTGCGGCGATGGTTGCAAATGGCCAGTCGAGTATTGACAAGACGGAGCTGTGTGAGCTGGCTATTACGTCGGAGCGAGCGGTGGGCGTCAATAGTGGTGGTATGGATCAGTCTGCTTCAGTATTCTCGATTGCGGGCGCGGCTACGTATGTGTCATTTCTGCCATCGTTGACGGCCACCCCGGTCAAGTTTCCGGACACGGGGACTGAGCTTGTGTTTGTCATTGCACAGAGTTTCGTGGCAGCAGATAAACATACTAGTGGACCGGTATGTTATAATCTGCGAGTGGTGGAGTGTACGCTTGCGGCAGCGGTTCTGGCGAAGATATTTGCGCTCAAGAAGGGACTAGCCAAGGACGCTTCGCCGCTTGGGACGAGCCTGAGGGGGTTCCACGATGCATATGCCGAGCAAAAGGAAGGGGTTGAGGATAATAAGAAGACCTCCATTGTCGAGTTTCAGGCACAATTAGCGACGCTAGTCACGTTGGTTGAGGACTATCTTCCGCAGGAGGAGGGATATACCAGAGAACAGATTGGCTTCATTCTGGATCTGAGTGTTGACGAACTCAATGACAAGTACATGTCGAAATTTCCAGTACGGACCGAGACATTCAAGCTCCGGCAACGAGCGCTACATGTGTTCAACGAAGCGGGACGAGTGCTCAAATTCCGAAAACTTCTCTCGGATCCTCCTTCGGATGGCGATTTGCTAAAGGAACTTGGGACGTTGATGAATGACACTCAAGACTCTTGCCGCGATATCTACGAATGTAGTTGTCCAGAGCTCGACGAACTCTGTCAATTAGCTCGCAGTGCTGGTTCTTATGGAAGCCGACTGACAGGTGCTGGATGGGGAGGATGCAGTGTCCATCTGGTGCCTAAAGAGAAAGTCGAGGGTGTCAAAAAGGCGTGGATTGACAAGTACTATCGAAAGAAATTCCCTGACATGGACGATGCGAAACTGGAAGAGGCGATAGTAGTCAGCAAGCCAGGTAGCGGAAGCTTTCTGTTCAAAGTAACTGGCGAACCCATAGGTTGATAGTTATATTGACATCTACTAATCAACCTCCTCCACCAATCTTCCATCTTGAATGCCAACCGACTGTTCGAATTCCTCAAAGTCGACTTGATACTGATCAAACAGCTCCTTGACCTTCTGCCCAGCTTCAATCTGTCTTTCCTTCGTAAATCCACCCGGTCTTGAACTCTCCCACTGAATCAATTCAACCCATTTATAGAAAAGCTCCTCCTTACCCATCTCTTCCAATTTATCCTTAAACTTCATAATCATACGTCTTCCCTCATCAACATCACCAACCTCCCGTTCAGCACCAGCCTCAGCATCCTCCTTAACCCCATACAAATCCCTCCTAAAGTCCCAAACCACCCACTCACCCGCCCCAACCTTCGGCGTCCACCAACACCACAACTTCCCATTAACCTCATCCATCTTAATCCCACCCTTCTCATCAACCATCTTCTGCCCAACCACCATGCCCGCAAAGTCCAAATCCCAATCCTTCCCCATGAGCAAATATCCCGTCTTCCCAATAACATCCATCTGCACCGCCGCCATAACCCTCGTCTTCCAAAACGCGCTTTCCCCTCCCTTCTTCTCGCCACCAACCAAATCTTCCGCACTCCAGTCGCGACTGACACGCACTACCAACTCCTTATCCTTGAATCCTACATGCCAGCGCCACGCGATTGGATTGCCTGGCCGTGCGAAGAAGAAACTCCATGGCCATGGTAGGACTATCGCGATGAGTGCGTAGTCAAGCAACACGGTTACAAAGTGCCGAATTTCCCGTATAAGCAGTGATTTGATACCGCCGGCATACATGGAGCGGATGGCGGGCTCATCGAGGGTTATGAGGAATTTTAGAGCGGATGTGTACCACGGGAGGATGTATGCTGCGCGGGCTGCCAGGAAGACGAGGAAGAGAATGTTTAGGAGAACTGGCACTGCGAAGATCTGCCGTTTGAAGGAGGCTGGGTGCGGGTCGATGTGGGTTATGTAGACGCTGGATTTTGAGAGGGTGGCAAGGAAGGGTTTGAGAGATTCGGGGGCAGATTCGAGGGGTTCGGGCGGTGTGTTGAGGGTGGATTTGTTGGTTGATGGACGTTGACGGGATGTTGCGGCGGAGGAGCGGGCCATTGTGGCTGCTGTGGTCGAGGAGGGAGATTGGGTTATTGAGATTGCTGTATCATGGATGGGATGGATGGTGAGGACTGTTGGTCGATCTCTGTGCGTATTGTAAGAAGTGAGGTGGAAGGTGGAGGATTGATGGTGATTGGCATTAACACGCGACGAGATTATTCTGGATATAAAAAAGCGGCGGCCTCATTCTGTTGTTGCCATTCATTCAGGGGTTACAAAAGCAATTATTCCAAAATCATTCTATTTTCACTGCAATCAAAGACAACATGTCAGCAATGAACTTGTATTTTCCAGCTGAGCAAATCCATCACAACTATCCTTACACATCCAATCTGGTCTGATTTTCTTCGTGCTCAATCTGCTAATTGAATCCTCTCGAGTCCCAGGCATTTCTACTGACACATTTAAATGAGCCCAACATTTCCCACCGCTAAAGTCCACCAATAACCCCTACTTCAACGTTTGAATAATAATGTCATGAAAGATCCCTAGTAGCCATCCGGTAGGCGTGACGATAATGAGTGTGACGAAAAGGAGAGCAAGTAGTGAGCCGAAACCACCCTATGCGGAACAAATAACCAAGCACAACACCGACCGAGAGAAAGGAGCAACAAGATAGCGAAGAAGATAAGAAACCAATGGAGAGAAGAGAGAAAGCAAAAACAGTAAAGTTCCAAACCTAGCACGTTCCTATTTTTGTGCATGATACATTATCTTGATAAGGCATTTTTTTGGATCAGGTTAGTCTCATATTTCCCTTGTTCTAGTCCATCCCAACTCTTTCTTTAAGGAGAAACACATCAATGCAAGATTAATGACCATAGTTTCCACCCCAACCTCCTCGTGCACCATAGTTTTGTTGCTGGTAGCTGTTTCCAAAGCCAGCTCCATATCCTGCATACTGAGATCCTTGTTGGTGGCTCTGCTGGGCAGCACCTTGTTGTTGCTGTTGATGGCCACCAAGTCCTCCAAGGCTTCCATACTGTGAAGCTTGACCGCCTTGCACTTGGCCACTAAACTGGCTGGGATAACCTCCAAATCCTTGCTGGGATTGCGGTGGCGGTAGTCCGCCGTGTCCACCTTGAGCCGAGTTGTTGGTAGCAGATGTGGGACGACCGGGCTGACCGATAGAGCCACTAGCTGGTCCAGAGTTGGACTTTTCACCAAATGGCTTCAGTGAGTCTTCACTTGGTTGCTGTCCCACACCTTGCTGTCCATACTGCTGAGTTTGGCCTGGGAAGCTTCCTGGAGATCGTCCAAAGGCGTCCGGAGTGTTACCGAAAGAACCGGACTGGGTTTGCGAGGGCTGTGTTGAGCCAGATCGAGTATACTCGGATCCTAGACCAGCACCAAGACCTGCTTCCCGTCCAAAGCTACCAGCCATGGCAGGGGATGATGAATGTTGGTCAAAGGTTGATTGGGGCATTCCATATCCTCCATGTTGTGGATGGCCACCATACATTCCACCTTTTCCAAATGGGCCACCGAATCCTTGCTGATTATAGCCTTGATACTGCTGGTTCATATATGCCGCATAATATGGTTGGTTGTAATACGGGGCGTTGTAAGGATAAGCACCTTGCTGATTATGCGACTGTTGGTGCATGGGTTGCTGCGAGTGTCCGCTGGCATGTTGTCCCGCAGCCGTGGCAGTCTGATTAGGAGTGTTGTGACCGCTCTGTTGGTTCTCACTGAAACGACTTGGTTGCTGTTGCAAAGAGTCAGGATTTTGCTTAATAAGAACATCTTCAAATGCCGTAGCGGAATTTTTGTTCACCATGTGCCCAGCCATATTTGGCCAGCCACGAGAAGAACTGTCAAATCGTACCTGTTGTGACTGGCTTGATGGGAAAGCCGAGTCAGCCGCAGCCCCAAATGCGCTGCCAGTTCGCTGTTGAGCAGCACCAGCTTCCTGTTGTGAAGCAGCGTTTTGCTGTCCATAGCCGCCGTAATATTGATAGGCGCGTTGCTGGTCAGAAGTGTAGTAGTTGGGGTAATCGTTTGTGGATGAGGAGAAAGCTCCCAATTGGGAAGCAGTGGGTTGTTGCTGCTGGCCCGGAGCTTGAGTTTGGGCGGAATAAGAGTCGAAAGCTGTTTGTTGAGATGGTTGTTGTTGGCCAAATGGATCGTAGGACTTCTGGTTCGCGGTATCGTTTGACTGTCCAAATCGTCCAAAATGATTGTAACCTTGACTGGCCTGGCTCTGCTGGCCAATCGATTGCGATGCTAGTGGAGAATTGGATTGTTGGTTCATGGATTGTTGCGCAACCGGTGGTAGTCCTGGTGGCGGTCCTTTGGTAGCACTAGACTCTTGGGCTGGTGCATCCTGTCGTGGTGCCGGAGGAAGGGCTATCTTGGGCTGAGCAACTGGAGAGTGTTGGTCAGGTTGTGCTCTGGTTTCAGCCTCCTCGCGATCTTCATCAACATCTAGAGAGTTCACATCACCATTTAGTCCAAGGCTACCAAATTGTACTGCTGCACGATCTACAGCATGATTACCAGGCATGACCACCGCCTCTTGCTGCTCCAACAATCGGCGCTGGAAGCTAGCTGACCGACTTTGAGAACTCGTAGCTTTCAAAGCTGTTGTGGCGTATCCACCCATGGCAGGGCGTCCGATCGGGGCCTGTTGCGCATGCTGCGCGAGAACCGAAGGAGTAGCGCTATCAGGGCCACGCGAGCTGTCAACAGTACTAGCAGCGGTACCAACTGGCGGAGCAGCAGAGCTATCTGGTAGATGTTCTACATTGTCTTCCGTCAATTGGTCTTTCGATGGCGGAAGATCCAAATGGCTGTCGTCGACTTCAATTGTAGGA
Organism: Microthyrium microscopicum; assembly: GCA_010405405.1. Lineage (NCBI taxonomy): Eukaryota > Fungi > Ascomycota > Dothideomycetes > Microthyriales > Microthyriaceae > Microthyrium > Microthyrium microscopicum. The sequence continues at coordinate 848,464 of MU004244.1, read as the reverse complement.
TGCTCAGTGGTATCGGGGGCACCGGGAGAGGTGAGGCCGTCGGTAGTCTTGGGTGTAGGTTCTGTATCTACATCAGAGTGAGTTACTTCCACATAGCCAGATGATATGTCGCTAGAGGGAACTGCACCAGCATCTTGTGTTGGAACAGGTTCGGAAACCGCAGCAGGCTTCTTTGGAATCGGAGCTGGTTTGGCCTCTGGTTTGAACATGCTCGCCCAGGTCTTCTTTGCTGGCTCAGCCGAAGCAGCAGCTGGTGCGGCTTTGGGCTTGGGCTCTGGAGCAGGCTTGCTTTCAGTCTCAGCTGGAGCATCCCATTCACCGGCAGATTCCTTTGTAGCAGGGGTCGAATCCCAGGCGTTCGAGGAATCGGGCCAAGCGTCTGAAGGTGCAGCAGCCGTAGTAGTATCAGCACCGCGAGTACCATTGGCAGCATGTTGTGCACCACGGGCAACACGAGGAGCTCCTCTTCCACGATCAGGTCGACCACGCCCTCCACGAATGCTGTCACCATTGCCGCGTCCACGCACTGGTCGGCTTATCTGGTCCGCTGCAGAGTCCTTAACCTTGGAACGAGACCGGTCTTGCTTTGTCTTTTTCTTGACATCAGAGAACTGTGAAACATTGCCTAAGTATAAGTTAGTCCTGTGCTGCCTGAATAGAGAACGAGTAAAACAAACCTTCAGAGATATGGTCGATGGTTCGGTCGAGGTCGCCGTCTGTTTCTTCTAGAGCAAATAAAAGGTCAACATCAGCCCAATCAGGGAAAATGTCTTTCAATGACTGAAGCTGAGAGCGGTATTTTTTCTTCATGTCTCCTAGCTCGCCCTGATCCGACTCGTCGAATGTATCTTTGGCGTCGCCATTGGTGTGAGCAGCGCGTGGACGATTGCTACCACGAAAGCCGCCTCGTCCACGAGTTGTACCGCGACCCCGCGCAGGCGCAGGTCTAGAAGCCGTTTCTGACATGTTGATGGGATGTGTGAAGTGAAGTGTGGAGAAGAAATGGGATGGACTAGTGAGGAGGGAGGGCAATGGGGTTGCTTGCAGCGTGACTCCCGACGGAAGCTCGAGGGCGTGAAAACAACGGGGAGGTCAAATGGTTATGTTGATTTCATGCAGAGGATAGAGTTATTTCAGAGACAGATGGAATAGAAGATGGAGGATTGTAAAAGGGCTGAGAGGCACAGAAGAGGAGAAGGAGTAAGTGTCTGTTGTAGTGGTTTGGTCTTGCCTACGACTGGGTCACCAACCAAGCACAAGCACCACTGCACCCAACCAAGCAAGCGCGCGCGCGCCCTGCCACTCCTGCCTGTAGCCCCTGTCGTGTCTGCTCAGTTCCATTGGCTGCTCTACTGCAGAGCCTGGTTGCCCAGGTTGCTCCTGCCTTAGACAGCCCAGGCACGTGAGATGGGCCCCTGATGGGGAAGTCGCACTGGGCGCAAAATGCCACGAATCTCTTTCTCGTGGCGTACATGATGTGGCGCAAGGTAGCATGCCGAAGCTACTCCGATTGGTTCCTTCGCATCAGACCTCACACTCAACATCAGGTCATCGATGAGATCAAGGGCCTGAGTAATTCTACCTTACTCAACTCTAAATTTTGACGAACTCCGAGGTTGATAGAGGATCTCAGTATCAGTCGGGTGAGCTACAGGCGGCCGCTGGTGCCCATCACAGCAGTCAAAGATCTTAGCCATGCAATCCACAAATGTCTTGATGACGAGCATGAAGCGCATTACTTCAGCAATCCACCCTCAATTGCCTCTCAGTGCTCGTCAAACCGAAGCTCTACTAGCTACTCTCACGAAATCTTTCCAGCGACATTTGGATGAATCACATCCTACTGCCGAAACGTCCTTCAAGGCGTCAAGAATTCCCTCTCAAGATGAGCCAGCACAGCGTGCCAATTCAACCTCTTCCTTCGTAGAAGCCAGGCGCCATTTCGAATCTCTCGCCACTCATCCAGTCCTTGGGGGCTTCAGCCAGCCAATCCGGTCCAACTCGGAATCAATCGTAGAATCTCATGCCCTTGCCATCTCCAAAGCTTTTGAGAACGCAGTTGCACGAGGAGATCTGACTCCCTCGGTCCTTATTCTAGCTCTCAAGCGTCTGAGTCGCCTGCAAATATCTCCAGAACGAAGAAGGGAACTGTCTCTTGCTACTAAAATGATTGACATTGCCATGATTACCGACTGGAATCTTTATTCTAAGATTATGTTCGTCAGACACCATGGCGCCGGAGACAATTCACCAATTTATTCCGTACTACAGGAAGGAAGCATTGCGCCAATTTTGAACGCATTAAAGCGGTATCCGAGCTCTTTTGCGCCAGTATTCGAATCTGGTGTCCAATTGTACGGAGTCGACTTTGTCATCAAGACTTTTAACGATATAGGGGGTTTCCAAGCCGCCATTCAAGATACAAACAAGTCTAGGAGCAACTTCTTCGTGGGAGCATGTCATGGGCTGATTGCACATGGCACATTGGCTACATTACCTTTGCAAAGCTTCCAAATGCTTCGCTCCGCACTCCTTAGCTTGGACGGTCGCCTTCGATGCTGCTCGGGATTTAAATTCCTACTCGCAACACTTGATGTCTATCAGCCTAATCTACAGGATCCTTCACGCATGGCCATGTTTGTGGAACAATACGAACAGAATCCTCTTTCAACACAAACGAATACCATTGAGACTTCGTCGCGTTTATCATCACGTTTGCAAAGGGAAACCATGTTAACGGTACTCCTCAAAGCATCTACTCTGCTGGTCTCCGCTGGAAATTTACCAGCTGCCCAAATGATTCTTGGGTCTATCGAAGTGAATTTTCACGACATGCTTCAGCCTCAGGGTGCTACAGTCAAGCCCGAAAAACCAGCCCCGGATGTGTCACGAAAGGCAGCCAAGGAGGATCAAGATTCCATTCTGTCAAGACTGGATGGTTTATTGGCCACCTGAGCTGAGCTCCCCTCGGAGCCTGATTTAGGCCAGGCGCCTTCCATACGACCACCTCGGGCCAAAGGCGTACCCTTCGCAGTTTCCGGGTCTGTCGGTTCATCATCTGAATAGGCTACGAAAGGGTTTATTCACTTGAATTCGTCGGATTACACTCTGCGGTCTTGGAGGCTTCCCATAGCCTGGCCGAACCGACATCAGATCTGTTAAATTGTCCTGGTGAAGCCACTACGCGTGTGCTTGGAATCATCTGGGAACGCGATCAAAGGCATACATGGGGCGGTTAGCACGTCCAGGCACCAGCGCCACGGCCCTGGATATACTATACAACTATGAAGGGCATGATAATTGCTCGCGCTGACGATTTGCATGTGCCAAGATGAACATCATCTAGTGCCTCTGACAAGTTTTTGCTAAACAATGCAAAAGTGGTAGATAAGAAATCACAAAAAGTGGTAAACAAGAAATCACAATAAACCTCCAAAGCACCGCAGCATCGCACTTTGCGTAGGTACTTCTTCAATTTCTCATTATTCTACGCTTTCCCTGAATCCAACACCGCGACTTGTTGCCACAAAACAGGTAATATCATTATTGATCAGTCATCGCGCCTTGATGTCTTTCCTTGTTCATCCTAGTCTTCAAGGAGTTGGAAGCAGAAGAGCTGCCCAACAAGCAGCCTGACAGGTGCCGAACGCCGTGTTACATGCTGCGAGGGCGGGTATAGCGACTGGTGGAGCAACTCCGAAGGTGGCGCCAGCAGCCGCATAGCAAGCTGCTACTACAGCAGCACAGCCTGCTTGGCAGATGCCATAGGCGGCTGGACCGGCGAATGCTGAAGGAGCAAGGAGTGCTGCCGCGAAGAGAGGAATTGAGAGACGCATGGTGTTGAGACTATCGGAGCTAAGAGTCTGTCTGTAGGCGGTCCGGATTTATGTGAGATTGAGCAGTTGATGCGTAGAAAATCGATGTCGAAGGTGGCTTGGTTGTAAGTTTAGTGGATTTCTCAATGTTGGGTGTAAGAATCTGACGGGATCTTGGAGGGAAATATAATAGGATGGGAGTTTATAGTGCTCATATCTATGAGTGTTGAGTCTGTACTTTAGTGTTCGATAACACAATACATCATCTTGGATTCTCCGACTAACACAACAAGAAGCTGATTACATACTTAGGTATCAATCTCAACTATAGTGTCCTATTCTTGACGTGCAGTGGCAGACATCGCACTTGATGGGGACGTGCCATATTTGTTAACCCGATGTTTGCGTGTTATCGAGCCTGGCTACAATACTCCCTTCCTGTAGTTACGTTCACACATAAATCAATCAAATACAGGCCTTGGAGGACTCTGCTGTAAAATTCACGGTTCTGTGGATCTAAGCAATACCTTGGAGGAACAAACTCTTAATACCATCGAATGCCTCGATACTGACGAGGGTATGCTACGCAATGGATCCCTAGCCTAGCAGGCTAAGGTGAGTCGCCATGTACGTCCCCCGTCTGTGACCCAGGTGAACCGAGCAGACAAACGGGGGACTTACATGCTTCAAAGAAACAGAAACAATGCCCGGCTAGCATCTCGAGATGCACTACCGTAGTAGCTGCCTGATTACCTGAAATATGTCAGGCCATCAGACATCCTTTGCCCGAGATGTTCTCAGCGTAGCCCTTTATTCCGCATCACACGCCCTACCGCCCAAACTATGGATTGAGTCTGGAGGCCACCAGCAAAATCCGCCATATTCCCTCCCAACCACCCACGGCGATTAACACGCCTACAAGGCGGAGAAAAGAGTTTTGCAATCAGGTATTGCTATAGTAGCACGTCTCTTATCCCAAAGATGTTCATCTCCAGGTTAGATAGTCATCCGCCAAAGAATGGCTAAGACAACGTCACACCACGGAATGTGGTGCCCGACTTACCGAGAATTAACTCAGGCAAGTAAAACTCCGCCGAAAACTGACTCAGGCAGACGGGTGTACCAATGAAGATACAAAGAAAAATGGAAAAGGAAGTTGGCACTGAGCTTCCTGAAAGTGAGGCCCCACCAGAGCGAGCTTCGGTCGAAGACTTGCTCCGGTGGACAAGGAATCTCTGGAATGAGGATGACAGAAGCGGGTGATTTGTATTGAAGCGGCTTGTTTGGGCGGGTTGGTGAGTGATTTGTGATGTTGGTGAGAGAGACTTGAGCATCGAGCTTGTGGACGAAGCGTGCAGACTCTGTTACTAAGCACATCAGTGCAAATCTTATAGAGGAAGGAACGTTGAAGCCAATGCACGTGGCTGTTGGCGACTAGAGCCGTGGCTCTTGCTTTGAGATCAAGTTCAGTCGTCTATTGTATTACCGTATTTGGCAGGCGCGAAAGGTGCATCTAGGCAGTAGCGCCTTGGGCCCCAAATGAAAGTAGTAGGAGACCAGATCGATATGAAGTACTTGTACCTTTCGTAAGTTTACACACCATCTCGCCTCAAGATGTTGTCATGCAATGAGTGTTACCAAGACTGAAATTGTTTAGTTCACATATAAAGGACTGTAGTTGGATATGAGGCTGCACGCGGCAAACTAGTCTCATTTCAGCACTAGCTCAGGTACCCCTGCTTGACTCCTTGAGCGCGCTAACTGAGCCCCGACCAATAAATCAATACAACATATCTGGCATTTCTCACCTCCCGGTATAATCGTACTGGCTATGTCCATGCGGTCAACTTCTTTCAAGTGACCAGGTGTCTCCTTCGTTAGTCCACCTTGCATTTAACCGCTCTCTAGCCTACCGCCTACTTCTTCTTCACGCAAACCCAAAGCTTCCTCGAGTCTCTCTCGCCCTTCCTCAACTCTTTCATCCCTTTTACACAAAATGGCTCCACCCGGTCGACGGAGGGCTACGCTACCCTCGTTATCGCTCTTGATCATATCCCTTCTCTTCCTTTCACAGTCTGTCGCCGCTGTTTCTGCCGTCCTCGGTATCGATCTCGGAACTGAATATATCAAGGCTGTACTCGTAAAGCCTGGAACACCACTCGAGATCGTCTTGAGTAAAGACTCGAAACGGAAAGAGCCGTCAGTGGTATCATTCAAGACACCGAAGAGCAATGCGGTCGCCAAAGGAGTATTCCCCGAACGCTTCTACGGCAGTGCCGCTCAAGCACTCAGTGCGCGCTTTCCGGGCGATGCATATTTCAATTTGAAACAACTTTTGGGACTACCACAAGACACATCAACAGTAGTTAAGGAATATAAAGCAAGATACCCGGCGGTGGAACTGGTCACTTACAATAAGCGCGGGACAACAGCATTCAAGAGCAAGAGTTTCGAGTCTCACGAGACACCATTCCCAGTGGAAGAACTTCTGGCTATGGTTCTAAAGAATGTTGTTTCGAATGCGCAAACGATGACCGGAAAGGCCTATAAAGTCAGCAACGTTGTCTTCACCATTCCACCGTTTTCTACTATCGAGGAGAAGAGTGCGCTTGAGCTCGCAGCCAATCTGGCTGGTCTCAAAGTTCTTGGTGTTGTTTCGGACGGTCTGGCGGTCGGCATTAACTATGCCACTTCAAGAAAGTTCGAGAGCATCAACGATGGCGCCAAACCCGAGTATCATATGATTTACGATGTTGGTGCTGGTTACACTACTGCCACTATCCTCAAGATGCAAGGACGAACCGTCAAGGACGTTGGCAAGTTCAACAAAACTGTCCAAGAAGTTATTGTTATGGGTACTGGCTGGGATCGTACATTGGGTGGTGATGCCTTGAACCATGTGATTATTCAGGACATGGCTACCAAGTTTATCGAAAGCAGCGCTGGAAAGAAGCTCGGAAAAACTGCAGCAGATGTTCTGGCTGATGGTCGAGCTTCTGCTAGACTCTGGAAAGATGCTGAGAAAGTTCGACAAGTTCTCAGCGCGAATCAGCAGACTCAAGCTTCTTGGGAAGAACTCTATCAAGATGTTGATTTCAAATATAAGCTGGCTCGAGGCGATTTTGAGAAGCAAGCTGAACCCTTTGCGGAACGTCTTGCCGCTCCATTCGCAAGTGCTTTGAAAGCTGCCAACCTCACTGCAGCAGACCTTGACTCTGTTATCCTTCACGGCGGAGCCATTCGCACCCCTTTAATCCAGAAACACCTCGAAGGTCTCGTTGGGGATAGCTCCAAACTACGCAGCAATGTCAACTCAGATGAAGCTGCAGCATTTGGTGCCGCATTCAAGGCCGCTAGCATCAGTCCAAGCTTCCGAGTAAAGGAAATTCGAGCTTATGATTCAGCAGTCTACCCTACTTGGATCCAATACAAGAAGAAGGATGGAAAAACTACCCAGCAAAAGATATTTACCTCTTCATCTCACGTTGGTGCCAGCAAAGTCGTGACTCTGCCACACCAAGAAGATTTCGAAATCTACGTCTTCCAGAAGCGACCTACTGATGCCGGTTCACCATTTGAATCAGGTGCTCAAGGAAACTCGGGAAGCACTTTCAAATCTACCAAGCTAAATGACGCTATCGCCAAGCTTACCAAAGATTTTTCATGCAAGCCAGAGGATATCTCAACCAAGGTCACTCTGCGTCTAGATCCCGTTTGGGGCCTTCCTGAAGTTTCTGGTGGCACTGTCAGCTGTGACCGCGAAGTTGCTGAGAAGGAACCGGGTGTCATGGACAATGTCAAGGACTTCCTTGGATTTGGAAAGAAGGGTGATGGCTCACAGAAACCTCTCAAGGATGACAAGAAGGACTCGTCCTCTTCCGCTTCAAGCAGCGAGAAATCATCCTCTTCTTCATCCTCGAGCTCAGCGGCCGCAAAGTCCTCCGCGAAGGATGCTAAAGACGCCAAAGATGCGAAGCCAGCAAAGACGACAATCAAGACCGAGACAGTAAAATTCGATTTCAACGCTGAACATGATGATTCAACCACAGTTCCATTTGTGGAGCAGAAATTCATCAATGAGCGGTATGTACCATTGCCTATTTCTTTGGACAGTCACTAATTTATTTAGACTTCGTTTATTCGGTGTCTCTGACAAGGAACGTATCACACGTGAGGAAGACCTGAACAACCTTGAAGGCTTCACGTACAAGGCCCGCGATCTCCTTACCGATGAGTCCTTCACTGGATTCGCCAGCAAGCCAATGCTCAAGGATATTGAGGATCTCATCAAGGCCACCTCATCTTGGGTCTCGGAAGAAGGTTTCACTGCTGCCTCTGATATTCTCAAAGAAAAGCTCAAGGCTCTCCATGCTCTTGTGGATCCTATCCGACGCCGCAAAGATGAGGCTGAAAAACGCCCTCAATTAACCACCACTCTTCGTGAAGCCCTCAGCCAAGCTCAGAGCTTCATCAAGATCATCGAAGAATCCATCGAATCCTCCGCCAAATCTGCATCTTCTGCCGCAGCCGAGGCTTCAAAGTCCGTTGAGGATGGTGCCTCATCTGTGACATCCGCCATCAAGGGCGAAACCACTGATGGTGGACTCGAGAGCCTTGAAGAGGACGAGTCGAGTAGCAGCAGCACCAAATCAGCGACAACAACGGCGATTCCAGAACCCTTCATGCCTCAGTACACAGCCGAAGACCTCTCCGAGCTCGCAGGCTCCTACAAAACCGTCGAGGAGTGGCTAGAAAAGAAACTCAAAGAGCAAGACGCACTTAAGCCCTGGGAAGAACCAGTCTTCGACTCAAAAGAGATCTCCAGCAAAGCCACAGATCTCAACAACGCACTCATGAAAATACTCACCAAAAAAATGAAACCACCCCCAAAGCCAAAGTCCAAATCCAAGAGCGCCAAAAAGGCTGCCAAGAGCAAAACAGATGAGGCCAAGTCGAAAGCTACAGATGCTGCCTCCAAGGCAACTGACACTGCGAGCAAAGCGACGGACAAGATCAAGGAGGAGGTTAGTACGCCGACGGACAAGGCAAAGGAGGCGGCGGAGACGGTCAAGTCGAAAGCGTCTGATGTAAAAGACGAGTTGTAAAACAGTCGAATTTTAGCGGAAGTTGTTTACTTGTAGAATTATTTATATAGATACACATCATGAACGATACAGCATGGCATTGGTGTTTTGCTTTCTTTTATTATTTTTGCAAATAATTTCTTTACCTACGTGACTTTTGTTGCTGTTCCATCGATGGACAAAATTGATGAGACGCTCCCAACAACCACGATATCTGCCATAGTACCACTTGAAGGGTGAAAGTATTAGTTCCAATCGTATTGAATCATCTCCGATGGTTGTTGACGCATTCAAGGGGAGTTTGAGCATTGTTTCCTTTCAAGAAGTGCTATGACAGATCTCGCAGCTCATGGGAACACCCTTTCATATCACTCGCTCATTTTGAGAATAGAGAGATCGCGTTTATGTCAATCAATGGATGGACATGAAAATGGCACTCTGCCATCTACAACCATGGCTGCCATCGCTCTCTATAAAGAGAGCATGCTTGTTTTCCCATCAAGTATCTGGAGAATTGTGCGAATTATCAAATAGGATGGGAGAGTAAGTATAGTCTAGTTATATAGAGTGTGGTGGTAGCCACGCACGACGCTGTGCACCAAGTGCTTTGCTTCCCATCTCGCGCTTAGATAGATGGGCAAATCATCAATCGAGATGGGACAATAGGTATACCGTATATTCACGTCAGAAGATGCGGTGAGAGCCATGACTGAATGTGTGAGAATGCCATTGAAATAGGGCCTCAGTGATTTGGGGGTTCTTTGTTCGTTTATCATACATCATGTTGGGCTGTACCCACTGTTTTCCAGTCCATCTAATACCAATCCAATCTATCCATAGCATTTGGTGTCCGTTTGAACTTGTATCTTGCGGAAAATTGAAAGTTAGCAGAATGACAAAAGAAAATACATGGTTCCCATCGGATAGGTTAGTAAATAATAATAGTGGACGGCCTGGATATTTGTTGTTGCTTTCTCTCCTCGTAACTCACTGTTGTTCAATATCGAGCTGTTTCCACATGCCAACATGCATCATTCCTTCTTCATCCCACTCTCCCATCTGTTCGTCGATTTTGAAACCCCATTTGCGCCACAGATCCAGTGTCCGGTCCTTCTGGGCGTGCACATAGACCAATCCATTCCAAGGTTTCAGTGGTTTCACACCTGAAATACGCAAGCTCTCTTCCTCGACGGTATCGACACGAGGTTGCATAACATGGGCGTTTTGCCGCGCCGCTTGGAGGGCAACGTTGGTGATGAGTTTCGATAGGTTCATTCCACGAAATTCCTTCAAGACTGCCAATCGGCCAAGCTTGACGTAGGGTTCGTCGGTGGTAGGATGGGGGATTACAGCTCCGCTGGAGCTGACCGAAGACGTTCTTGCGGCCTCGGAACCTTTGCGACGGCTGTTAGGATCGCGATATTTCGGAGGAATCAAGCGTATAGTGCCGGCTGGGGCGCGAGTCGCCGTGCTGGTGGCTCGAGCACGTCGCTTTTGAACGTCGCTGGCAGAGACGCGGCGTGGAGCGGGTTCGCTGGAAACCGGGGTTTGGAGAACAGAGTTGGTATCGCTGGGAGCATTGAATCCACGCTGAACTTCGGCAGATTGACCTTTGGGCGCGCCGACACTGACGTATATCAGAAAGTGCCAGCAGTGGGCATCTTCATCGTCCATTTCATTCTCCAGCGGCACGCCTTGCTCTTCGACAAAGACTTTCTCGCGAATTGTCATAATGTCGATAAACTCCTGTGGGACTCCATGCTGTTGGTTTGGCGGTACAGAGCGATTGTAGTTCTGTAATGCTTGTTTATGCTCTGGCGTCGGCCTGAAGCAGGTGGTGAACTCGGTCGCCATGATGCTGACTGGAAAAGACTGGAATGAGAGCGCTCTGGACTACAAGTTGATATGGTATAAGAGGTTTGAAGTTGTGGGGTTGCGTCAAATGCGGCGGCCTGGCGTGCCTTCCCAAGAAGTGAAATCGTGGTTGCCGGACTCAGTGAGTGACATTTGAGAGGCAGGCACCTCCCATCAACATGTCCTGCCTTCCCAATCTGTCGGTATCCCCAACGTCAATTGTTTATTATTTATCTCAATTCACCATATGAGGTGCAGAGTCATTCGGGATCTGGTTTCAAATTCTTGACTGGTTGATGTTGCGTCACGCCATTTGAACCTCAAAATATGAGGTGAAGTGCGAGATGTCCCTTTTGGGCAATGCTTACCACCACCCTCATCAACCTCCATGGCTTCCATCTGCTACGCTCCGTTTTCGAGTGCTTTCTTACCCAAAGACGGTGCTCAAATATTCACCATTTGTCAATTGCGACGTGCAATACAGCATTTTTTGTTGACTACTGTTGGAGGGGCCATTGTTGTTGGTGGGAGTGTGCCATTCGTTTTGCTAGTCCATGGACACTTCCAGGGAGCAAGGGAAGGCCTCACCTTGATCATTCTTTGGCAGAGCCGAGGATGTCAGAAGTAAGTGCTTATTTTTTCAGCTTCTGTAAGTATAAGTACCCAGCTCTATAACGTTTCTGTTATATAGGCCTCCAGAAAAGATCATTTTGCCGGCTCCTGCGGGCCCTAGGAGTAGCCGTCCTAACCGTTCGTTGGAACGGAGAGCACAATTAGAGTCTCAGTTGACAGTCACTGCAAATTATAGCGATTGTTTGATTATATTTTATTCTCAAATTTTCTTGAAGAGCTAATATACAAGATCTGAATAAAATAGCATCAACCACATTCTTCCTATTCCCAGGCCACAATTAGATGTCTATTGCTCTTCTTCACCCTCAGCAACGTGGTTAACGTAGCAGCGATCGCCCTTGCAGTTTTGAGCAGAGTTTCCAGTTTGGACGTTTCCGCTGCGTGGTGGCCACGAAGAGCTTGGTTGAGTGGCACGTGGAGGCCATGCAGCGGCGCTGCTGCTGGCGCGTGGTGGCCATGAAGAGCCAGAGTTGCCGCTGCCGCTGCTTCCCCATGGTGGTGATGCTGGCTGTGGGCTATATGGCTGAGGGTTGTATGGTGCTGGTGCTGGAGCTGGTGCTGGCGCTGGTGCTTGAGCTGGAGCGCCGCTGCCTTCTTGACAGTCGACGCGGAAAGATCTAAAGTGCCAGTCCAAGTCTTGTCGGTAATCACGGCAGAGACCCATCGAGTCTCCGTCACAGCCTTCGCGCTTGTAGATGTAGAGACAGCATTTACCACCGATTGCTGTTCCGTCGTTTGGATGCCAGACGAGTTTGTCGAGTTTAGGATGATCCATGGTGGCACATTGGTAGGATCGGCTTCCACCGAGCTTTTGTGTACCGGCGGTGATTTCCCAGGCGGCGATCATGGTTGGGGCAAGGCCCAAGAGGACTGTGGAGGTGAAATGCATCTTGTCGATATAGAGGCACACAGAAAAGAATGTGGTGGCAGAATTCTATTAAACGAGTGAGATATACTGTGGGCTCAAACTGAATACGAGAGTCTACTCGGTGGCTTTATAGTCAGCAAAGCCAATTTTAGAGAAAGCCGAGTTCATATATTTAATCAGGAGTTAATTATGTATGAAATTTTAATGATGATCTGGTGAATCGGAGCACTATTTAGCAGGCTATTATTGACCATTAAAGTCGTGTGATATACGACGCATCATTTGACAGGGCTATTTTAAGCTTAGTTCGGTACTGTGGGCGAATGGCTATGATCTCAAGTTGATAGCAATAAGTTGTAATGAAGCATGAAGTGCGGATGTACCTCTGATCCAAAACCCGGAACCATAGATTACTCAGGAGACCAAGATGATATGACAGTAGAGGGCACCACGCAATTTTCGAAAGCTTACATCTTGCCCCTGGACAATTAAGGTACTTTAAAGGAACAACATGGTGGTACCTGGACTTTTATTCCAAGGTTCGGCATTAGATCTCAGGTGGATCAGAGAGTTGGCCCGAGACAACTATCGCTCTCCAACGGTAGTACAAGATATATGGTTCCTGCCGAGTGGTGGCCCCAAGTACGCAACAAACTATCCCTTGGGGTAAATATTGAATTCTCGGATAATATATTTCTTGCTGATTATGATATCTTTTTGGTGCGAGCACTGAAACGATTTCAATGAGTCGAGTTACCAAGGTATCGTCGCGCAATCGTGTATCGACACCTCCTACGCACTCTTCGAATGACAATCTAGTCTTGTCCAATAAGCACGTAGGAAGGGCATTGAATCCAGTGCCCAGGCGGTGGTACTCGGTCAGGTCGGTATACATACCTAAAAGAAGCATGCAGAGCCATATGTGCCTTCTATTTTCGAGACACATAATTGGCTAGAACTATTAATATGTTGAGTTATCAACTTCCGGCACGGTTGTCAGAACTCAGGTGCTTGGTCCTGGATTCCACCATGTCGAAATTTGACACTTCCATGGCTTCTGTCCACCATTACTGGAGCATGGGATATCAAATGCACGGTTGAAGAGGTGAACGGTTGAACGATGCTTGTTGTTGAAGGTTGATGGTAACGCTTCGAAATCGACAACGTACGTCCGATACCTGGTACCACGCTAAGCCGCATCGGGATTTACATCAACAACATCCTCGTCCATCAGTTTGACTCCGGGTTCCAGGTCTTTTTTTCTGCCCCGAATGTCGCACTTTTCTTTTATTGATCTTCCAGCAAGATAGATTGCCGAATGTTCTGCACATAATCTGTAGATCACGGCACTCGCGGCTCGACCGAACATACGGGCACGAAAAGAACCGGAATTAGATTCATCTCGGCTGTCGAGATTGAAAGTTTTTATACACACATCAGCTGCTCATACCAATCAATCTTTCATGGCCGAACTGTCGGAGCCAGACCCGATGCCTCGTCCTCCGGCCCTAAAATTCGACCTCCTGGCCAAATGCTCCGTACGTCAATCATTGGCTGGAAGAATGGATTGCGTCGTCCTGACTATCACTAGGTCACCAAGGCTCGCGCTTCGACATTGCATTTACCCCACGGGGCTGTACCTCTTCCTATCTTCATGCCTGTTGCTACACAGGCCAGCCTCAAGGGACTCACTTATGAACAACTGGACGCAACAGGCTGCCGATTATGTCTAAACAACACCTACCATCTTGGTCTTAAACCTGGACAAGAAGTTCTCGACCATGTAGGCGGCGCTCACAAATTTCAGGGATGGAAACACAACATCTTAACCGGTAACTCTGATCAAGCAGATCAATCTTCTAAATAGGTGCTGACTACTATACACAGATAGTGGTGGGTCGGTGATTCTGATAAAGTTCTAAAAATAATCACTTGAGCGGTTACTGACTGAGTTGTAGCTTCCAGATGGTATCACTCCTAAAACTAGCAAAAGTAACAGAGGAAGGGGTGCGATTCTTGAGCCCTCACGATGGCAGTCCAATGTAAGTTCATCTGCGAGATTGGAGCGAGTCGAACCTGACCACATCAGGTTGCTCACTCCTGAGCATTCAATCTCACTACAAAACTCCATTGGCTCCGATATAATAATGCAACTTGACGATGTCATTGCTACAACATCGCCAGACCTAGAGCGAATGACAGAGGCCATGCGCCGCTCAGTACGGTGGCTTGATCGATGTATTGCAGCCCATAAATACCCAGAACGGCAAAACCTCTTCTGTATCATTCAAGGAGGCTTAGATCTAAATCTTCGTCAAGAATGCTGTGAAGCGATGGTCAAAAGGGATACCCCAGGAATCGCCATTGGTGGTCTAAGTGGTGGGGAAGACAAGGAATCTTATTGCAAAGTGTGAGTTGCAAGATTTTTGACCAATCCATTACAAGCCTAATGTTGTATAGCGTCAAAACATGTACAAGCCTTCTACCAGACAACAAACCGCGATATGTCATGGGTGTTGGTTATCCAGAAGATTTGGTAGTCTCTGTGGCCCTAGGCGCCGATATGTTTGATTGTGTATGGCCAACGCGGACTGCGGTAGGTTTGATCCCATCGTTTGAATATTGTATTGACTGACACTCTCATCAGAGGTTTGGAAACGCCGTGACTGCTCATGGCGTACTCAATCTCCGCAATGCAATATATGGGAATGATTTTGGTCCGATCGAAGAGGGTTGCAAGTGTACGACTTGTCGCTCTCGAGAAGACGGTGGAATGGGCGCCACACGTTCGTATCTCAACCATCTCGTTTCAAAAGAAACCGTTGGCGCGCACTTGTTGACGATACATAACGTATTCTATCAATTGGATTTGATGCGACGTGTGCGAGAGTCAATTCTAGAAGATCGATTTCCACAGTTCATACATGACTTTTTCAACAAGTTATACCCGCATGGTGCGAACAAGCCTGATTGGGCCAAGAAAGCATTGGCTACAGTTGGTATAGTGCTATAGACTGTACAAGATACATAGACTCATCAAAAGCTCTGACGGGTTGTCCGAGCCAAGCCCTAAAGGCTAGTAACTGTAAACATAATAAACGCCCCAACGACGCCAGACCATGCAGCAGTATACCCATCGTAACATTGTGTCTACCGCCATTGCGTTTTTCCGCCGCCACGCTTTCCAGAGTTCTGAGAAGAAGTTAGAGTAAATCCCGTGAAAGGACAAGGATAAACTTACCAAATGTTTGGCTAATGCGGCAGTTGTATGTCTGTCACCCTCACCTTGTCTGGCCATTCTATTCATTTTTCGTTGATTGAGCTTGGCAATTCTGTCAGCCTTATCGCGTGCAGTTACGCTTGTTACACCATCATCTCTTCGGTTTGTGCTTGGTTCGCGAGTCTTGCTTCTCGCACGTTGAGAAAGAGTGAGTTCCACATCCATCGCGTCAGTGCTATCCGCTGGAATGCGGGTTAATGGTCGGCCTCTTGATTGCGAGCGAGCCCGAGAAGTAGCCTTGTCACTTCTCAAACCGAGTTCACCAAGATGAGAAGTCATCTCGGATACGGTCTTCTGTTTGGCTTTACTTGCGCGGGGCATCATTGCTCGATTTTTGAGAGACTTCCGGAGTTTTGCTTCATTGCGGATGAGCTGGCGTTTCTCTCGAATCAGTTCGGCACGATATCGAATGGTGGCAGCTTCATCGTCCTCCATATCCTTATCCTCATCGTAGTATCCCTCTGCATCCAACTTCTCTTCCTCCTCTTCGAGCTCCGCAAGCTTCTTTGCAATATCTGGATCAACCCAGTCGTAGACATTCTGACCATTGAAGATCTCGGGAACCTTGTCGTTTTTCCAGGCGTCATCGTCAAGGAGATACTGCTTCTTGAGGTCGATGTTATACACGCCGGGGCCGCCATTCTCGATCTCAAGGTCGCGTTCAGTTTTCGGTCTATTGGGATCGTCGATGTCGAACTTCATTTTATCCTTGACACCTTCTGGAATGAAGATCTCCCGGACGACACCACCTAGAGGCTGTGCAACATGAATTCTCTTGAGCAAGTCGCCTAGTCGTCCAGTCGGCTCTCCTGCACTGTTCGTTCCTGCCTTGAGCTTTTCTGCATTTCTTACTGCAATCAGCCGATCGCAAGCCGCATTGCGCGCTTGCATAACACCTTCAGTGGTCGCGCAGCTGACTTCGAGAAGCTCAACCTCCCCAGCTTTCAGAATGGCTTGAAGTTTGTTGCTGGTGACTTGATCAAGTTGGTCTGGTCGAAGGAGATCGATCTTGTTGATCACGATGAACGTCAGCTTGTTTGCGAACAGTGGCTTAATGTTGTGATATAACTTTATTTGAGCATCGACTGAATAGCCACAGTGCTCTGAAAGATCCATAAAGTAAAGGATTGCGGATCTCAAGTGAGCAATTGCAGTGACAGATTGCATCTCAATCGTGTTCATTTCTTCCAATGGATGATCAAGGATACCAGGGGTATCAATGGCTTGAAATCGTAGCATTTTGTAATCAAAGTGACCTACGAACAAACTTTTTGTTGTGAATGCATATGGCTGAATGTCGACATCTGCTCTGGAAATGTTTTTGAGGAAGGAAGATTTTCCAGTGTTTGGGTAACCACAAATGAGAAGAGTTCTCGTGTTTGGGTCGATCGACGGAAGACGACTGCAATGCTGACGCACGCTTTCGAGATATGTCAATGGGTCTCTCAGACGTTTCGTGATAGTGGCCATGCGACCAAGCGCGGCTCGCTTTAGCTGTTTGCACTGAAACAGAGATTGTCCGTATTTGAGGAGGCGCACGTAATCGCGGGAGACGGTCTCAATTAGTCGCTTAGCAGTAGAAATCTGCCCAAGCGCAATCTTGAAATGATCCGCATCGTACAAAGTGTTCATGAGATCGCGGTGAAATGGATGGATGTCTTGGAGGCGTGGGAAGCCATCGAGAATAGCCTGGAGCTTCTCGGCGAATGTCTCGGAGGTGTATTTGACTTTTCTCGTATAGAACTAACACATATTAGAATTGGAAAGGCAATGCTGAGAAGATGACCGTACAGAGCGAATTCTGGAAATTTTAAAACCTGCTCGAATTTGGGTTGGTAGCCGCCGTTGCGTACGACTAAGGACAATGTCAAGGAATTCCGTGGAGGTTGGGATAGGAGCAATATCTTTCCAAGTAGTCTTCATGTTGGCGATGAGCAGAATCTAGCGGTTCTGTGTGGCTCGAAAGATGTGAACTGAAGGCGAGGCGATTGTCCGCACCCAAACTTTTGGAGGTTTGAAATTTCGAAAAAATTCTAGGATCCCCCACCAAAGATAAGATTAGATCGGGTATCAGATCATCATGAATCACTTTAGTACTTGACTTGACTTTTGTCGCGTCACTATATTTGGTGTCTTGCTCTAAACAAAATTTGTTTTGCAAGCACAGGGTTATGTCAGTTCCAATCTTACGCACACTCTGAATTCCTGCTTCAATTGCCGCAACAATGTCCGCAGCGCTCGAGTCGTTAGAGTCAGAATGGCTCTCAAAGTTTGAGCAGATGCGAGAGGCAATATCAAAATTGAACTTGTCGCAAGAAGAACTTTTGGCGCCTCAGTACGGCTCCGATTTAGGAATTGACGATGATGATTTCCTCTATGGGTCAGGAACGGAAGATATCTGGGATCTTATTAGTGATGAGACCGATCAAAGTTATCACGACAGTCCAGTCATCGCGCCAGTATCAGCACCAACTCAACACGGCTATGACCGCAATTGGCTTCGATCTGAATGTCTAGATCTTGCCTCCAGAACGTCTGGACTTGATGGAGATTCTCTTTGCGAGCATGTTCTGGCCATTATAGGGTCTGATAGTAATGACGAAGAGCTACAGATGTTGCTGCCAGATATCTTAGGATATGAAGCTCTGGACTTGGTGACGGATATCATTCGTCATCGGAGAACAATATTGAAAGACACTGTGACCGATGGAGCACCGAGCTCAGAAGGTCACTCGGAAGTCCTCGGCCGTTTACAAACGAGGCAGCAAAGAGAAGAAGCGCTCAGACAAGCTGATTTCAAGCACAAAACTTCTGCTTTGGCGGCCGCCCAAAATCGAAGCGGTCCACACTACCCTCATGTGTACAAGGCGCATGAATCCGGAAATACTCTTTCTGCAATGGGTAAACAATACTCCCTTCCGGTTGGGAGTACACGGCACGAACATGCGCATTATGAGGAATACGACATTCCAGCGACAAAAACCGGGACGCTCGCTATAGGTCAGAGTCTGATCAAGATCAGCGAGATGGACGGGCTTTGTCAGCGTACTTTCCAAGGCTATAAATCTCTCAATCGTATGCAGAGTCTTGTTCATCCTGTCGCTTATAGGACTAGCGAAAATATGCTCATCTGTGCTCCAACCGGTGCTGGTAAAACGGATGCTGCCATGTTAACGATTCTCAGTGCGATTGCTAAAAATATTGAACCTAATCCTATTGAAAATCCCGAGGCCAAGGATTTTGCGGTGCATTATGATGACTTCAAAATCATCTACGTTGCTCCTATGAAGGCTCTGGCTGCGGAAATAAATGACAAGCTGGGCAAACGCCTCTCATGGCTTGGAATTCGAGTTCGAGAGTTGACTGGAGACATGCAATTGAGCAAATCTGAGATTATACAGACACAGATCATTGTTACGACGCCTGAGAAATGGGATGTTGTGACGAGAAAAAGCACTGGCGACACTGATTTAGTACAGAAAGTGCGACTTCTGATCATTGATGAAGTGCATATGCTTCATGATGAAAGAGGTGCTGTGTTAGAATCTCTTGTCGCGCGAACGCAGCGACAGAGCGAGAGTACGCAATCTCTGATTCGTATTGTTGGACTCTCTGCTACACTCCCCAATTACATCGATGTGGCGGATTTCTTGAAAGTCAATCGAATGGCTGGTCTCTTCTATTTTGATGCATCATTTCGCCCGGTTCCTCTAGAACAGCATTTCGCTGGCGTCAAAGGTCGAGCCGGCTCGAAGCAGTCCAAGGACAACATAGCACGAGTTGCATACGAGAAAGTGTCAGACATGCTCAAGTTAGGTCACCAAGTCATGGTATTTGTCCACTCACGAAAGGACACCTTGAAAACCGCGCGAGAACTTTTTGAAAAAGCTCAAGAAGAGGGAGACATGGATCTTTTCGACCCATCCGGTCATCCTGGATATGAAATGGCCATTCGAGATGTCAAAACATCCAAAGGCCGAGAGCTGCGCGAGCTAATACCAAAAGGGATGGGCACTCATCACGCGGGCATGCCCCGAACAGATCGAAATCTAATTGAGCGCTTGTTTGGTGAAGGCGTTCTCAAAGTTCTTTGCTGTACGGCAACTTTGGCATGGGGTGTCAATCTTCCGGCGGCGGCAGTAATCATAAAAGGCACCCAGTTATACAGCGCAGAAGCTGGTAAATTTGTAGATCTGGGGATCTTGGATGTTCTCCAGATCTTTGGTCGTGCTGGTCGCCCACAATTTCAGGACACTGGAATTGGTTATATTATCACAGCCCAGGAGAAACTTCAGCATTACCTGACTGCAGTGACTCAACAACAACCCATTGAGTCGAACTTTTCTAAAAAGATGGTGGATAACTTGAACGCCGAGGTCTCTTTAGGCACAGTTACCTCTGTTCCGGAAGGCGTTCAATGGCTAGGTTACTCCTACATGTTTGTGCGTATGCAGCGAAACCCACATTCGTATGGTATTGAATGGACAGAAATGAGAGACGACCCCCACTTGGTCCAACGACGACGTAAGCTCATTATCGAGGCAGCCCGAGTTCTTCAGCAGAGCCAAATGATTATCTTCAACGAGCGAACTGAGGAGCTTCGGCCCAAGGACGTTGGCAGAATCGCCAGTCAGTTCTATGTCCTACAATCAAGCGTGGAAATCTTCAACAAGGAGATGAAGCCTCAGGCTACAGAGGCTGACGATCTTCGAATGATCAGCATGAGCGGAGAGTTTAACCAAATCACATCTAGAGATAACGAAGAAAAAGAGCTCATCAGGCTCAAGGAAGAGGCTCTTGCTTGCGATATTGAAGGTGGAGTTGGTACGCCTCAAGCAAAAACCAATATCCTACTTCAATCTTACATCTCGCGTGCAAGATTGGAAGACTACACTCTAGTCTCCGATTCTGCGTATGTCGCTCAAAATTCAGCTCGAATTTGCCGTGCCCTTTTCATGGTGGCTTTGAATCGGCGATGGGGATACCAATGCTTGGTGCTTCTGTCTCTCTGCAAGTCTATTGAGAAACAGATCTGGCCTTTCCAGCATCCACTTCATCAATTCGATTTGCCGCTCAGCATTCTACGTCATCTGGACGAGAAAAGTGGCGTGCTTTCTATCGAAGCTCTTCACGACATGGAATCAAGCGAAATTGGCAATATGGTTAACAACCAGAAGATGGGCAAAACAATTAAGAGTCTTCTAAGAAACTTTCCAACACTCACAGTGGAGGCAGAAATTGCACCTCTCAATCGAGACGTATTGCGCATTAAGCTGTTCATCACCCCTGACTTCACCTGGAATGACCGACACCATGGCCACGCGGAGTCGTACTGGATTTGGGTTGAGAACTCTGAAACGTCGGAAATTTATCACTACGAATCCTTCCTGTTGACAAAGAGAAAGTTACATGATGAGCATGAGCTTCATTTCACCATCCCGCTGGCTGATCCGCTTCCCTCTCAGATATATGTTCGAGCAGTCTCCGATCGCTGGCTTGGAGCTGAGTCTGTCACACCAGTGTCATTCCAACATCTGATTCGGCCAGATACTGAGAGTGTGTACACTGACCTTCTCAATCTGCAACCTTTAGCTATCTCAGCGCTCAAGAATCCCGGACTGGAGGAGATATATGCTCAGCGTTTTCAATACTTCAACCCCATGCAGACACAATTATTCCACTGTTTATATCACACCAAAGCAAATGTTCTCCTCGGGTCTCCAACAGGAAGTGGAAAGACTGTAGCAGCTGAACTGGCGATGTGGTGGGCTTTCAGAGAACGCCCTGGCTCGAAAGTTGTGTACATTGCGCCAATGAAGGCCCTGGTTCGAGAACGAGTTCTGGACTGGAGTAAGCGACTCGCAAAACCCTTAGGATTGAAGCTCGTAGAATTAACCGGTGACAATACACCCGACACGCGGACCATTCGTGACGCAGACATCATCATTACTACTCCAGAGAAGTGGGATGGTATAAGTCGAAGCTGGCAGACTCGAGGCTATGTCCAACAAGTTAGCCTGGTCATCATCGATGAAATTCATCTTCTTGGTGGAGACAGAGGTCCTGTTCTGGAGATCATTGTTTCCAGAATGAATTATATCGCATCTCTAAAAGAGGGATCAGTTAGACTGTTGGGCATGTCAACAGCATGTGCCAATGCCACTGACCTCGGAAACTGGCTTGGGGTCAAGGAAGGTCTTTTCAACTTCCGTCATTCAGTCAGACCTGTGCCATTGGAGATATACATTGATGGATTCCCTGAGCAACGTGGCTTCTGTCCGCTCATGCAATCGATGAATCGTCCCACATTTTTGGCTATCAAAAATCACTCACCAGAAAAGCCGGTCATTGTGTTCGTTGCATCACGTCGCCAAACACGCCTTACAGCCAAAGATTTGATCAATTTCTGTGGTATGGAAGATAACCCTCGACGCTTCGTTGGCATGTCAGAAGAAGATCTGGGTGTACACCTTTCGCGCGTCAAAGATGAAGCTCTTAGAGAGGCATTGAGTTTTGGCATCGGTTTGCATCATGCTGGCCTTGTCGAGTCCGATCGTGCTTTATCAGAGGAACTGTTTGCGAATAACAAGATTCAGATCTTGGTTGCTACAAGCACACTTGCTTGGGGTGTCAATTTGCCAGCTCACTTGGTAGTTGTCAAAGGCACCCAGTTCTTTGATGCAAAGACTGAAGGATATAAAGACATGGATCTCACAGATGTTCTTCAAATGCTTGGTCGAGCTGGTCGACCTCAGTTCGATACTTCAGGTATTGCTCGAATTTTCACCCAAGATTCCAAGAAAGCATTCTACAAGCACTTCTTGCACACCGGCTTTCCTGTAGAATCTTCACTCCACTTGGTTTTGTCTAACCATCTTGGGGCGGAGATATCTTCGGAAACCATCAAGCACAAACAAGATGCCCTAGACTATCTGACCTGGACATTTTTCTTCCGACGCCTGCATAAGAATCCAACTTACTACGGTCTCGAAATATCTGCGGAAGAGCACAATACAATAGCTGCCCAGCAACTAGCCAACGACTATATAATCAACCTCGTCGACACTTCGCTGAACGACTTGGCAGATTCTGGCTGTGCATACATCCATTCCACGGGCGAAATTGAGTCTACTCCTTACGGCAAGATCATGAGCTACTACTATCTGTCGCACAAGACAATTCGCAGTCTCCTTGCAAAAGCGACTGAGTGGCCAACCTTTGCCGACGTGCTTTCTTGGCTCAGCATTGCCACTGAATTCGATGAGCTACCAGTCCGACACAATGAAGATCTCATCAACGCCGAGCTGGCTAAGAACTTACCGCACGACCCTTCCAGTCTTGGTTTACCTATGTGGGATCCTCATGTCAAGGCTCACTTACTCTTGCAAGCTCATTTCGATCGTATCGACCTCCCCATCTCTGATTACGTTGGTGATCAGATCAGTGTTCTTGATCAAAGTATCCGAGTTTGCCAGGCAGCCATCGACATCCTCGCAGAAATGGGCTATTCACAAGCGGTCAAAATGATGGCAAGTCTTATGCAATGCATCAAGAGTGCTCGCTGGCCATACGACGGCCCTCTTGCAATTTTCCCTGGCGTCGACGTGGAGCGCGAGAACTTGCGGGTAGCGACTGGTAAGATTGGTGGCAAAGATCTCAAATGGGCCATTACTTGTCCGCGACAGAAACTCCGTGAGGCTGCCGGCACAGTGGGTGTACGCAACGCGGCTCTGGATCGTTTCGTGGAAACTATCAACTTGTTACCAAATCTTGATGTCACGATTGCCGAAAGTAGTAGCGTTGGATTCAGCGTCAACATCAATCGGAGACACATTCTCAAGACGAGAGATAATCGTATGTACGCGCCACGCTTTGCGAAGCCACAGACAGAAGGATTTTTCGTAGTTGTCGCGGAGCATTACAAGAAAGAGCTGGTTGCGTTGAAGCGCATTGGCTGGAATCTACAAGCAAAAGGACGTCAAAGTGTCAAGTCAAGTATCAAGCTACCGGAGAGCATGCAGGATCGGAAGTTGGATATCTCAATAGTCAGTGATGGTTACATTGGATTGGAGTGGAACATCCAAGGGGTTGAAATACCGGCTACTCCAGCCCCCAAGCCGACTGTAGACAAGAAACCCGAACACTAGTACTGGTAGGGTATCATTCGTTCAATTCATAGATTTTCCAAAGAAGAATTTTCGCAACATCTTCTTTGTCCCTTGCCGAAATCCAACCTCCTTCTTTTGCTCCTGCTCCTCCTCCTCTCCGTCACTGTTTCCATGGTCAAAGAAGCTTTTGTGAGGACTGATGTCCGTCTCCCAAGTAGAAGTTGGAGAGGTCGCCTCATTGCTACTTCCCAAGTCATCAACCAGTCTAGCCATACCAGTGGCTCGTCTCAAATTGGGTGTTGACTGATACTTTGGTAGCGTGAGCCGAGCACCAGAACCGTCTGAGAACAGGATCTCCATGTCATCGTAAATGTTTTGAGAGGGGTAACGAGGAGTTGCCTCCTCCAAGACTGGGAAAGCCTCTGGAGCTTCTGGCCTCTCTTCTGGAATGGATTGACTCATCAGATTGGTGTACGAACATGACCGCTTCCTGTTGGGAGAACGCTGCTTCGGTGAGGCATCCTTTTCACAATCTGGGAAAAGGTTGTATCTCAGGGACCCATGTGTCTCCATTGACGACATGGTCGGTTGTGCAGGCTGGTATATGGTACCTGCATTTGGATTGTGGGGAAGGAGGCGCTGCTTGACCCAAATTGGTAGTGTCTCCAGCTCTCGTGCCTCAGCTTCACTTAGTGGGAATGTATTGTGGGCTCTTTGACGTCGGGAAGTCATGATTGTGTAATGGTAATAGGTAGATGGACGGAATCAATAGTCAGATCGGGGTATATATTCCTTGCCCTCCGTTGCTTAATGTTATGGTGTCGTCTCCTATATCGGTCTCTGTGTTTGTAAGGCACGGTATACATGGTATGCTTGGTACAGCAGGAACGGGCTTCATTTCCCTTGACTGTTCAAAGTAGCGGTGAGTATCACAGCCTGATGATGCCCAAAGAGGCCATTTCGAAGCTCTGGTCACTCCCAGACTATGGATATAGGGTGTAACACGAAGTCCGGGCTCTGAAGACTGGACGGGTCTTTTTTGAACTTATCTTTTCCTTGACTATTTTGAAACGAAAGCTTTGCCTTTTCGCGATAGCATTCAGCAACGACTTCCTGACACTACGACAGACAAGTAAGCCGTGAGCTGATTGCGATATACCTATATATAAAACCATATTGGTGATTTTGAATTGGATTATGTTTTCATTCTTCACAGGAACAGCTCCAGTCGTCTCGATCCTGAATTGTTGGCGCTAATTAGTGCAAGAAATACTGGACATGATTTTGATTCTTCGACTGCGTTTGTCTGAGTGAGTGGATACAGTATGGTTGTAGGTACTGTAGCCTCAATGAGTTTTGATTCCAAGCAATTTCAATATCTTTTCATGATGGCAATGATCGAAAGTAGGAATAGAATGACTGATGTGGGTGCAGTTAACATAATCATCGAGGGCAAGGCGATGAAAAATGATTACCAATTTTTAAAGTAATGAGCATTGCATATATATATCAATTGTTAGCAATTTGTGGTGTACTAATCCCATAAGATATAGATCCCTCGAGGGAAAATGGTGCAGCAGATGAAGGCGACGCATTATCCGCTGGTATTGATAATGCTAACCCGATGCAGACGGCGCACCTCGACAAGATAAAGCTAAACGACAATTCCAATGCCACCGGTTCAATTCCACGACAAGCTAAACGACAAATCCTCAAGTAAAATCAGTTCGCCTGGTTTTCATAACCATCCAACTCCTTGGAGTTGGGTGGTGAACTTTTTGCCTTTTTTTGAACTCACTTTTCTCCATGGTTTCTTCTTGATACGGAGAAAAGTTGAGTTGGTCAGAGTATGGAAAAGCCTCAAAATGATTGTGTTATTGCTCCCGTATCGTTACTGCTCCTGGTGTACGATTCTTTGTGGCATTTCTACCATGCGAAGTTTGCTATCTGAACTTTTGTAGGAAGAATCATGAGCCAGTCTTCAAGGCTGACTGCCCACAATTCCGTAAAGAAATCATCGTTTGTGACAGACCGATGGCAATTGTCCCCACAGCCTCTATCAAATCAAGGAGTGAAGTTGTAAACATTGAATCTAGGAGAGAAAAGGGGTTCCTGCCAAGGCCGATGCTGGCCGAAGTACCGACCTCAACATCCGAACTCGCATTTGTCTCCACTCAACCCTCAGTAGCGGCAAAAGGCATATCCGGAGCTCTATCCGTTGTTGTCTTGTATAAAATGATTTTATGTTCGTGACACGCTTTGTTCCATTGCAAAAGCACAACCTCGCGGCCCTCCAGAAGAGCTAAGAAATCCCATCAATCTGCTGCAATCTTACCCTCCTCACACGAACCATCAGAGACACAAACGGCTACACAAACCACAAGCACGAGCGTGGTACTACAACGATCTACCAAGGCAGTCCACGCATCTCACAAGAGTCGACTCTCTACTGAACCGTTCCACAATCATCAGCCATGGCCCTTCCTCGCGGCACTCGCGCCATCCTCCAAAAACACCCCTCCGACGCCGTAATCCTCTCCTGCCTCCGCACACCAGTCACCCGCGCCAAACGCGGACCCCTCGCAAACACACATGACCACGCTCTCCTTGCCACCGTCCTGCGCGCCACCCTCGCCGCAAATCCGCGCCTGGACCCATCACAGATAGCAGATGTGCATGTAGGCACTGTGCTCGCTGAGCTGGGAGGCAGCAAGGCCGGGCGCATGGCTAGCTTACACGCAGGGTTCCCCAAGAGCTCTGCATTGATGACAGTCAATCGTGCATGTGCGAGCGGACTGCAGGCGATAAGTGGGCTGGCACGGGAGATAGTGGGCGGGAGCGTGGGTGTGGGTGTGGCGGGTGGGATGGAGAGTATGAGTATGAACTATGGGAGTCGGGCGATACCGACGAACTTATGGAGTAAGCTACGAGAGAGCGAGGTGAAAGATGCAAGGGACTGTATCATGGCAATGGGGTTGACGGCGGAGAATGTAGCAGAGAGATATGGAGTGGGACGACGGGAGCAGGATGAGTTTGCGGTGCGGTCGCATCTAAAGGCAGCGGAGGCGCAGAAGAAGGGACTGTTTGAAGAGGAGATTGTGCCGGTTACGACGATGTGGCGACCGGATCCGGAGGTGCCAGAGCGCGAAGAGGAGATAACAGTAACTAAGGATGATGGGATACGCGCGGGTAGTACTGTGGAGAAGCTGGGGACAATGAAGCCAGCCTTCAAGAAGGATGGAGTGGCAACGGCAGGGAACAGTAGCCAAGTGTCGGATGGGGCCGCGGCGTGCTTGATGATGCGAAGGAGTGTTGCTGAAGAGTTGGGCCTTGCTGATGATATTATTGGCAAGTGGGTCAGCACTGCTGTCATTGGGTGTGCGCCTGATGAGATGGGCATTGGGCCAGCATTGGCGATCCCCAAGCTTTTGAGTCAAACAGGGGTTGGCAAGGAGGAAATAGGCATATGGGAGATCAACGAGGCGTTTGCAAGCCAAGCAGTATACTGTGTCCGTGAGCTAGGGATTGATGAAGAAAAGGTCAATCCCAAAGGTGGAGCGATTGCACTTGGCCATCCCTTGGGGGCAACAGGGGTAAGGCAACTGGCTACTCTGCTACCAGAAATGAAGAGACAAGAGCAGCAACTCGGTGTGGTATCCATGTGTATCGGGACAGGTATGGGCATGGCATCGTTGTTTGTACGCGAATGAGTCAAATCACTTCGGAAGCATGGAAGAAGATATAAGATGAAAAGTTGGATTAACAGTACCAATGTCGCTGCATCAACATATCCCAGAGAGTAGTACCGTCTATAGCTAGAACAAATTCAGAATAACTCTGAAAAAGTATCAAAAAAGTCAAAACATCCAGATTGCTTGACCAGAACAACCACAATATTGATTTGAATAGAACCACCTGGAAGAGCAGCCTTCCTTGGCTAGGCACTTCATTCAACTCAACATGAGGATTGCTCCGAAGAAATCATACTGAACAACAAATATTTACACAGTGGAATCGAAAGTAGAGAAGACGCAAATCTGAAAATAGCCTGTCAAAGGCAAACCAGACATGGACTGGAGAAAGCAAAAAGAAAAAGAAGATGCACTAAGAGCCAGCGAGCCAGGAGAACAAATAGGAAGGCCCAGAAGCATGCGAAAGAAGAACGAAACAAACATAATATGCTTCAGAATGATAGAGCTTGCTGGAGCAGCCGATATCATTCTGGTGGTATCATTGAGCACAAAGATCAAACTTTTGAAATAACAAAGTTACATTGCAAGGTGGGCGAACAGAAAAAAGAGATAAGAGGGAAAAACACCATTCTTACTATAAAAATATCCAGTGAAACCTCCCCACACCAGCCCCGAATGTGCACAAAGGCAAACTGTGTGCAATGCAATGGCGAAACTGCAGAGTTTCTTTTTCCACGCCGTTAACTCCTTGACCGCTGTTTTCCGATGGTGCAATGCACAGTGCATGTGATGACTGATGTACAGGTGATGATTAAAAGGCTCTGCGCAACGTCGCGACAGAGGTAATGCATATTAGCGACAAGTGAAGAAGTTAAGTTCTCTATCCGCAGTGTTGGGTGCGCCATAGACAATCGTCCAATCAATTATGGACGAGAAGGATGAGTGATCGAGGTACGAAGCCCTCAAGTTGTCTTATCGTCACCAGATTTGGCTGGAGTTGACTTGGCAAGCGCCGGAGACACTGATGTGGATGGAGGAGAAGTAACCTCATTGTCAGCATCGCCTGTATCTGCAAGTATACTACAAGATATTAGATAGGATCATCATGTTAAGGGAGATTGCTTGCTTACCTAAAGGAATTGACACTGGCAGTTGGCTCCTTCTCCTTGACTGGTGGAGTACCAGTTCGTGAGCTTGGAGCAGAGTCATCAGCGCGTGGAGGTCCGAGTCCTCGTCGTGATCCGCTTCTTGAAGCGCTGAACATGCTGGAGGGGCCTAGTGAGCCACTGCCACCTGCGTTTGGACGAGCTCTACCAGCAAGCTTCTTCAGATCGTCCATTCCCACTTGATTGCGTGGGTAGTCTGGTGGAGGAGCTCCCATATTGTTCGAAAACGATCGATTGTCACCGCGACCAGCACCAGGACGATTTCCGAAACGAGCATTCTTTTGTCGCTCAATGTCTGCAGCTTGCGCTTTTCGTGCTGCTTCCTCGTGAATCTCGGTAATTGTTTTGGGGCCTTTGTCAGCATCGTTTGCGTCCCAGTTCTTCCGTCGCAGCTCAACCGTGTCGAGCAGCATGTAGTACAGTCGGGATGGCAATGCCTCTTGTTTCATGACATTGTCAATCCTATCAAAGTACATGTTAATCATTTCTCGACCGTTGGGAACGACTGCATCCATGGTAGAACCAATAGTTCGCAGGAGTTTGACCAGGGATTCCACAGTTGACTCTTCAGGCAGACCAGTAAAGTTGAGCAGCTTGACGACACATTCGTGCATAATGCGAATGGTCAACATGCCGAGTTTATAGAGTTCGCCGATAAAATGTATCAAACCGAGGCCACGACGCTTGGCTGCCGCAGCAACATAATATTCGTCAGAGAGCATGACTGCTTCTTGACTAGCACCACCTTCGGGTGCAGCTGGCAGATTAAGTTCCCATCCTCGTTCAAACTCTTCTTGACAACGATTGAGTAAATATTTGCGGAAAAGGGCGCCACCAACAACTGGGAGGCCATTCTTGTCCTTGACGTTTTCGTCCTTTATTTCGGTACTCATAGTTTCCAGCATGCGTTTGCAGAACTTCGCGTACATCGAAGCCCAATGAGCTTCGTCGCAGGCTTTCTCAAAGGTAAGTTGAATAACTTGGCGGAGGGTACGACCATCCGATTCGTCTTTGGATTGAGCAGCAATTTGTAAGATATCGCCTGATATTTTGTCGAATTTCTCTGGAGTCATCTTGTTCAATGATGCCTTGACTTTACGTTGAACAAGATCAGGAGCCAAGTGTGTTCCTGGCAATGCTGGCTGGGAAGCGCCAACGAGGGATGCGGGTTTCCATCCAGTCTTTGAAAGTTCAAGTGGCTTCAAATCCTTGCCAGCAGTCAAGGGCATGTTTTTGGCAGCGACAGCCTCCTGGTGAGGGTTCTTGTCGCGACGGCTACTATTTCGGCCGCTTCCACTGCGAGGGGAGTTCATTTGTGGGCCTCGAGACTGGGCAGATCCTTGTCGACTCATTGCTTGAGAACCCATTGGGAAGCCCATTCCACGTCCCGCCCCGCTGAACTGTGCAAGAGGATTGTTGGCGAAGCTACCACTGACACGAGAGGGGCCATTAGACGCCGCGAACCGCTGTTCAGAGGTTGTGCCACGAGCTGCACTAGCACCAGCCGCAAATGATCCCATAACATTGACAGGACCAGCGTTACGAGAATTCTGGCGACCGCCCATTGAGGGTGTACGGGCTGATTGCGGTCGCGCAGAACCCGAATCTCCATCTCCGACAGTTTCTTTGAGAGTCTTGTCCCAGTTGACGGATGGCTTCTCTTTGAAAACTTCCTGGAATTGAAGCAGGAAGTCCTTGTCGTATTGGCGACCGCGGCTCTTACCACCTTGATTGAGAGCAGGATTGGGTGATCGAATACCTTCGGGATAGATGCCATCCTCGGCTTGAATCTTTAGGAAACGCGCAGATCGCAAAGACTGCATACCTGCAGTAGGCTGAGCAGGCTCAACCACTTTGGTTGTTTCAATCTTCAGCATCGAAGGTTTGGGCTTAGCAGGTTGGAACTTTGCAACAGGAGTGGGTGTACTAGCAGCGGGAGTTGGTACAGGCGGAGGCGGCATGGACTCTGAAGCTGGTGTAGACACTTCAGAGCCTTCTGCTCCAGGGCCGAGAGTTGGCCGCTTGAGAGACGCAAACAATTTAGCATCCTCGGCTTTCGCCTTGTCTGTTTCTGGTTCGGTTTTTCCAGAAATCTTTGCTGCTTCTCGCTCTTCTGCTTCGCGTTCTTGGCGCTTGAGCTCCTCATCTTCTTTGAGAGCAGCTTCAGCCTCCTTTCGTGCCTCTTCCTCCTTCTGCTTCTTTTTCTTCTCTTGATAAGCACGTTCGCGCTCCTCCTCTTCGCGCTCTTGCTCTTCAAGCTCTCGGATCCACGCCTCTTCATCTTCGACACGTTTGCGCTCAGCGGCGTCCTTATCATCAGCAGCAGGCTCTGTAGCCTTGGCTTCAATCTTTGGCTCTTCAGTCTTGGCGACTTCGGGTTCAGTCTTAACAGGCTCCACCTTTACTTCTTTGGCGGCCGCGGCCTCTTTTTCCTTCGCTGCTCTAGTCTTTTCTTCCTCATCTAGCTGAAGCTGTCGTTTGAACTGCTCAGCAAATAGTCGCTTTGTTTCTTCGCTTGATTTGGAAGGTTGACTATCCGTTCGTGTGTGTTGTGGAGCAGGCTCGGGCTCCTTGCGAGGCGGAGGAGCTGCCGGTGTAGTTGGTACACCAGGACCAGAAGAAACCACTGGAGGTGGACCGGATTGCGCAGGAGCTGGTGATTGTGATGAGAGATTTTTCAAATCTACAATTTCACCATCTGCGTTCTTAATCACGATGGCCTTGCTCTTTCGTGGTTGAGACGGTGGTGCCGGGCTGCTTGAAACGACTGGAGGTGGCTGTGTCGGGGGAAGTGGAGTTGGGACTTGCTGAACAGTAGACGCTGCTCGGTCAGAGCCTTGCTGAGAAGGTGTTCGTGACATGTTAGGAGGAGCATTGTATGGGCCAGGCATGTAGCCAGGATGAGGAGGACCATGGGTAGCAGGATTGAAGCGCGGACTAGCGGGTGCATTTTGGTATTGCATCATGTTTTGTTGCATGTAAGGTGAAGCTCCATAATAGGCACCGTAATAATCCTGGGGTGGAACACCATACATACCTGCACTCTTTACAAAGGTTAGATACTCTTCAATGTTACCTGGCGCAGAAAAGACATTTGCGAATCGAGCAGAAATTTCATCTTGTGACATCTGAAAGACGTCCGTTGACAAATAAGAAACAGGCGGTTCGACCGGCGAAGACATGGGCATAGAATTGAAGTTTCCTCCGCCGCGGCGGCCAAAACTTGCGACTCCAGACTGTGACGAAGTATTACGTGAAGAAATCGGGTTATTTACTTGAGGCGCCAAATGCTGTGGATATTGGCCATAGGCATGTGGTACTGGCTGGCCATTTGCAATGTGTGGTTGTCCGTGTATTGATGCCGGAGTGATAGCTGGGCTTCGATTCTGCTGATACGGAGAAGCAGGGGGACCTCGCATAGAATTTTGAGGTGTAAAAGAAGGAACATTAGGATTGCGTGGAGCCATGGCTGGGCTCTGTCGATACATTTGAGGCGAAGAATGCGCAAGGTTTGAGGCAGGATATTGAGGGGCGTATCCGCCACGTCCGCGGCCGTTGCCTTGCATGTTATTGCGATTCATATGACCGCTCATGTCACTATGCTGGGACTGCGAGGACTGAGTTCGTAGATGTTGTGATTGAACTAGGTTGGCTGGGCCAGTAGGAAGTTGTGCAGATGAGCGTAACTGCTCAATGTTAGTTAAAATAATTTTGCAACGAGAAGACAAACGTACATTCTGATCTGGGTTGTCTGAACCACCAAGATTTCCAAAGTTGAGCTGACTACCTTGACCTTGAGGTGCTGAAGGTGGTCGTCCACCACTGAGCGCCGGCTGCGGAATAGGAGATGGTGAGCGCTGGCTGCTAGCTGAATTGCTCATAGGAGCTCCCAGGTTGGAATTTTGTGGAATATGAGGAACGCTGGGTGCGACAGCAGGAGACCCACTTGGATTCATAGATCCAAAATGAATGTTTGGTCTAGAGGCTTGACCAGCTGACCCGCCGTTCGGAAGATATCCGGTAGTACCTTGTGCGCTGATTGTGACCGGGGAAGGTTTGATTTCCTGACCTCCGTTCGCGATAGAGCCACTGCTGACTATTGGTGGCGCGCCAGATGGAATAGCAGGTGGAGCGGATTTGCCGTTCACCGGAGAAGCAGAACTCGCTTTTCCATGTTGAGCCGGCCCTCCCACGATAGCCGGCGGAGTGCTAGATGCGACAATAGGAGCGCCGATTGGCTTGCCCTTGGTAGCGTTTGCGTACGATGAGCGAACTGAGGGCGTACCAGATGGAGCAGATGGAGCACCTGAAGCAGACTGCGCGGTATTGGGGTTGGCGTTGGGAGGAAGTGTGGATGTCATTAGGTTGAGAATATGAAGTCGATGGATAGAATGGAGTGTGAGAGGGTCGCGAAATTATAGGACTGGTGAGAAGTCGAAGAGTAAGGGAAGGTTTTGGTGGACAAAGGATGGTGGACCGCAAAAGACTGAGGGAGAGGTCGCGTTGGTCGGGCTAGGTCAAGGTGACGAGGAGAGTCGTCTTTGCCGGTGTCAAACCAAGACGCGCAAATGATCAAGAGAGCCAGCAGTGAACTGTGGCGCAGATGAAGTGAACGTCAACAGCACAAGACGTCTGAAGAATTCGAGGTGATGGAACCGACCGTTGGCTGGTTCCTAAACCTAGATGAGTAGGGAGTCAAAGTTTTTGACCGGACAAGTTCTAACAAGTCCAAAGGGGTCAGGTCAAGCGTCTCGCAAAAAGAGCAGAGAGCCGATGAGAAATCCCAGTCCTAAATCCTCAACAGCAACCAAGGCGTGCTGAGTATTATGAGCGAGATGGATGGGGGTGAGAGGAGAGTGTGGAAGAAGAAGAGAAGGAGGATAAAGTCTTGTCGTCGGGGAAAAAAGCCAAAGCAGCGTAAAATAATTTGGCCAAGCGTGCTGACCTAAAAAGCACGTGACACGTTGCAGAGCAGTTACTCTTGCACTAATCCCACTATGGATGCTCAGCCGTCTTACTCAGTATTCTACTGTACATTAATGTACGGAGTGCTCAACTTATTTTTCAGTATTGGCCTCTGAAGTTGATATTATTTGTTTCATACTCAGTTCCTCGTCCTCTCTTAGTACTTTGTCTGCTTCTACCTTCTGTCGCTATTGTCCTGTCAGTATCCATCTGCTCTATTGCCAGGTGGCCACGTTGACTGGCAATGTCAAAAAGTACCTCTTTGGTTCAAATCGATACTAGTGACGCAACGAACCATTTTGTGATTTTTTGCTTGTGAAATCAAGAATTGGGGCCTGGCAAGCTTCCCGACCATCATTGATGGACTTCGGAGCCACACCCGCCGCAAGACCTCAGGTAACGATTATTTCCAGCAGCTCAAGCTGGTTTCATATCGCCGCCCAAGTATTCCGTTTCATTTTCGCGTGCAACAAAATTTTGCCAAAAAGCAACCTCTGGCCTTCAATTTGATGCTTCAGCGTTTTTCCTCGCTAGGGGCACGGGGGGTAGAAAAGGCCCACGGTAGTCGCAATACAAATTACTGCTTTCTCTTTATCCCATTTTACTCTCTCGATTGCCCTCTAGGCGTAGACAAATTGTTCTCAGTCTATTATGTGTTTGAGCCTCCACTCTTATGCATCAGTAGTTCAGTACTACACTTATGTAGTAGTACTTAAAGCGTTTGAGATGTCCATCTTACACGCTTCATTGTCTCTCCAAGAATAGGAACACTGTTTACAACCAGCTATAAGTTACAGATTGTTTACCGTTCTAAACAGGCTGCATTCTTCCATGTTATCAACGGGGCGAACTCAGGAGATAGTAGTCAACGGACTGACCGGCAGCAAGAACAGTCATGATTGCATGCGGCTCATCTAGTCCGATCGCATTCGCAAGATATCATTCGTTCAAGGCATCCTCCAAGGACATGGGAGATGCGGCCGCGCTGCAATGTCAGTGGCGAAGCGCACGTTGTTTCTGCTGCCTTCAGCCCCTTTCGGATCCAAGGGCCGGACTTATGGTTGTTTTCTGAGATACTTCAGATTGTTACGCTCAGTTTCCAACCTATATCCATGGTTTTGTATGCATTATGCAGTCAGCGAACCACAGGATGTGGATTTCGTGTATAAGCCAGTTCCCCTTTCCTTGTCTGTCTGACGTGTTAAATACATAAGCTACTCTTTTGCCTTAAGCTATGACCAGGGCCTGTTTTTTCGACATACAATAGGATTATAGGAGAGACTCCTGGTAATTGTTAACGTTGAGGTGAGAGGTTGGTGTTTTCAACGCCTGTCGCTGATCCATACTGATCATTGCTAGACCTCCCTGTCCACCACGCGAGACATGCAAGCCAACGGCCATCTTGTTCCGACTGCCAGGGATTGAAACATCGATTGAAGTAAGTACATTGTAGTCGAGGGCCGCGCTCCACCTTCCAAGTAACGAACCGTCCGCACTTTGCGCAACAACAAGTCTGCGAGTTCTTTCAAAATACTAGTACTGTATTACTTTTTTGAGTTCCGCCTATCGTAAGATGTAATGATTGCCATAACGTGGTCTTTATTTGATATGGGTAGTATGATAGTGAGAAATACTTGAAGTTGAATACAAAGTATCGACATCAACTGGACGACAAAATGAATAGCGCGCTCCCAGCTTCTTTGTAGCCGACATGCTGCGCTCTGTTATTGAAAACTTTAATTTCCATTGAATACGTAGAAGAGGTCTGAAATCTTGAATACGATGGGTGTTAGAGAGCATGCTCTCTATAACATGCGATGGTAGACATCGCACTTGGTGGGAGCATGTATCTGCTCATTGGTGCGAAACGCGACCCTTTATCTATTATACTGTAGTACCCCGTAAGCATAGAAAGTACGATAAAATTGGATTGATTCTTCTAGTGTTATCATGTAAATTTATCTAGGTACAACAAGAAAAGCCTCATCCATGGTTCATGTTGAGCTTCATCCCAACGAATCAAATAGGCCCAACCTCGGAAGGTAGCGCCAAAAATTGTTCTCCTGCAGCTTAGCAACCTCACCTCTTCGTCATCCTGCATCGACTACAATCCATCAGTGCACATTACTAGTATCTACTGAATTGATAAAGTAGTGTATGGATGTGCCAAATCAGTAAACATGGCACCCTCGAAAAGATTTCCAAAGAGCAAAGGAAGGAGCAAGGCGTTAACGGTGCGCACAAGAGCCTATTCCAATAACATTACAGGCTCTAATCAACCTTATAGAACCCACAAACATCCAATGAATACCTAGAAGCAGCGGATGAGCTTGAGCGTGGAGGAGGTAAATGGAAACCTGGCGATGCTACCAAAGCAATGCGATTTTACGAAAAAGCGCTTGCAGTCTATAATGAAGGCCTGGAGAAGTTTCCCAAGGACTTTGATCTCGCCTATAATAAGTCTGGAACTGAATCTGCACAACGGCAACATGGACTAATAATTTCTTAGAGCTCATCTTCAATATTTCGTTCTTACTGATGCCAAATTGAGCCCACTCATTGGTTCACTATTAGAACCACTACAGGAAGCACTTGATTCGCACCGCTATGCAATGAGATTGGATGAGACAAATGCGGATATTTTGTTCAACACTGCTCAGGTTTTGACTTCCCTAGCGGAAGAGCTTGGCCAGACTGAAGAATTCGACAACTCTTCAGGTCTGGCGATCAAGTTTCTTCAAGAGGCTATTGAACTCTTCGAGTCATGCTCAACGAGACAAGAGATGGAATTTGAGGAACAAAGAGGAACACAACAACGACCAGAACAACCAGAACAACAGCCATCTACAGATTTGGACGAATCTATGGCTGAACCCGAGGCTGATGATACCGATGAATGGGCACTGATTACCGAGCCAATAACTGCTCTCACCCTTCTCGAGACAGCATCCGCCACTCTCTCCGCTCTTACCAGCTTGCTATCACTATATGTGACATCTCCTCCGCCATCCTTTCACGCTTCTAGTGCCTTAGCCGCACTATCATCATTCGGCACTAAGATCATTGAAGAAAAACTACCAACCTACCTGAAGCTCGTATCCTCCTTGCCATCTCCTGCCCAACTAGCCACCGATCCATCCCCTATCTTGTCTCTCTCCGGTTCAACAGCCCAGCCCATCGATCCCCTTGTTGCCGCTTCACAAGAAGCAACGCTCGCTACCGCCCTTTTCCGCGCCGCTCTCGCCGACGCGGAATACCGCTTGGCTCTTATCGATGCACCTGCATATGCTGCGCGCCTGGCCACTGTCTTCGCCTCGCCCGCCAACGCCCCGCCATCTCTCTTACTCGCGCACGCAGACACCCTCGCGGACTTTTCTAGTGCGCTTCGCGAGCGTGATGACTCAGACGAGGCCGCGCAGCTGGCATGGAGCTCACTTGAGCGTGCAGATGAGTGTCTAGCACAAGCAGCCAATGCGGGATCAGTGGTGGATGTGTCACCACCAGCGCCAGCGCGCGTGTACATGCTGCGCGGCGATATCACACTTGCACGGCGGATGCTGGCTCTGCGCGACAGTGCCGCAGCTGTATTGCGGAACAGTGCAGGCACACTACTGGGGAATGCTGGGGTATACTACCGTGGAGCTGGGAAGCTCGCAGAGGAGACTGAAATGCGACAAGAGGCGGAGTGTAAGGCATGGGTGGTGGCTACAATGTTGGGCCAAGGGGACGTTCCAGTGCCCTCGGATCTGGACATGGCGATGGGAGTGATGGAGGATATGATTGACGAGGAGCTAATTGAGGAGAGTGTAAGAGGAACAGGGCCGATCGAGTTTGAACTGTGAGCATCATTAAAGATAATCATAGCTGTGGGCATCTGGAAAGGAGCGGCTGGATTGTACGAACAGCAGCATACTGAAACTGGATGGGTTGTACAATGCACGTGTAAGTTGGATTCATGTTTCTATTAACTGCGCGAATGCCAAGTAGGAATACCTGGCTGAGGCTGGAGTTTTTATACCCCATCCAGAAGAAATCCACGCCAATCAAATGGTAGGAAGGGTGATGCTCATCTGGTTCTTTACCACGTGGTAAAGACCTAAATCTGGAAATTATGGTGGTGAAATATGCCCTGGGATTGCACTCCTTGGTAGCCAAGGAAGCATTTATATCATCGTAGGATCTGACCCACAGGAGCAACAGTCTTATATTACCCTCAGACATTTTATTCTGTCAAACTAAACCTAAAAATATGCTGATCTTCAACCACAGAGCGTCCCAAATTGTTCCCACCATCTACAGCGCATTGCACTATCCTACAATATTCTAGTTACCAAATCAAGCTCGAAAAAATGCTCCTAACAAGATCTGGAATCCATTCCTGCTCCATCACTGGCTGATCTGGATCGGTCAGGATTGGATCAAATCCCCAATGGCTCAAAATAACAAGGCTGTCACATCCGATCATTGGCCCCCAAGCAGATCTGAGTTCTACAGCTTACCGTTCCACAGGTACTATGGAGCAGACAATCATATATTTACCACGCCGCATCTTCGTATTGTAATTATGAACATCAAACAAACCTCTCAACTCACTCCATCATGAAGCTCATCCTCATCACGCTGCTTGCCAGTGTATCCTTCACTCTCGCCGACGATCCACATAACACTAAACCAACAAAACCCAAATGCGGCAAAAATCAAGTCGAATGCCCAGATGGATACGAATGCGCTAGATACGTCCCGGGCACTGGCAAGGAAGATCACTGCGCGCAGAAAATCTACAGCCAGGCCATTCCTCGTGCTGTTGAGCCCATTACCGTGCCTCTTGTTGTAGCAGAGCGACCTCTATGCGGACAAACAGAAGGCATATGCCCAGCTGGCAAGAAGTGCAAAATAAGTGCTGGAGAATCGCTATTCCCTTACAGATGTGTTGAAAACACTGCGCCTATTCAAGCCCGCTCTGTTGCCGACGACACGCCCGTGAAGAACCCCCTCGCAGGGGACACATTTCAATGTGGACACGAACTATGCAAAAAGGGACAAGAATGTGTGCTTACTGGCTCAGGCCGTCGTCGTCATCCGACCTGTTACACTCCGGATAAGTCAATCAATTCAACCATCACTACCCGCAGTGCAGAAGCATTAGTCTGGGAATGCGGCACTCGAGGATCTGCTGGTTGCGGAACTGGCCTCTTTTGCCAAAAACGGCCCGGCGCCTCATGTGGACCTGAAGCTGACTGTGGAGGCATTTGTGTCATGGAGCATAATTACCCCCACAAAACAGTCGGGCTCACCAGTCGTTCTACTTCTGATCCCAGAATTCCACCTCCTACATCAGAATGTCCAGCTGAAGGTTGCAAACCTGGATTCGAATGTCTCTATAAAGCCGGGGCCAGAGGGAAGAGTTGCCAGAAGGTTCCAGATGCTCACATCACGACTCGTGATATCAACTCAGGCATAGTACCATGCACTATCGGCAAACCCAATGACTGTGGAATTGGCCATGTCTGCCAACTCAGAGAAGGCGATCACTGCATCAAGTCTCTCACGGGGCCTTGTATGGGTATCTGCAAAAAGAAGCCTGATGGCATGATGATCCCTCGATCCATTTCCGATGCCAGTGCTCTGGCGTACAAAGAATGCACTCCCAGTCACGTCAATGAGTGTGGAGCAGGCTTTATATGTGAGAGAATACCAGGCAGAAGCTGTAATCTCGTTGGGCCTTGCAATGATGGTATGTGCAAGAAGGCAGATGCCCATACTATGATTCCCCGATCACCAACCGATGTAAGCGTTCCACCGATCAAGACATGCGTTCCCGGAAGACCCAACGAGTGTGGAGCTGGTAATATCTGCCAGGAGAACCCTCAACTGGTTTGCGTACAAGCTCCTTGTTATAATGGTGTGTGCAAGAAGGCCGATGCCCACATCATGGCTTCCCGATCGACATCCGATGTCAGTGCAGGTCCAATCTCATGCCAGATGGGGAAACCCAACCAGTGCGGACCTGGCACCACATGTCAAAACAGACCTCACGAAAGCTGTGTTCCACTTGAAGGCTTTGCTCCTTGTATGGGTGTGTGTCGACCACGGCTGATGAAGGCTCGATCAACCGCCGACGTCGATGTTCAACCGGCTGCCGATTGTGGCCTCCACGAACTCCCCAAATGTCAGCAAGGTTTTTACTGCCGACTGTTCCCATCTAGACCAACAGGCAAACTCGGAGGCGTGTGCACTAAAGAACCGGAAATCTTTGCTCGATCTACCGCCGATGTCAACGTCCCAGCACCTGAATGTGGCCTTCCAAGATATCCTAAATGTCAACAAGGCTATCACTGTGAACTGTTCCCAACTACACCAGTAGGCCATATGGGAGGAAGGTGCGCCAAAGACTCGGCTATTACTACACGCTCCACTTCAGACATCAGCCCACCAGCGGCTATCTGTAGGGAACATTGCTCAATGGGCTTTGCCTGCGTCCCAGACGCCAATGCAATATGCCCACCCGGAAGAGTCTGTGGAAAGTGTGTGAAGCACTCAAAACAAGCCCTGCCAGGCCTTCCAGAACGCTCGATTTCAGCCCGCAGGGTCGAGCCGTGCACTACCAATGGCACTTTGAAGTGCCCATCTGGCTATATGTGCCACAAGCAGCCCACCGTCAATTTGTGTCCAACCGGTGCTTGTGACGGAGTTTGCAAGCTGCGCCTTCCTAAGGAGAAGAGAGGAGAGATAGAGGTCAGTGTTTAAGAGTCTCTTCAAAAGTGTCATTGTCTCAAGCGAGTGAGTGACTTGCATTGATTTTTTGTTTGCATTTCAGCATGAAGCGTAGCATATTGTATTCAGCGACATTCCTTTTCGTTTTTTTTTTGTTTTCAGTCAGCATATATGTCAGTTTAGCATAGACAGTCTTTACTTTTATCTTTACTTTTCATCTTTAGATTTCATTGATGGCTTTTGTCTGGCGCTCTCATTTTTTTCCACTTGCCTCTCTTTGCTGGTTTA
Source organism: Microthyrium microscopicum (assembly GCA_010405405.1). Taxonomy (NCBI): domain Eukaryota; kingdom Fungi; phylum Ascomycota; class Dothideomycetes; order Microthyriales; family Microthyriaceae; genus Microthyrium; species Microthyrium microscopicum. The sequence continues at coordinate 807,997 of MU004244.1, read as the reverse complement.
ATGTTTCTCTAAGCTCGTTTCTGGCATATTAGATAAGAGAAGATGCTAACATCAATATAGTCAGAGCCTAGACCTCCACCTACTTCGGCCAAGAAGATGCCACCATCTACCCAGTCTACAAAAGACTCCAAACGACCAAACGTAATATCCTGTGCGCAGGAAAACTCGTGTCCGGGGAGCCAAGCTTGCGTCAATGGCCAGTGTGTGGGATCAAGATGCAATATGCGAACTCCAGCTGGCGCTCAGATGCTTTGCCCGGCATCTCAGCAATGTGTAATGGCACCAAGGCGAGACGGCCTGGTTGTTTTCGACGTCAGCGGAGTCTGCGCAATGACCTCGATGGCTTGCCACGCGGATAGTCACTGTCCTAGGAATTGGATGTGTCAAAAGCATCCTAATGGAGACGGGCCGCTTTGTGATGAAGGTACAGGCTGTGGGCTCTGCATAAACTTTTCTGAAAGAAATTCATCACAAGAGGACTCGAATCTTGCAGCGAAAGGCCTTTGACATGGTTCAAAAAGGTATCGCATTGTAGCTGTGCTTAATCTCGCAATTACAACATGTTTGTCAAGAGCTCATTATGTCGAACGATATGCCTTATTAAGCTCAAACTGATCAGCTAGATACATCACGTTATGCTATACTATTATTTACTCCGCGTACCCACGGAAATTTTGATTTCTCGATTGAGGCTCTTCTGAAAGACTTACAGGCGAAAGCCGCGTAGCTACCTAGGTAAAGTAGTTGATGGAAGAAGTTGGTATCAAAACATGTTCTATATTACAGTTGACGTGGTGTATAGAGTGCGAATGCATCGCATCGTAGGCCTGCGTAGCTGGGAGTGCGAAGATAATATATACATTTATTCGGAGTTTTGTGCCAACCTTCTGGCGCGTATAGACTTCTTTGGTACTGTGGGCCACTTGTACTTTGGTAGAGGCGCCTTTGATCGTAGCGATGGTTTTCCAGATGATTCTCTATTCGAGGATCTGATTTTGATGGGAACAGTGGCCTTGTCTGATTCGCGTCGTTTTCCAGATGAGCGTCTAGATTCTATCGGTACGGGTTGACGTCCAGTCGCCTTGAAATTCTTTGCCATAGCCTGTCCTAGAATTGAGAGAACCTCTTCACTCGGCCCTGCTTCTTCTCTAGCCAAGCGAGCAGCTTCTAGTCTGCGATTGTACACTTCCTTGGCAGGCGAGCTGACCATGACCTTGACCGCTCGCTGTTTGAGCTCCTTGATTGCCTCCTTGGCCATGGTTTTCTCTACCAACGCATCATCGATATTGGGGTTGAGTCTTGAAAAGGGCGTGATGATCTCGTCAACCACACTTTCTGGCATAGGGAGATGATCCAATGATGGTGACCAGCTGACTTCGTTGGCCTGTGTTAACCACGTATCCGACGGGAGCATTTCCGGTTTGCGCCGCTGAGAGTCCTCATCCAGTCTTTTCTTTGCATAATCGATCGGGTTGGCAGCGTCCAGATCTTCATAAGTGCCAGGTATAAACCTCTGATATGCCACACCTCCCTCTCCGTCGTCGCATTTCCTAACCAGCATTTTTCCCACAATGACGTCCCGATTGCCAAGTCGGTGTACGAGCCTGATATCTTTGTACTGTACTGGTAACTGCATGTCATACATCTCCCCTACTTTTTCTTTGTATAACTTCTGGACTTCGGCCGAATATGATACATACATCTGTTCCAGTTAAGTTAGTAACAAGCAAGCAATATTCAAAGGAGTCAGGACTGTACCCTGTTGAGCCTCAACAACAGCACGGTTTGCTTGTCATTATCAGCAGCATCTATTGTATCAATTAATCCCTTATCTGGACCAGAGATGACCACAACCCGATCTCCTTTTCGAAAGTAGCCAGGTATGATTTTCACGTCACCCAAATCCCACTTGTAATCAGGATTTTCGCGTATATTGTCGGGGAAGTCGGTGTAAGTATGAGACATGCTCTTGGGTGGAGTTTTGTACCCAAGACCTTGATACGGCGTGCTTCCGCCTAGCCAAAATGCCTTTCTTTCTGCATCGGGGGCATATCTGGCATACTCTTGAAGTTTTTGCCGTCGTTCACGAAGCGCTTTTGCTGCGAGTTGTTTGGCGCTATATTCGAGGTTCTCAATGCGCGTTTGCTTGTACACATCGCGTTTCTTGATGGCCCGCGCGCTGCGCCGTAGTATGCTTTCCATGGCAATCTAGTGTCGCCTTGTAGGCAGTAGGGATGTTATAAAGCTTGAGCGCGTTGAGGAATGATCGAGTCCATGGAGGACGCAGGCGATATGGAGGAGATTTAAGGCCAGCGAACGGCTGAAAAAGATGTATGGATCACTTGGGATATCACTTGGATGATTTCTAAGCGGATCCAATGGCTACAAAAGCAACAGTGACCAGAAGATTTTGAATCGAAGTAGATGTATCAAGGAGCAATTGAGATGTCAAGATTTTGATGGCATTGAAATGTTCCTAGCCTGGAAATGTGAGAGGCCTTCTTGCCTGAGGTGGGTTGGGGCTAATTTAAATCCGGTTAGGTCCGGGTGGCCGCCTCAAAAACATCAACAACTTAAAAGTTGCGACACTCGAGAACTTGTCCATAACAGCGACAACACTCTGGCCAACTTATTTAGTAATTGAGCCTTGCCCTTTTTCTCACCACCACCTCCACTGCAGAATGTTTTCTGTATAGCATAAACAATGCCTTATCTCTTGCGTCGAAAGCTCGTATGCTTCTACTGCGGCCACAAGTCTTCCCAGAACCGTCATCCATCTATTCGCCAGTTTCGCTGTGCAGAATGCGACGCTGTCAACTACTTAGACGAGGTGAGTTTCTCGTCTACTTTCTATGCTTTTCTGACCTTTCTTTAGAATGGCGACATCACAGATGTGCCAGCCTCAGCATCTCCTGATAGACCTCAGCAATATGCTGTAGAGCAGTCGAGATCCATTTCCCCCGACCTGTCTTCCGCCTCCGACAACATTTTCTGTCCAACGTGTCAAAAGAACCAGAACTTTCAACTTCAAGCCCTTGCCACCTATCTCCCAGATCCGTCTGATCCCAAATATCGCGAATACGAAGCGAACTTACCTACATACCGCAAGCAACTCGAGGAACGATATCCCCAAGTCTGTCCGAATTGCGTACGGCTGGTCAACAATCGATTAGAGAGCATGACCTATTTAGCGCGAACTGAAAACCTCAAACTGTCCCTAGAAAGAACCAGGAACGGACAGGCTATGATATACGGTCGGAGCAATGCTAAAGATCTAGTAATATTGGCTGGCGCACTGGCATGGTGGATCAGTATTCTCGGCCAGTTGATCTGGCACGGACTTGGCATCATAGTTGACAATACGATTGATTCGAGGCTTTCTTTTCCTTCGTGCGTTGCCTCTGCATTCGTAGCGCAACAAACAGGAATGTCATGCTACTCTGAGATGACGGATGTGCTTCAGTACTTTCTGCTGGCTGGCCTCTTGTCTATATGGTGGAACAACAAGATATCTGGATCAGCTACTGGGCAAGGTCGTCTTACAAATCTCAACGACTATTATTTTCTACAGGTACTATTTCTCGGAGCGAGAGCGTGCGCGTTCTGGTTTTTGAAAGATCCAAATGCTTCAACAAGTCTTCCCCCTCATGCCATCCATGGTTTTATGATAGTCTTCACCATCGTGGTAAGTTCTCTCTATTTTTATTCCACTCCAATTGCTAACAGCACACAGTGCACCCTATCCTCTATGACCGTCGTCAAATTCCAAAAACGTCCTGTCATAGGCGATTACAAGCTCCAACGTGTCGAAGCCACCGGCGCTGCCCCCCTTACACTCGAAGACACCAACTTCTTCCCCTCCGGCGCCTCTCCTCAAGCACCTAACTCAGGATTTCCCCTTTCCGCCCTTGCGCCCACCACTCCGCAACACGCGCGCTCCGCCCGCCAACCATCCGTAATCTCCACATCCCTCACCTCGCTCTTCGATCGCAATCGGCTGTCCGACAGCGGCGACACAGGCTCCGAGATGGACTGGTCACCCACCACACCAACCTTCACGCCGCGCCAGGCAGTCCAGCCACGGCATCCTCAAGAGGACGCAAGCACGCCGACACGCAATAGTTTCTCAGCATTCAACTTCGATCTACCTCCTGCGCCAGTCCATCCAGCGCATGCGGCAGTGAGACCGAGAGCGCAAGCAAAGTTTGCAAGGGCGCCAGAGGAGACGCGGACGCAGTTTGCGCAAGCGTTTGGACTTGGCGGGAAGGGCGGGTTATTGCCAGCGGAGTCACGCGGGCGTGAGATGGAGATGCGGAATCCGAGGATTCAGGTTCCCGAGGCGGAAACTGGACTGGAGAGTCTGTTCAATAATGTGTTTTCGCTAAAGGATGAGCCGGCCGTGCAAGTTGATACGGCAGTGCCTTGTTCAGCGGGTGGACGCAAGTGGGCGGGAGCAGCGTTTTGGACGATTTTGATTGCCGTGCCGCTGGGGCTGGGCGTTGCGTTTTGGGTGGGCAATGGGCAGTTGGCGGGTAAAGCAGCTTTGGATGATCTGGAGTGGATGGAGAAGTCGTGAGGTTTGGCATTTTGTTGTTCGGGAATACTCATACATAGATTTGTTTGTCATAGCGTTGGTAGCATGGAATTGCGATTTTGCATAGCGAATTAGCGCTGGATTGTTGGTATGAATGAATGAATTGTGGACGGCGGCGTTTGCCAGCTGTCTTTTTGCTAAAACAATTGGGTATCATGATCTATAATGCAAAGCGGGATGGTCATTTCCTCGCGTTTCTGTCGTTTTCTCCTTCACCAGATCTTGGTCGTAAAACTGCACTTCTCCTATCGCATCACATGTCGCCCATCAACTCTTAAAGTATTATCGACTCTGGCGGGCAGCCATCATATCATATGTTTTTGCGTCGACTATTCAGTTTTATCGACTCTTATTCTGGCCATCGAATCACATGTCTGTTCCCAGATTGATGTCCTCTTTGTCATAATGGTCTGCCACGATGCGGTAAAGATATGAAGGCGCATGTCCTCCGCTATACTTGTGTTAGTCTTGCCTTCCCAAAATGGAAATGGTGCTTACAGATTCGTGATATATAAATTCACTTTTTCAGGCTCCACGTAATCCCACATTGGGTTCATCACGTTCACCTTCCCCCAGCTTCCTACGCTACCGCCTAGACCACTCGCGCTTCCTATTTCGCGTAGTTCGTCTGTATCGAGTGGGTAGAGAGGACTCAGTTTGTAGACACCGCTTAGTGCCAAAACGGGAACCTTATGTGCCTGTGCGGCAGCCGCGATCATGCTGGTGCCTACATTGGCGACTAGGCCACCATTGGCAAGTACGGCTTGCGGAGCAAGAAGGACCTTGGTAACGGTCGACATGATTGCAAAGATCGCGCTATCCGGGATAAGAACGACGTTGACGCCCAAGTCAACGAGTCTTTTTGTGGTACCCTCTTGGCCATCGTCGTCGCTGGGAGATTTGGCTGATCCGTAGAGTATCATATTGCGGGTGGCCTGGCCCTCATTTGGTTCCCCTTCGACAACGAACACGGTGAATTTGCGCTTTCGAGCGGCTTCAGCGAGGAACTTGTGGGTGGTATCAGAGAGACCTTGAGCCATAATCATGTCGTTGCTGTTGATGTAGTCGGTCGCAGACTCGGAGATCTGTTCGGCAGCTAAGTCAACTTCATCCAGAAGCTCCCGCATGCCATCCCCTATCTCTTGGATAGTTTCTTTGATGCTTGCCTGCTCTTGTATGATGTTTAGGTTTTTGGTGCTGAGGGCAGGCGATTCGCGGTTTGTGATTGGTGGTGTACCAGTCGGAGAGTAACTGGGCTCAGCCAGCAGGCCAAAGAGGTTCATGGCAGTCTTGGTCGAAGGCATAGCGAATGAAGAGTAGCCACTCTGCGCAAAATTGGGGCGCTTGATGGGTTGTGGAGATTCCGGAGTAGAAGCGCCTGTGAATTCTGAAGCTGCATGTCGTAGGGGACTATAGGTAGATATGCTGTGCAGCATTTCTGGTCGATTTAACCCATCCTGGCCATCAAGCATAGACGATAGCTCACTCCGGATTTCATCGTCTTGCCCAATTCCTGACACTTCTCGAATGAGTCCTAGAACACGGCGTACGATGTTTCCCACTGCCAACTCTCTAGGTTGGGCAGCGATGAGGCGCTGTCCAATCTGTGAGACCTGATCAAGAAGATCTTGGACACTGTTTGCTGGGGAGTCCTGGACTATGCGAAGTAGTAATCCTGCAACTGCGATGGCACAATTCTTCGAGCCAGAGATCTGTCGACGAGCGAGTAGTTGGATGAGTACTTCTGTTGAGCGCTCCAGCTTAAATTCATCGAGGTTGTCGACGAACGACTCCAGGCCAGGCGTTCGAAAGCCCTTGCCAGGCATAATCAGAGGTGATTCGGCGCTATGTCTTGCGTGATCAGATGGGTTATGTAATGGCGAAGGACAAATCTGAGTTTGGAAGCGGTGGTATTTTAGGCCGGGGAAAGGTGGGCAGTCATGAATTGGTTATAAATTTTTATATTTGTCGAACTTTGGATGACTGTTTGTAGGTCTTGGCAAAGCCGGGGCACCTTCCCCTGCATCATATCGGCGTCAAAATAAGCGAGCCGTTCAGGCGCTTGTTCCCATCGCCTACAATGTCTCCCATAACATTTCTTATCAAAAAACTGCTCTAGAACCCGTTAGATGCATTGATTTTTTGGGATTCATCAAGTGCGATGGTAATTGCAATCTTTTACCTGAAATCCAGTTTTTACTTCAGATCAACCCCAGATTTCGCTTTTCAGTTGTCAGAATAAGCGAACCATTTCCAAAAGGATGGTCCCATCAAGTGGCATGTCCACCATCTAAATCGCTAATTTTCGAGTGCTTCACTTGCCATCGAATGCGTGAGATAAGTTACAAGTTTGTGATAGAACTGGAAACTTGTTCATGATAAAGTGCCAGAAGACATGATCTGTTGAAATAGTTCCCAGTAACTACGATATCTGTCATAAGAGTTGATAAATAAAGAAGGATCTGGCTCCCATCGGAAGCGTTGAATACTTGACAAACGAGCAAGTGCCACCTATTTAAAAGTTTTTATTTGTCAATGTCTTGATTCAATACCTTTTAGAGATATTGAATTTTAAAAGAGCGCATCCAATGGGTCGCTTAATTTGACGGCAGATTGCTCCTTCCTGTGCGCTGCCAGCCTTTACAGCGCTGTACAGCAATCAACATTGGCTGAGTGCTCTGTCCTCGAGCGTTGGTTGGCCAGCTCAGCTCCGTCATCCAAACCATCACCAACCCCAAAGCTCTCTCTCAACCTCCAGGTCCTCGATTCCATCTCTATCCCAATATCTCCTCCAGCGCTTGAAATTGCTACCACGGCCTACAGTACTGCTCTCTGCCAACTCAATTGCCCACGGTCTTAAGCATCACTCGGCTCTAGTGCGCCCCTCCTCACCCGTTCCAAGTGCCGTCTTCCGCGTGATACCTGCGGTTACTGCCTCCTCTCACATGGCCAAATAGGGCTGCAAGTACCTGTCTGCGCTTCGTACACTACCCTTTCAGGCCCCGGCACCGCTCTTCCCGGCCTTCAACTTCCTGCGAATGGCTGTCCTCGCGTCATGAACTCTCTGAATATCCTTTCTACCATAGCGCCTACTCCTCCGTCCTCTCCACCACGTTCGCGATCTGGGTCTGCCACCGATTTGACAAAAGAAAACGCCAGATCCCGCACTTTGAAGCAAGAGACGACAGACGAAGCTGAACATTTGTCGGTCAAAGTGGAACGTGAAGGCTCGGTCGGAGCGGAGGAAAACACGGTTCTTTCTGAAGCTTTTAATCCTCCCATGGATGTGAATGAGCAGACACCACTTTTGGGTGAGACGAGACATTTCGGCGACATAAAGTCCTCTGGCTGGCGCGCCCTGCCAAAGCGATTGAGTTCGGCATTCATTGGCACTATTCGTGTGGTGGTCACCAGCCTTGCCGCACCTTTTCGATATATAATTGCGTGGTTCTACGACGAAGACGGCCGATTCTCGCCACTATTTCCTCTCGTCACTGTATATCGTGTGTTGAAACCTTGTAAAAAGAAGGTACCACTGGAGCCCATGAGCGATTTCGAAAAGTCAGAGTCAAGCCGCCGCAGCCGGGATCGCAACAGTAGCAAACCGCTTCCACAAAAGAGAACAAAGCGCCCTCCTTCGGTTGCTTCATCTACAACCGCGATTGCGACTGATTCAGAATTTGATGAGAAGCTAGGTCCTCAACAGACTGACGATACAACGTCTCGGTCTCGATCATCCATGTCTGCGTCGGGGGAAGAAATATCTCCAGCTAGAAGATCAATAAGAATCAAGCTACACAATGATGAAATGATCAAGCGAAGAAGGCAACAGGAGAGTACTACTCCACCACCAACCAAGGAGGATGCGAAAGAGGCTATCGCGGCTTCCTTAAAATCACCCTCCAGCCCAGGAAGCTCCAAGCTCACCAAATTTCCACGCACACCTGCGCCGCCACGACCTTTGATTCCCAGGCGCAATCCCTCGTATTCTAACACAATATCGCACGGCCAGCACCAGAAAACACTCGTCCTTGATCTTGATGAAACGCTAATTCATAGTCATTCCAAAGGGGGGCGGTTTGCCCAAGGGCATATGGTAGAGGTAAAAATGCAGCATGCAGTCGGCGTTGGTGGCACATATATTGGTCCTCAGATACCCATTCTCTATTATGTACACAAGAGACCACATTGCGACGAGTTTCTCAGAAAGGTTTGTCTACTACCGCAACTTGCGCCAGGATCATGAGAGCTAAGATCAACTTCTTGCTACAGGTTTCCAAATGGTACAACCTGGTAATATTCACAGCTTCCGTTCAAGAGTACGCCGATCCGGTAATCGACTGGCTAGAGCTTGAAAAGTCGTACTTTTCAGCAAGGTACTATCGACAGCACTGCACGCATAAAAACGGCGCCTACGTCAAGGACCTAGTCCTGATCGAACCGGATCTGAGCAAAGTGATGATTGTGGATAATAGTCCCGTGAGCTATGTTTTTCACGAAGGTAAGCATTCTGTTAACCTGCTTGATTTGTGGATTCTAACTAGAATTCAAGACAACGCTGTCCCAATCGAGGGCTGGATTTCAGACCCAACTGATAACGACTTGCTCAACCTCATTCCTATACTTGAGGGACTGCAGTATGTTACTGATGTACGAGCGCTTTTGTCGCTGCGTCTCGGTCAGCCGCACGTCGATGGGTCGTGACAAGAATGAACTTGGGTTCCCATGATCAGCCAATATGAGCATCATGGTATACGTACTTCATGAATCTCATGGGCAGGCATGTATTTGGGACGCTCCTCTATGGCGCGTTGGGACTTGGTAGTAGTCCTTTCTAGATGTACCTGGTACGACTGATAATGGCAACATGGTCGTAGATTTCCACTTCAACTCGTCCCCTTGATCGCTCCCCAGCTACTAGGTCTGTGATTCGATGATATAGACGCCCTTCACTCACATAAGCGGCGAGAAACACGCGAAAGCTGCGGAAATCGCTGTAAGCAGAACCATACTACAGATATCGATTGCGGCACAGCATCGAATCCTGATTCTTGCCTGCATATCTACCCACCGACTTCAAATGTCTTCATTTCCACATTCCATTTCGTACTTACTTGAGTATATCATCCAAGTCATCCCTTCTCGAACAATTGATATCCCTATTTAAATCCGTAAATGCGGTGGTAAACCAAACGGACGGCAGGTTATTTTTATGTACAATAGCTGTAGTCGATAATTACGAACCGCATATCCCTTTAAAATGGACGACTTCTGCGTCGAATGCTTCCAGATAAGAAAAAGCAACTAAAAGAGGAAAAGCGAAGAAGAGCAAACGCATGAATCGAATAATTATCGCAAGCCAAACACAAGCAGCTTCAACTCGGCCCTTCGAAGTCGCGATATATGGCACTTATTAGGCACGACTTCCAAGATTCGCCGTCGCATCGGCTCCAGGCGTTCATATTACGACTCCCTAATGAGCTGCTCGGAGACATTTTCAGCCTTTCAACCACTGATCCTTTGATCCAATGTCCATTACCTAAGAAGTGGAAGCCAGGAGACTGCATTCAAGCCTTCTACCGACGCATTCCGACATTGGACGGTTTGCAAACGCTTCAATCAAATTGCAGCACCGCTACTATACCATACCATAATACTCGACCATAAATATGGAATTATGCCCTCGTGTATGCTGACAAAAACCTTCTCAGGTCCTTACAGGACAGTCCGGATGTTCGATCGTACATCAAAGCCATCGAATTCAACATTGACGACACCTATCTCATCAAGTCCCCTGGTGACTAGGACATAGCTAACGATCCGATAACTTTGTTGCCCAATGTAACTTCGTTCAGACTTTCAGGTGGTTTGGAAGTGGCAAAGGGAAATACACTTGACCCGTTATTGTGAAGGGACTGAAATGTATGCCATTAGTCCAGGAGGTTGAATTTGAAGGACATTTGCGGGACGGTCTTCTGATTTACGATATTATCGAGAACCTCAATATACCTAGCTTGCGAAAGCTCTGCTTGTATGGTGTCTCTGGGCACACTAAGCAAGGAAACGAGTTTGGACAGGAGACTCGGACGTCGCATTTTGAGAAAAGACCGAAAGGGGTAGGTCGACCGATTTTTTCAAATAGCGTCATCCCGAATAGTGAAGTCGAGTACTTTTGGATGGTAGTACTAAATGATAGACAGAAACACGAACGTACAGGATGTCTCACGACTCTCATTCTTTACTCGTTTAAAGCCACTCCTTCCGAGCTTGCCATCCTCCTCGCGTGGCCCAAGATTCTCGAGCATTTTACTTTTGAACAGCTTCACACTACTGATCCGATCCCGTATGATGTGAACTGGAAGCTACTCATGTTTGAAATATTGTTAGCTCCTCATCGTTCAACTCTACAATCCATCTCAATTGGCTCGACTGGTGCCGCCTCCCTGCCAGTTGTTGGGGATGCCATTGATTTCTCGCGATCTCCAGAGCTACAAAAGCTTGGGCTATCGCATCGAGGATGGCTGTGCTCGCCCGAGCAGTCAAATTCAACAATCCTAACCTCAAAACTGTACAGCTTCGCCTGGAACTTCGGTGGATGTGATGAACGCAGCGCATCATGGGCTGAATTTGGCCAAGTTCAAGCTGATTGGCTTTTTTCTTTTGCTAAGCTGGCTTACGACCAGAAATCTGACCCGCGAGAGATCATGATTCGATTTCAACTGGATCATTGGTCTATACCTCAGTCTCGTGAAAAGTATGAGGCTCTGGGCTACCTATTACCAAAAGGAATCTCGAGGATAAACTTAATAAGAAGGACAGACCAAAGGAAATGATAAAGATGAGAAGATTCATGTGGCACTGGAGGCATTCACTATACCCATAGATGTACAAAGGTGTAGTCGTCGACTCGAATGAGGTTTTGGATTATACGGCTTCGGCAATTGAGAATGATATAGTCCTTACCTGTACATGTGATACTAGAGTATCATACCTGAGTACTCTATCTACTGCAACTCATCACCCATTCATGAAGACCTACACACGAACGACTTGAGGTAAACAGAAAGTAGTTAAGGCTCTGGGCGAATAAAGGCAACAGATCTATTTTGTAGAATAATTGCGGGTGACATCACTCGCAAGGATAGTAATCAGATCATTGGTCCCTTGCAGCATCTGCATTCTCATCACGCTCAGTCATGATATGTAATGCGACAGGGCTGAATCATGCGTCTCCCTCGGACTGGTGGCACTTTTCGCGCATTGTGGCAACCTCAGAGACCATTACAGGGCATGGCGTCTTGATAACTTCTATTTAATCTTCACTGGGTGAAAAACTCGCAAGATTGATAACAACACTCGATTTGAGACTTTGAACACTTACAACATGGATGACTCAATGGGAATGGACTATCATCCACCAGAAGCACTAACCATTATTGCTGGAATATTTCTTGTGTTTGGCGGATTGTGTGGTTTGATAGTACTAGGAGATATAATATGGCGAAGAGGCTGGAAGTCAATGATGTTGATAATGTATGTTTATCATGCTTTCGTTCGATACATACTAACAGACTCAGGATTCCCACGTATCCAATTACAGCAACATATATGGGACCAGTTGGGCTATATCTCTATTTTAAATATGGCCGCGCCGCTGATCCCAAATCCCTCAACGCAAGCGGTATGGGCCATCAGCACCACGCCGGAATGGCCATGAAAGATGAAGAAGCCGGCTCTAATACAGAAAACGATATGGAGCATCACCACGGGCACGACCATGCCGCCATGGAACATAGTACCATGGATCACTCAACTATGGATCATTCCGCCGTGGATCACTCAGCGCCCGAAATGACCACTCACGACATCCACATGCACCATATGCCAGGAGACAAAGACCGCCCACTCTGGGCAACCATCCTCATCGGCGTGTCACACTGCGGCGCCGGCTGCGTCCTCGGTGATATTGTTGGCGAATGGCTCGTATATGGGACAGAAGCCACTATTCGCGATCACGATATCTGGCCATGCCTGCTCGTGAGCTACGCCTTCGCCCTTCTATTCGGCATAGTCTTCCAGTATCTCAGCATTGCACCAATGAGCGGCCAATGGGGACCAAAAACAGTCTGGCGAGCCGCCAAAGCCGATGTATTGAGCTTGACATTCTTTGAGATTGGCGCGTTTGGGTGGATGATTGTGTATCAGGTAGGCATCTGGAACTATCGACTGGAAATGACGACTTGGACGTATTGGTGGCAGATGCAAGTGGCCATGTTCCTTGGCTTTTGGACTGCGGCTCCGATCAATTGGTGGTTGATAACAAGAGGTGTGAAAGAGCCGTGTGCTTGACGTGGTAGAATACATAATATTGGTAATGTTAATTTCAAGGGATATCCGCAAGTTGCTACAAGTACATAAGTCGTCAATGCGTGATGGTGCTTTTAGCCATCCTGGGAGGTCATGTCGATTTGGGCGTATTCTAGCCATTGGCCACTAAGTCCGTTCAGTGCCTTTTTCCACGTCCGTACTGATCCATCGTCTCCCGTAGAAACTAGTAAATCACCTGGACCAATTAGTATAAGGCTGAGTGCGGATGGAATGTATTTACCTAGCTGTGAGAATGCTACTCTCCATACAGAGCCGTTGTGAGCGGTCAATTCGGCGACCATTTTTGCTTCGTGTCTGATGCGACCAGGCACATTTTTATCCGAGTTCCGATATTGATCTTTGACTAAGCCAGATGTGTTTGCCAATCCGACAGCGAGACCAGACGGTGCGGTGATCCGTGGCTTCCCAGGTGCTGGTGCAGGAGGAGTTCCTGGCTCTAAAGATGATGAATCTGCTCCCGCTCTTGTAGAATGATCGATTGGTGTAGTAACATCGTAGACTCGAACAGCCCCGTCTTTGCTGGCTGTTGCAATGACATCGTAGCCTCGCATGGCACCATTCGCCCAAGCTACATCTCTGATAATACCTCGAGCTCCAACAAGTTCTGCTGCTTGGTACCATTTCCGTTCTTTGTCAGTGCGGTATATTTTGACTTTGTCCATGGCCGCTACAGCGAGACTTAAAGCTTTTCGATCCAAGCCTGCTTCAACAGCGGTCCAACATGGTAATTTCTCTTTGTGCCAAGCGACGCGAAACCCTGTTTCTTCCTGTCTTGATGGACTTGCACACACCTCTTCTTTCATTATAACAGTCATGTCCCCTCCGAGATTGTCATGATCTACAGGCTCATATATTGACAACAAGCCATCTCTTGTGATCAAGGCTATATAAGTCTCGGCCTGTATATTCTTGAAGTCCAAGCTGCAATAAGGCATCTTTGTTCCGGACCGAATACTCGCTATCCGCTTAAATCGTCGGCCAGAATTTGGCGGTTCTAGCAGATCTTCTTCCCATAATGTGAATCGTCCATCTTCGCCAATGGACCCTAGAGTTGAACCAATAAACGGTCCATTCCATTTAACATCCACAACCTCGGCATCGTGTGCTCGCCAAGTATCCACGATTTCCCAAGCCTCGTCTTTGCGATCGAACACCTTGAGTCGATGATCGGCTGAAGCTGTGACCATACGTGTGCCGTAAAAGTTAAAGTCAACTGCAAGAACGAGATCGTTATGCCCGTGCTCAAAAGTGCTGAAACCACGTTCGACAGCCATTTTCAAGGCGCAATTGAAGGTGCAAAGGCTTGCCCATGCGGCAGAAAAGCTATCTTGGAGCCGTCGAAGCTCCACCCAAGCAGTGGACGGTGTAACCTCGTCGACTTTTGGATCGTGTTCGAGGACAGCTTGGGCAAGCTCGATCAGTGGGGTCTGAGAGTCGATCAAATCGCAGTCATCGAGTGGATCGTCAATGTGGGCGAAATCAAGGGCCTGGTGCAGCGGGCTACGCTGTAGGGCGTCAGATGGAAGTAATGAATTGCCGTATCCAAAGGCTCGTCGACGACCGTGGTGGACTGGCTGCGCTTGAGGATGTTGCTGAAGAAAGTGGGGTGGTTCTGCGGGGGAGAGAGAGGACTCAGAGGCAGCTTGAGAAGGGAGACGGCTGCAACTAATGTCGTGAAGAAAGGCAGGGCGGGCGAGTCGGCGGGTGACTGAATCCAGGCGTTCCTGGATAAAGTCTTTAGAAGCGACGTGTTCAGCGTGTAGAGGATTGTTTTCCATCTCGACTGAAAGTGGCCTAGCAAAGGATCAATGGTCGCATTGCGCTTAAAGAGAAGGCGTTGAAACTTGTGCCAAAAGGGAATGGTGAGACCTTGGCACGCTAAATCCATAATGGACTAGTTCATCACGACTGGCAAGTAAACATTGCGTTGCAAATCTCAACACCACGCCCATCACCATTTTGACACCGATAGAGATTCCTATCTATGAAATGATATCACCATCCATAATTCGACTTATCTTGTGCTCGATGAGTTTGCTAAGCTGGAAGAGTGTTCAGCGCACAGATGGTATTCAGCATACCTTCTTATCCTCCGTAGGCTTCCAAGGAAGTTCCTCTTGTGCTCGCTGTTATGAGACTTTCTCTTCCATCGGCGCCACACAAAAGCTGATATGACGTGGAGCGTGATGTCAAGGAAGGATACTCTAATGAAACCGGCCGTCCATAACCTTGACTGTGAGACCAAGTCAGTACACTTGTTACCTACTCTCAACTCAATACAAAACCTCAATTTAGGTCACAGCTCAAGTATAAGATCTGATCATCTGGACAATCCATTGCTCCTAGACTCTACATAGAAGTCTTTCTGCAATACGTGTGTTGCATGCACTTCAGTAGATGATAGACGTGGCATGGAATTCAGGCATGAATAATAACTTCATTTTGTTCGACCTAAAAAACCTTTTTGACTGACTACTGGAATAGGTTAGTACAATCCATATTCAGCCAAACGTCCGATCATCAAGGTCTTTTATTTGTTACATCCTTGCTATATCAGCATATAATCACCGACGACTATATAACTGCAGCCAGCTTTAGAGTCAGAGCTTAACACCCTATCTCTTTTCACGACAGCTTTCCCCCGTGGTGTTCGCAGATGAAACCATTAGATATGTAAGAGATGTCTCTCTTTCAGCTCTTCCGCTCAGCTTGAAGGACATATTGATGCACTATTGCAATCCGCACTGTAGGCCAAAACATTACTCAATCTTCCTTATGTACCTAGGTGCTTACTTGGGTATCTGGGCATCGATTAGAGACATACTTGTAGCGATCGTAGACATGTACGGTGCTTCATCGGCCCCATGGCTCCGTGCTACCAACCAGACTTGAATACAATATGTACACATGACTAGGATTTCTCTCAATAATCTAAGACGGCGGTTCAACCTGGTAATCCAATTATGACAGGGCAGATTTGCCAGGTTCGCGGTTTGAGCCTCTATCTCAAGCCAGGATTCACGTCACTCAAATTAATATAGCGCCACAATTCTTCCGCTTTCGAAGAGTACTCAGTACATTGTAGTGGTAGGTACTTCTTTGCGCAATGCTATTGATGAAAATACCCCTTCACATATCTCGAACAGTTGTTTCTTTCTCTAGGCATCGCAATCCTTCAGCATGAAATTTCAGCGCATTGCTTTGGTGGGCTTTTCTTTGGCAATATGTGCCGTTGCGCAGACTAAACCCCCCAAGGAGATACCGTTTGATGGAGACGACGCGCCACCTGCGCATAGAGAAGGACCGCCTCCTCCACCGGTGTTGCTAAAGGATGGTGCTCCAGCGTTTCCCGCAAAAGGTCATCCCGATGATCCAATAAACTCAGTAAAAGCCGTGGAAACACCAGGAACCGGGCCACATCAAGCGGTAGGACACCTTTTTAACACCTTTGGCCGAGAAGGTTCTCACTAGAATAGCACATCTACACAGTCCCTGGATTACCTGACCATACCTTATATGGGCCAATGGATCATGTCACTCAAAAAACTCCGATACTGTTGTGGGGAAATGGCGGTTGTGCCTCAGCCGGCACAATTGATGCTCCATTTTTGCTTGAAATTGCATCGCATGGTCAGTCATAGAATCCACCTGTTGACGTTGGTTTAACACGGCTACAGGCTTTACTATAATCGCCAATGGCGATGAGATCCCTCAACCAGAGTTGAAATACAGTAACGCGTATTCTTTTGGACAATCCTCAGGTCATCAGCTTGTACACGGACTTGAATGGGCTATAGTGGCTGCAAAGATTGACGATGGAACTTATACATATCTTGATACAACCAGAGTAGCCGCGGCTGGACATAGCTGTGGCGGCAAGGAAGCAGCGATTGCAGCTCAAGATCCAAGAATCAAGGCCGTGGGAATCTTCAATGCAGGTGGTCCTTTCCCAGTTGGTGCGAAGATACCAGAGAACTATATTGCTCCACCCGGAAGAGGAGGACATGGAGGACATGGAGAACGGGATGTTTTGACAGGTACTCCGGATGGATCAACCTTCAAGGTGCCAGCATTCTACTTCATCGGCGGCCCCAGCGATTTCTCCTATGAAAACGTAAGTCCATCGGGCTTTCCCAGTGTTAAATTCATCTGTGGTGTACTAATTATGTGTGACAGGCCAAGCATGATTATAATCTTACAAAGGTCCCCTCTTGGATTGGAAATTACGCGCCATCTGGCCACCCTGGAACATTCAATGAGGTTCATGGTGGAAAGTATGGAGAAATTGCAGCAAAATGGCTCAAATGGGTTCTGCTGCAGGATAAGGAGTCAGCAGACTGGTTCAAAAATGATAAAGCTACAGCAGCTGGGTGGTCAGAAGTCCAGAAGAAGGACTTGGACAAAATCCCTGCCCATAAAGCATAGGAATTTGTTGTCTTGAAGACACGTACAATTACATATATAGACTTATAATAATAACAACCAAGATTCAATATCGCTTTTGCTAAATATATGGCTGAGCAGTTGTTGAGGAATCGCAGTGGCTGCTGGACAACAAACTCAATGTGAGTGTTTATTTCTATTCTCCAAACTGTCGACGACTAGTCATACTTTAGTCAAAAGTGTCTGGTTTGTTGTTTTGCCTGCAATGAAAGCACCGCTCAGTCTCTGCGATTTTCTAGTTCTTTGAGCAAAGTAGTATGCTATGGCTAATTGGTTTCGAAATCTGTGCGTAGTATTAGCAAGACTGTATCATTCCACTGGGACTGGTAATCTTTCACTCACCGTTCTTTGAGAATCGTCATCAATCCCTGAACTAAAATAGCCTTGGATAGCTGTGGCCCCAGCCCTTTCCATAATCGTAGAATTCCTTCGTTTTTTATGATATAACTCATGACTTCGCCCCAAGTTTTGAAAGGAATACCATTTCTAGAAGGTGGTGGTTTCGATTGAAGACCGACTCTCGCAACGATCATTGGCTGTGATATGACGGTTGCAATTGCTTTTGAGATAACACCGAGTACTGCCATATGATAAGCAGAAGTAAAGGTGATGGGTTCGGGAGAATTGGAACTTACGAAAGCTTTCCCATGGTTTCAATACTTCCCTACCTTTGAAGAGCAACACTCGCAAGCGTTCGGTAGTTCCGTATGTGATAGCCGGGTTGATGCACAGTACGAGTGCAGCCTTTAGTCCTTTCCAGAGTCCTGATACTCCATCCTCGCTGTGAATTACATCCTTGGCAGTACCGATCAAGTCTTTTCTATCTTCTTTCGGCGTAGTTTGCTGACGTGTAGTGACAACTGAAACAGGTATCGTTGTAAATTGTGTGAGCGCACTAGATCCAAATGCCAATATGAGCTCGGCAATGGTTCCAGGTGGTTGAGTAAAAGCGCTTGACGATATATAAAACTGTCGTAAGAAAGAATGCCAGTAATTAAAAGCATATCCCTGAGATGCGGATCCTATGAGACTTCCAGGCATGCCCACATATAAGCCAGCGAGTCCCTCGGTCTTTACGATTTTGATGATAGCGTCAGAGACGCCATCATAGTAAGCGTCCTTGGAGAGCTTATCAGCATCTTGTGTTGATTGTACCTGAAGCTTGGTTTTGACCCTGATGCAAGTTAGTTGGTTGACAAGTGGAGTTCTGTATGAAGTACCGGTCCAAAGGATATATTAAGGTGTTTGCTACGACTGAAGCAGCTGATCCAGAGATCGCATAAATCAATGGCGGTAAAGGTTCAGAGTGATTCGCCATATTGCAGTGATTGAGAGGGGTATCGGTTCCGTACGGCAATGGAGCCGCACCCTAAGAAAGACTGGATACCTACAGTCTCAGAGAGCAAAATACAACGCAGTTATGACCTCTATTCTGATCTCATGTTGTATGTACTGAACCAAACCACTAAATCGTAGTTGTGTGATACCAGACCAAAGAAGAGCTGGATATCCCGCATAAGGATAGATGTTGAACCAATCGCCGAGGAGATACAGGGATCGTCTTATTATGTTTATGGTTTACCTTCAACCGAGGTCTGACGCGATTGGATATTTACTATATTTTAAGTCTTTGATATAAATCAGAAGCGCAACGGAGCAAATCGAAATAATCGCATGCGCATCTGATCAAATCTTTGGTGGTTCAGCACTGCTTTTCGAACTCCGCTCATTGATCAGATTTATTTCTTACACAATACACTATCATTTGAGTCAAACCAGCTTTCAATTGAAGCCCGTTTGATTGCTTGTGATGTTGTGATGTTCAAACTCAGATACTACTAGGTACCTCATTCGAGACTTGAGCAGTCCTACTCGACTTTAGAGGCTGGTTCCGCAGGTGCTGCCAACCAAACTCCGGTTGGTTGGACGACCGTGATATCTTTAGTCAACGCCAACAACCCACCAGTTCCAGTCCTGCTGTTGGAGGCGATCTTCTGCGCCATTTCCAAGTCTTCACAACGACACCTCCTCCAAAATTCGTCACCGCGTGAGTCACGGCATAAGAAGATTTGCAGTGGCTTGAGCTGGCCAACCCCATTCTCAGTCCAACAATTCAAAGTGAGAGACCATTCTCGTCGATGTTTGTGTTTATAAACTCTGATTCCGTGCCAAAGAAATGGACCTATAAATGGAGGAGCAAAAACACTGAGCATGCCCATCCACGTTCGCCACGATTCGAGCTCGCTCGCTGGCATGGGAAATTTCACTCCTTCTGCAGTGGGCGTAATTCCTCCGGCAGGTCGCTCTTTTGATTTGCCTGAGATGACAAATTTACCACAGTTCTGAAAGCAGATGATGGACGGTGCCAATAGACCCCATTGGTCAGGACCCCAATTGCGGTCATGTTTGGGTAAACGACCTTTTGGTGCTGTCCAAGCAAATAGTGACTCATCTCGATAGTTTTGAAGGAGTTTTTGCTGGAGCTTGAAGAACGCTTTTCGGCCTTCTCCATAGGTAGGAACCAGATCAACATCGAAAATTCCAAGGAGACTGTAAGCCATATCTTCCTCCTCAGTCGTCTTTCTACGGGCTTGCCAGCTCAATCTAGCAGCAATGCTAGCACTCCTGAAGGCCTCTGATCCATCCAGGAATTTAGCTTCTATGCCAGTGATTCTCTCTATCTCTGGTGCGAGCTGCGACCTCGTCCCCATAAAAGTCCAGTTCGTGTCGTAGAATCTCATCTGACGGGGTGCAAGTAGCTCCTGCAGTGTCCAACCACGCTCAAACCATTCTGAAGTTTCGTTAGAGTCATGTCGTTTGAAAACACTGGATTGTTGTTTTGAGGCTTTCTCAGGGTCATGTTGCTGGGAAGTGTATGGTTGTTGTCCAGATTTGACGACATCAGTCAAATACGTGTAACATATTGCGGCTTCCTGGTACCATCTGAACATGGAATTGATAGACCTGTTTAGTTCCTCTGAGCTATTTTTGTTGATGTTAGAGGAGTCAATCCAAACCCACTCCAGATTTTCAGCTCGAGCGATACGACAAGTTCCCCGGATTTTCTCCAATTGTGGTGAAGCAATATCATCGTTCTGTAGTCCAGAAGAATTCAAAGTTGCATAGGTGATTTCTTGGGGATACCATCGATGAGATAAAATGGCATACGGAGGGCGTGTAGTGCCTTGTCGAGACTCCTGCAATTCATATGTTGTTGTATTGAGAAGACGCATGGCGGGTAATAACTGTGACAGACATCCAGCTATGCTGTACTGATCCACTGTTCCTTTCTCTTCGAGATATCAAATGATGGTGAGATCTTACGATAATGCAGCCTGGAAATGATGACAATTGTCTCAAGAATACAGAGAACCAAGAGAATACAGAGAACCAAGGACTTCCTGAAGTAGTGGGCGCATTGTGGAAGCAAAGGTGATATAAGATCTACCGTATGAAGCCTTTCAAGGAATCAGGATCTATTGGAATGAGGCGCAGTATCTGCTGAAACGTTAGGGAAATGCGTAGATCGTCCAGCCCAGCATTAATTTGGTGGCTTATACGAGACTTATTATTCGAGGATCGACGGAACAGTCGGATGCATCACGTGCCTCCAGAAAGGAGATGAAATAAAAAGACCGCATAGATACCATACGCCGTGATATCTCATTCGCAGAGCTATCGTGGTCTGGTAGAAGTGTAGAAGATGTAAAGTTAAAAATAGGCGTTCTGGGCTCTAAGTGGAAGCCAAGAAGCCACGATCAGATCCCTGCTAGGTCTCCCGCTTTGCCAGGAACAGGCATTCAACCGATTATTTTAGTTCCCAGTTCCCGCCCCCCTTTTTGGAGCCTCAACGACAAAACCTAACACTGTAGGACGTATCGTATATTTATACTATTGTCAACTTTGACCTCGGACAATGCAATGCAGAATCGATTTTCGCCATAGTTTGTGAGTGTGAGGGCGCTGAGAACAACATGCGGAATCACTGCTAGCTCTCGGGCTCAGTTCTTTCGTACGCGAATGATCCCCAGATGCACTGCAGAGCCGACATTGAATAATTGTTTATTACAAGTTGTTGCTTCTAATCAGTGAATGAAAGGTACCACAATGTTTGAAACCTGATATAGACACAACATCTGTGTGCCATTGCGAATCATCTGCACCACGGGTAACTCTACGACAGGCCTCCGCTTCGCAACAGGTCGAGATCCTGAATTTACCACGTTGGCAATCATACGATGCAAAGTATATCACAAATACTCCGATCACGATGTCTGAGTAATCATTAATGACACGGAATTTAGGATTGACATGGAATTTAGACCCAATAACCATGCGCGCTATGGCAAACTCAACAATCCCATCATGTCCGTTGATCCGGTTGTTGTGCCCTGACGCTAAGTATGTCGATCAACGGCTAGGGGTGGATGCCAGATTTCATCATCATTTTTGAGATTTTGAGGCTCGCCATACTGTATTTTTCTGATTGAGTACGAGCAAACTCCGAATGGGCATAACTGGTGGTAGACTGACAAACTAGAACTGCTCAAAACTGCATCGATCCAAAAAGTCTACATGGAATGAACAACTTACCATCTATATGGTTTTAGCAACCAATTCTCCACAATCATGAGTGGTGTAAATATGGATCTGACAGTGGTGTCATAATTTCTGCTCTTGGAGCATGACGATTACACCTCAGTACCGCTGCTTTGAAAATCCGCCGATTACGTCAAGACATGAGCATTTGCGATATCATAACGACTACTGACTAGGGTCTACGATGGTTTCGGCGAACCTGAACACTTGCCATGGGACAATAGCGTCATCTTATTACCGACTGGCATCAAATCGACGATTGCAGCTTTCATGTCCGTGAATGCCTTCCGACAAGAGGACTACTAAGTCTTCTGCATCTTGAAATTTTCATTAAAATGACGACACTACGACTCTTTTCACATCTGCCTGCTCAAAGATCACTCGCGACTTCAGCAATACGCATTACAACACTCACCCTTTCACAAACTAAACAATTTCAATTGCTACAAGGACCATCGCGACATATAGCCAACTCGGCAACCCGGACAATCTCAAAACCCAAATCAACATATTCACATTCTCGAAACTTCGCAATCATGGGTCGCCAATCCAATGACCGCCTGATCAGCAATGCTCTGTTCAATCTCAAAGGCCGTGTTGCACTCGTCACTGGAGCCGGCTCTGGCATTGGTCTCATGATAACCCAGGCACTCGCGGTCAATGGCGCCAAGGTTTATATTGTTGGCCGCACAGCGGAAAAACTGGATCGCGTGGCCGAGAAATATAAAGATGGAATCGACGGGGAGATTATTCCTCTCACTGCCGACGTGACCAAAAAAGAAGACATCACCAAACTCGTAGAAGAGATTTCCAGTCGCGAAAAGTGCCTCTGCGTTCTTGTCAATAACGCAGGCATTGCTGGAGACACCTTTCAGAACGAAGCCAAGTCAGCGGATGAGTTCAAGAAGAACTTGTTTGATCCGGAAAATGCGACTTTTGAGATGTGGAATGACACTTATCGAACAAACGTCTCACAAATCTATTTCATGACAACGGCCTTTTCGCCGCTGCTTCAAAAGGCTAGCGAGCACCACACAGATTACTCCGGAACAGTAATCAACATCGCATCCATCTCAGGAATGGTGAAGACACCACAGCACCACTTCGAATACAATGCTAGCAAGGCAGCCGCTCTTCATCTGACTCGTATGCTAGCCAATACCATTGCTGAAAACGGCCTGAAGATTCGTGTCAATTCGATCTCTCCTGGTGTATTCCCAAGCGAAATGACAACTGATGGCAGTGGCGATGACCAGAAGAGTCATATACCTAAGGAACAGTTTGAAGGAAAAGTGCCAGCAGCTCGACCTGGCAAGGAGGAGGACATGGCTCGTGCCGTAATTCATTTTGTTGTTAACCAATACATCAATGGTCAGAACTTGGCTGTGGATGGTGGGTATACTCTTAGTGCCGGACTGTAGGTAGTGAACGAGGCCCTAGAGTTGAGACAGGCAAAGCATATATCGCATACACATGGAAGTTAAAACAATAACAAGAAATTTCATACCATTATATTCCACTTCTGAATAGGTAAGTACGAGCCTCACACCTGTAAAAGCTTCGATAAAACGAGCATCTCATTCACTGATATCTTATATCGTATGATCGCGACTCTATTCATGACTATAGGTAGGTATGTGTGACCTCCGTCTATCCGCTCCAGGACGCCAGAGCATCGTCGCCCACCTTTTCTTTGATAAGACGAGCACTCAAATCCCAGAGAGCTGCGCCTAAAGCTGGATCGGAGGCTTGCTTGGACTCTTTGCCTGGTTGTCCCTATACATCATTGAGCGCCTTATTGAAAACGAGTTAGTAGAGATAGGTCTTACCGGGTCACTGAAGTAATAGCCATTATATCCTTTTTCTTCAATCTCTGGACTGGTGGCGGCGTACCTGTCGATTGTTAGACAAACCCACTGCGCCCAATTGCATTCAAAAATTAGTCACTGACAAAGCGCTAAATGAGCCCTGTTCTGGGTCTCTGCCGATCGACAACATTGCAACAGTGAGTAGCTTGCCAAGAAGCCCAGGGTAGGCGTCTTTCCATTGCGTCTGCATGTCGGTGTTGACCTGCGAAAAGTTTGAGGTCAGTACCTAAGGTATGTATGTAATGGCCAGGAAGGTTTGTTCAGCTGACATACCGCACCTGGATGGACCGAGAGGGCGTAGATGTTGTCTCCATTGGGCTTGATTACGCGTTCAACCAACCCATACTTCACTCCCAGGATGATTGCTAGCTTAGTTCGTCCGTAGAGCTCTGTTGGTCCTATGTCTGGATTGTTGATTTCGTCCAAGGAGCCAAAGTGGATTCCAGATGGCGCAGTGCGGTGCATCTCTGATGACTCCCACACAATGCGTGGAGCTGGTGTATCTGGCATCTTGGACGTCTTGCGAAGCAAAGGATAGAGCAAGTTGGTTGTGTAGAATTGCCCAAGCCAGTTTACACCAAAGTGACGATCAATGCCATCTGAGTCCTCTCCGTACTGGTTCGTGTTTATGCCAGCAGATAGAATCAACTAAGTTAAGTCAGCCAGTAGAACCTTACAAAGTAATGAATTTGGTTCAAATGGTGGTCTGGACTTACCAAATCAAGTCGATCTTCACGCTCGGCGATACCGCCAAAGACTTCTTTTACTTCTTTGAGATTACCCATATCGCAAGGAAACCACTCAATTTTTGCATCTTGTCCAGCTTCGTCCTTGATCTTCTTGATGGCTTCGTCTCCCTGCTCTTTCTTACGGTTGGTCATAAGAACTCGGGCTCCATTGAGCACAAATGCTCGGCTAATCTCAAAGCTGTGTTGCCATTCAGTAAATTCGATAGGAATTGGAAACGTGAATAACTGAGAATAACGCTTACCCAATGCCTAGAGCGCCACCTGTCACAATTGCAACTCTTCCATTAAGATCATGGATCTCTTTTTTCGGCCCAACAACACTGTGGAGTACGGATTGCATGGTGAATATTAGAGTTTGTGTGAGGAAGTTAGAGATAAGCACAAATTCAGCAACAACTTATGTCGAAGCAATTTAAAGTTGAACCTTACTGTGATGGCATAGCTTCAGCAACTGTAGAGGGGGCGAGACTTTCCGTCATCTACGTCTTTCTCGACAACTCAGTACGATGATGATGTCATGACGATGGTTTCGCACAATCTTGTGAAAGTTTACCAACTTGACGGGATACAATTAAGGAGGTAAAGCCAATGCTAAGTTCATTTACGATGTCGCACCTGGTACTAGTCTTCAAATATGAGTAATTAGAAGCTACTAGCGTAGCCGGCATTCAAGTAATGCTTAGAACGTCTATTGATGCAAAAGTGCGCTAGATTCAACTACATGCCATTGTAAAACTTTTATATGGTTTCATGTAATGCTTTGAGGATATGCAAGGAGAAAAAGGAATCATGTGTGCCTTCTTTATATTGCTGCCCAACCCGATGAAGATTCTCATATCAGCCACCTGAAATGCGGTACCCATTGGTTGGATAGCGCCCTGGGGATTTTTTTGATGGCGATCTCTCCGATGGTGAATTATCTGCTGGTGGAGTTGTGGAAGAAGATGGCTTCTGAATTACCACTGCCCGCCATTGAGCTGGCCAGTCTTGGTCCGCCAACCGTCTCGCAAAGGATATGCCGTTGGGATTGTCGCCATTTGTACCACATATACAACCAACTCTGAATGCTACTGATAGTTAGTTGACGATTCGCTGACTGGACATGCAAGCTGTATGAGTTATACTCACTGGTTTGGTCCTTCTCATCCATGTTCGAGGTCTTTC
Source organism: Microthyrium microscopicum (assembly GCA_010405405.1). Classification (NCBI taxonomy): domain Eukaryota; kingdom Fungi; phylum Ascomycota; class Dothideomycetes; order Microthyriales; family Microthyriaceae; genus Microthyrium; species Microthyrium microscopicum. Next base: position 782,192 of record MU004244.1, on the reverse strand, counting down.
CACCTTTCTCAGCTTCCATGTTGCGTATATGAGATTTTATATTTTCCGTCGCTTCCTCGATAAACAGATCAGAGCTTGAGACGCCGGAGAAATAGTCACTATCCCCCATATCGTGAGACTGTTTGATTGGGGTAGCCGTAACTGCGGTTAAGTCGTATTCGAGGTCGACGATAGGAGCTTCTGCTTTGGTCTCGTACAAAGCAAAAATAATCGTTGACTGCTGAGGCGTTGCTGAATATTTCGTGGATGGCATCTTCTAAAAAAGACGTAGTTCCAGAGAAACGAAGTTGATTGCAAAGGTCTGTGAAAGGAAGACGCGAGGGTTGTTTTGTATAGTCGTCAAGGTATTCATTTCTAGAAATTTCGATTAGGATACAATATCCGATCCGAAAACATTATTACATCACAGCAAGACGGTATATATTTTGTCAGAAATCACTCCACAACCCTCGAAAAGAATACAGTACGTCCTTTCCCGCTCTAGATAACCAGAAAGGGGTATACCTAGCCGCGAAGGCTGCAACAAAACGGGTCGTTAAGGAAGTCTGCGCTATGGATAACATACAACACGAATAAGTGGTTGGGTTTAAGTGGGATAACTCGGATTATGTGGCATGGAGCGGCAAAACAAAACCATTCCACATGGGCCATGCACAATCCAACGCAGCTCTGTTCGAAAGGAGGATATATGGGCAACGTCAGTCAAAAGCATCGGTCGATGTCAACCTTGGAGACTCAAAAGTGAGGAGAAACGTACAGGATGCAAGGATACGAGTGTCACACTTATTTAACATTTGTCTTCGGACCCCAGGACGGGAACCATCCTGGAATCAAAAAGTCCATATCTTAAGGTAGAAATGCCATGAGTGCGGCAATAACCGGTACAAACCCCTGAACCAGGAGAACGTGTGAAGATCCCAGAGCCTTATCAGTGGCAAATGATACTACCCTTACTGTCTCTGGCTTATGGTTTGCAATCCATGCTGCTGACGTCGCGCTCCTGTCATTTGGCAGCACATGAGTTTATTAGTAGTAGTTGATATCTACCTTATCAATCCACTGCAAATTGTTTCTGACACTTTTTCATCTAGATGACATGGCAAGAGCTGATGATGTGACAAGGTAGAAGTATTGTTAGAGAGCAATTTTTCTACTAATTTTCAGGATTTACTGAGCGACAAGAGAACTAAATAGAAAAGAGATTGCAAAGCCTGTTTGTGAGCGATTGGAGCTTTGCCAAAGAAGAACAGGACTAATGAGAGTTGCCAGTAAATTCTGGTTCATGAGAAATATGTTGAGATTCTTATTGTTTGGAGCTACAAGAATCGATCACTGGGTGACAAGCATATATTTTTTAGTTTGAAGATATATTCGAGAGGCATTTAGTACTAGACGATTTGGAGAAATTGAAGACAACCACAAAAACATCATCAACTACCCTAGTGTTTTCTAGCTAGTACACACCTAAGGTGTCTGAGAATTATTTGCACGATTTTGGTTTTAGAATCTCTTGTCTTTAATTGTGGTTGAACAATTCGGAAAGCCAGTGCGCCAGATTTGGTGAGCATGTAGACTGCGTCGTGCTTTTCTCCTTCCTGCTTTATGACAATGCCGAGTCCTGTAAATATCTGGTAGTTCTTGCTCAGTTTACCCAAGTCGGCCTCTTTGCGAACCAATTCTGCATTTCCGGCTTTGAATTTGGCTTTCCCTGAATAACTTCGACTGCTTCGAATGACAACTGCTGTAAAGTCGCATGCCTTTAGTTACATGTAGCCGCAAAAAAACTCCGACCACTTTCTAGCATACGTCGTGTTCTAGGTATTCTATAATTTCAAAGAAGAAACAAGTTAGAAACTAATAATGTCAAAAAAAGCAATACAAACTTTAGAGTTTATTACCTACAGAGAACCAAAAACTATATACAACAAACGAAATAATGGTAGTTTTCAAATCACCCGCCTAAAAGGCCAGCCATCAACTGTTTATGAATCGATGAATGAATAGAATAGTACAAACCAAAGAGATAATACGAATTGATAATTGCAATCTCAATTCCGAAATAAGCCAAAACAGGTAGAACATCCTGGAAGCCCAACGTGATTCCACATCTGGTGTTCACATTTATCATTAGAGCGTTAAGAACGTCGAGGTATTTCAAGTCATGCAAGGCTGTAAAAAGAAAGCTTGAAGCTATTTTAAGATCACACGCCTTCCTTCTTTAGGAGATTATGAAGAATGTACCTTAAATTAGGCTCGATTTAGATCCCGGGCTTAGCAAATTAGCATCATTCGCACCGGGAAATGATCAACATCGCCCTGGCCTTGTAACCTTTTCCATCGCAAGTCACTGCCCACTCACGCATGCCGGACTTCTACTTCGCGTCTTCATCCAGTCAGAAATAGGTCATCAACTCTGCAGTCCACTTTACACATTGTTTGTGTCAGAGATAGGTCATCATCCAGCATGCAGCCTTATGGTCTGGCCCTTACACATCGCTGACCGGAAATGTACCTGGTTGTACTAACATCCTCGGAAACATCGATACTACCTTCTGGCGGCAATTCTGTGTGCTGAGTAGATGGTTTGTATAACTCGGTGACTCCATTGAGGTTAACACACGCGTGATAGTGGAAGCGAAGAAGACCCGATTTGCTATGGCCGCAAAGTTGAGGATCGTATAACGATCTTAACTCAGCCTCGCGGAACCTTGACGATCTTTCTCTACCACGCCCACATGCGGACGCTATTATTACTAGCCAAACCTCGTTTAGGCAAGGTGAAGAATTACTGCCCCAATGTGTTTGCACAAGTCCTCCTTGGCATAACCGCAATAAATGAAATGCTTACATGGCTTGCAGTAGGAAAGCAGCCAAGTGCAACATAAGCTATTGCAAGCTTCTTCGCCCAAATGCCCTCGGCGAAGCTGATGAACTAGCAAGAATAGTTCGCGCATGGGAAATGCGCCTCCTTCTCAAGTATAGATATCTTAGTTTGAATCAGTGTCACTATCGCGTTTACGCAAATATTTTATTATAAAAGTGCACTGTCCTCACTGTTCAAGTTATGATATCAAATCCATCAACTCCTCCAACACAAACACCATCAATCTAATATCCACTATTATCCCTCAAGCCGACTACCATCCTGTTCATCATGTATACATCATCATTTGTTCTTCCTATTGCACTACTAGCCAGTCTCGTGGTAGCTGTTCCAACTCCTCAACAATCTGCCGAGCCAGCCAGCAAACCCAAAAATGGAACCATCAACGGAACAGCAAACGACCGCTCCCTTGTCGTACAACTCAAAACCGCTGCCACCGATGCCGATCGATTAGCTCTAATTCCCAATGACCTCGACTGGCTCTTTGACTTTCAAGACCCACCATCCGGCTCCGTAACTGAAGGCAAAGGCGGCCGCACAGTTAGAGCCGATCGTCTCTCTTTCCCACCCCTCACAGAAACCGGCGTATCAATGACCCTCGGCTTCCTCGACGGATGCGGCTTCAACACACCTCACACACATCCTCGCGCTACCGAAATCAACATTGTCGTCGATGGCCGTCTGGTCGCAGACTTTACCACCGGCCAAGGCGAGAAGGTTATCGTCAACACAGTCGAAAAGTTCCAAATGACTGTGTTTCCACAAGGTGTGCTGCATACTGAGTTCAACCCTGACTGTACGCCAGCCACATTCGTCGCTGGATTCAACAACGAAGATCCTGGTGTTCAGCAGGCGGCTCAGACCTTGTTTGCGCTACAAGACGAGGTTGTGCGGGCTACTCTGGGAAACCCAGAGGTCATTGAGGGCGTGGATCTAGAGAAGTTCAGATCTCAGATTCCGCCGAATGTTGCACTTGGTGTTGAGGCTTGCTTGAAGAAGTGCGGTCTTCAGAAGCGCAAGTAGAGACCTTGAGTGGGCGATTTGTCTTTCTGTTTTTGAATTTTTTTTTGCATAGCACGGTACTGGGGCATTTCGGCATTTGAGCGTTCTCAGCATTTTGAAGCATTTTAGCATTTTACAGCGACTTTTCGCGCGGAGTTTGGGTCGCAAAATATCCCCCGCGTAGTCTCTTACTAGATGATATACATAATATTCGACAATGAACTCTTCTTACCTATATTTAACTTGTTCGTGCAACTTTGAAGTATCGGATTCATTGTCAGCTACATCGCTATACGTCAATCTGCTGGCACTACTGCAAAGCAATCATGTTATTACTCTAGCATGGGATTGTCTGGCAAATTTACAAGGAGTCAACATTTTCAGTCAAAAATGGTCTGGAGGGCAACAAACGCCACCTGTTTTAAGCACATATTTGCATGATTCTATACGCATATGATGAAAGGCAAACTTTTCAAGGGCTGGAAGTAGAGCATATCGAAAGTCAAATTTTGATTTCAGTACAGAACCTGTTGGATCTGAGGCCAACTGAAAACTGTCCCTATGTCCACACACACTCCCTTTAAACACCAATTTTGTTCCACTAACACCTACTATATCCAAACATAGAGCCTGATTCATCAACGAGAAAAATCCTGCTCAAGAAGATCTGCGAGTCCAACATTACCATCGAGGGTAGTAGAGTAGTAGTCAGGACGGGTTGCAAATGGTTCCCCCATGACCTGCTTATTCAACAACCAAATGATGATAATGAATGATCTTGCTTTCATCTCGTGCCGCAGCCTCTTGAGCAATCATCACTTCAAGCTGACCACTGCAGTACTGTTTGTGGAACTGCCAATTCACCTTTTGATGCTGCGCGTCGCAGTACCATACCTTAAGGCAACGCATACATTTCTTCAACGGCTTTCCAACAGTTGATGGAGCACCACAGTGGCCACACCACGGGTCAGTATCTCGTCGATCCCATCGCTCCTTGACCCGTCTCGAAACATCTTTTGCCCATTCCGGTGTCGCTTTTCCTTGTTCGGTGGTATAGCGATAATCCGCAATATGCTCGACGTTTCCGGCTAGAGTCTTGAGTCTCTCATGGTACTGGGTGGTGCTTTCCAAAGCAAACATGCCATTCGATTTGAGGCCTTATGAAGTTAGCAGGTACAGACACAGACCGATCACAGTGGAACTAGTCTTCAATCAGCCAGATAAGAATGAGTACTCACCACGACCAAGCTCTCCAAACTGCATAGAGGAGAGATCAAGCACCACACTGACTTTATTTTCATGCTCGGCGAAGAATCCAATGGTCATGTGGTTCATGCTGGCTTTCGCACCTGTGAACCAGACACTCTCCTCTGTAGCCGAGTCATGCACTTTGGCTACGATGACAGTCAATTTCTTGGGTCGATGTAATATTAGGCGTTGAAAGAACCGGCGATCGACGGTGGTAGTGAACATTTTACCAGTGGTCGTACGAATGCGAATCCGCTGATCTTTTGAGTACATGTCTAATACACGCCACAGTACTCCGGTAGTTTGGCCACAAGCATTGAAGTTGCGAGATGTGTAGAAGATTGTTTCCAATTCGCGAGGCGACAGTAGTGAGACTGCTGCAGGTTGTCCATTGCGCAAGAAGGGAATATTATCTCCTGGAAACATTTTTTCCCATAACAGATTGGAGGGAGAATCGGGCTCAGATGAAGTGTTGGGGATTGTCTTGTCAAACAGATATGCCTCTCGAGACTGGCCTGGGATGACTCGCCATTCTGGAATGCCCTCATTCCAGCCTGGTAACATGGGAAAGAGTTTGTCGCGGCTTGTCTAGAAGCAATGTTAGATAGCCTTAATGAACCACTACTGTCTCCGCTACAGATGATCGACCATTTTCTGATTAGTCGGGTTTCGCAGTGAGAACTTACCACGTCGATGAGTCTTGCGCCACGAAATTCAGGCTTGGCCAAAGTATACTCATAACTTATCAGTAAGGCGATGTCGTACAGGTCGAGAGGCTCTGTAGTAGAAGCCATTCTCAGATTCTCAAACTATCTGAGCAAGAGTGCAGTAGAAGAGATGTAATAGAGGACAAGGACGATAGTTAAGGTGTGCAGAAGTGGTGGAGATGAATTAGAGACTGGGGTGTTGGGTTTTGTGTGCGGAGATTTTTCTCAAGCTGCCAAACACAGCAGTAGCAACTTGGGTTTCGATTGAGGCAGTAGGAACTGTGCCAGTTAGCTTCAAACTTGATCAGCTAAGCCATTGCCATTGACTTGAACATTGAGTGCATGTTTCCTCATGTAATTGCTTCCCTTGTGCCTAGTGTTTGGAAGTTTGAAGCGAGCGCAAATTTTCAAAAGATAGGCAATCTTCCACTCAGAATGACTATTGACGACTATTGATCAGTGTTACTTGTGTCAATTATAGTCGAATAATAATGAGTGTTCAGGTTCCAGGGCAAGCATAAGGCTGGCAGTAAGGCTGAAGCCAACGATATCTTAAGCTTCGACCAATGAACGTGTGACAGGGATTAGAAGCTGGCAGTCGCGCCACGGCGCCATGCCTAAAGAAATGGCAAGGTGGCAGGCGCCATTCAGCCAGTGACAACATCGATTCCACCACGTTGAGCTGAGTTGAGACAACAACGGTCCATGTCTATCGCGAGAACCACCTCCAAAACACGGATTTGACCATCACCAGCTTGCTATCTCGATGCTGCTGTACATCTGATCTCTAGTGGCCGATAAACCCCGCAAAGCCCCAGAAACGCCTCCTAGTCAACAAGCAACCTGCAAGCGGTGAGCTGCCTGCATAGATTGCATTTCACATACATATTTCCCGCGTCCTCATTTCCCATCCGTAAGTTTCTCACCCATCTCAACTATCCTTCTCCATATCTATCCTGCGATCGCATTCCTCCATCTCTAGAAGCCTGTCTCAGTGATGCTGTGCTGACCTCGGCTTGTCAATATGACAGTTCCTACAATTCCTCATTCGTCTCCACGTCACTCAATCCCCTCCCTACGTCGATCATCGACAGCAAAGTCCATCTTCCAGCTTCTCGAACAAGATTCTCGCGACATGACTGAACCAGGCCCGAAAGAGCCTCCTTCAGACGGCAGAAATCTGGCTACGTCAAACTCAAATGATACTCCGCCATCTGCGTCTGGCGATTCTTACGACTCTCATGCCTACACAGCATCAACTCCTCCCACGCCGGGAGCGCTATCGCGAAATAATTCCTTCTCCGACTTTGATGAGCAACCCATCGAGCGACTGACCATGTTCGACCTACTCGAGAATCTTGCTCTGCCTCAAAGACTGGAGAAATTTCATCATACTTTAACACAGCGCGCTAGTCGCTCGCAAGAACGTATCAAGACCTCAAGCCAACAGGCGCGGGAGCGCGTGATAGAAGAATGGCGTCGCCGGGTACCAACTTCCGACGAGCAGTTGGACCGCTATAAGAAACGTATGCGAAGATCTGTGGACCGCCTATCTAAGCTATGGCAAGATTCGAGATCTGTGACGCTCTGGGAAAAGTTCTCATTTATAGCCGGTGTCCTCAATATCTTCATCTGCGGATATCTAGTTGGAGCGCATCCAGAGTTATTCCATTACTGGTACACAGTCCAGTTGGCATACTTCCTGCCCATTCGATTCTACACATACCGCAAGAAGGGTTACCATTATTTCCTCGCTGATCTATGCTATTTTGTCAACATTCTGGTCGTCACAAGCATATACATCTTTCCACGCTCCAAACGCGTCTTTATTAGTGCATATTGTCTCGCATTTGGAAACAACGCCATCGCGATAGCTATGTGGCGCAACTCACTCGTCTTCCACTCAATGGACAAAATTGTCAGGTAAGTCTGGTTTTCTACCCTGTAGTCCAGTTGCTGATAACATATTTAGTTTATTCATTCATATCATGCCATGTGTAACTCTGCATTGTCTGGTCCATCTTCTCCCTGCCCCTTACCAAAAAGAACACTACCCTGCTATCCACGCAATCGTCACTTCTACGAAAGGCTCTCCCGAACATTACACACTCCCACAGATGATGTTCTGGGCCAGCTGGCCCTACGCTGTGTGGCAACTATCCTACCACTTCTTGATCTCCGTGCGCCGTCGAGACCAGATCGCCGCTGGCCGACCTACTTCATTTACGTGGCTGCGAAAATCTTTCGCCAATGTCTGGATTGGACGCATCGTGCTCTCGCTCCCAGACGCAGTGCAGGAGCCGGCATACATGTTCATCCAGTATGCCTATGCGCTACTCACCATGCTCCCCTGCCCACTCTGGTTCTGGAGCCGTTGGGCGTCAGGCCTATTTCTAGCCTCTGTGTTCACATGGAGCGTGTGGAATGGCGCTACCTACTATATTGATGTATTTGGCAACCGCTTCCAGAAGGAACTTGCAGCGCTCAAGGCAGATGTGGCAAAGTGGCAGACTGCAGCAGAATTAGCTGCGCAGAACAATGTTCCTCTAGGCAGCCCGCCACTGAGCCCCGGAGACCTGGATGCAAAAACACCCGGACTAAACGAGAAAACCATCCCGCCGCTTGATGAAGCGGTAGATAAAGAGCACGCCGTGCCTGGCGTGGACGGCGGACTGACGGGGGATGAGCTAGAGGGAAAGAAAGATATTTAAGTAGTATTGGAAGTATCACTGGGGGTGTCTTGTTGATGTATTTTGCAGTGTAGACGTGTTTGCCCTTTTTGCGATTGATCAGATACCCCATTTATTGTTTTTTCCTATCCAGAGATCGGTCACAGGTAATAGCTTTATAAGATGGAGGTGCATTTGCTGCATTTGGAGAATAGCGTTGGTGAGAAGGATTAGATGTCGTTTCGACACCGATAATATACGTTTAGCTCGTTTCAATTTCAAGAGACGCTCGATTCAAACACCAACGACCCAGCCGTTTGTGAAGTTCACCACGATCACAGTAGTTCCATAAGTCATGGTGAGATTCCTGATCAGAACCGAAGTCGAAAGTTTCAACAATGTAGAGGAAAGTCACGATGAAGCTAGGAGTAAACACAAATGAAAAAGCTAAATAGATTAGTTGTTCAGGTACAGCGTGCACTGCACCAATAGGTCTAAAGTACTTTGAGTACTCTATTTTCGCACTCGGATGGCTTCTGCCCAACTTTGAATATAAGAAATGAGCCTAGTGTTTGAAAAGAAGATGCTCAAGTTTGTTGCAATTAGTGTTGACAACGGCCGGCCACGATGAATGATTTAATATATAGAGCATACTACTGGTAATCCGTGCCGAAGCTGTCAACAGTCAAGATGTAAACCTCTATTATATATCACTGGCTATGAAGCCCGTTTCTTGCTAGATTCTCTTAGCTACTCAGGAATAGACTTTTGACATTCCGGGGAGCAGTTCGCCATGAAGCTTCTTATATCGCCTACCTTAGCCCTCTTATTTCAGCATGTAATTGGTGCTTCAGGCACAGAAACAAGCAGACAGTTTGTTCCTGGGAATTGTACTGTTCTGAAAACGGACACTACTTTTCCAACATTGGCCCAATGGCAGTCTGCCCTTCCTGGCGTTCTGCCTAGAAAGGTCAACTGGCTTGGAACTGCCCGGCCGGATTACAGATATATACCAAAATCCGCTTCTGATGTGGAGAAAGCGGTCCAGTTCGTCACAAAACATAATCTCAGAATTTCTATCATCAACACTGGCCATGATTACCAGGGTAGAAACGATGCATCATCTGGTCTCTCACTGGATGTTTCCCAGCTCAGAGGAGTCACTGTGACTTCCAACTTCATACCAACTTCTGAGGGAGCTAAAAGTCCAGTGCCTGGTCAGCCAGTAGCTCTCGTCTCAAATCTTCACGCGCCTGGAAAGCAGTCGGCGGCAACTTTTGGCGTGGGCGTGGTGGGTTCAGAGCTCAACAGAGCACTGAAGGCTAGTAAGCTATTCGCAGTATCTGGAGGAGCTGGTACTACTCAAAAACACGAATACGATAAGACTAATTGCTAATATGACCAATAGCTACCGTATCAGTGGCTGGAGGATGGGGGCAATCCGGCGGCCACTCGTTCGTCAGCCACCTCTACGGCATCGGAGTCGACCAGTTTTTGGAATTCAAAGTCGTCACTGCGGACGGCAAGCTCAAGGTTGCCAACAGCAAGACAAACCCTGATCTCTTCTGGGCTCTCCGCGGTGGTGGAGGTGGCGCATGGGGAGTTGTCACTGAAGCGACCGTCAAAGTATATCCTTCGCCTCCGACAGTCTTGTATCTCGTTGCCATAAATTCGTCAACAGCGACGCTGAACAGCTACTTGAATCGGACAGATGGCAAGGACGCAGCTGGGCTATACGATGCAATCGCTTACCTTGGAAGCCAGTTTCCTTCGATGGTCGACAAAGGGACTGGTGGTATCTTCCTTACGACGCCTTATGGCTTCATGGGAGGCAGTATCTTTGTGGGAGAAAATGCCACAGAAGCATATGCGAAGTCTATATGGGAACCAGTGCTGAACAAGATGAAGACTTTCCCAGGTATGGATCGTTGGGTGGCGAGTATTTCCGTTTATCCAATGTATCAAGACTTCTTCACCACCATGTGGCCTGGGGTTGGTAAAACGACAGGAGGGTCAGGAACTGGAGAGTCTCTCACGAACGCCACCACCGGAGTATCAGCCAGATACGGAAACCTGTTCAAACTGTTCGTCGACAAAGGCATGGTTCGCGAACGAGATTTGCGTGAACATCTCAGCTTTATTCCAACAGAGCGCCAAAGCAAAAGAAGTCCACAAGCACCATCAGACTGGACTCCATACACCACTACTGGGGACTACAGTCCGCCCAATGCACATGGTAAATTCCCAATGGATAACATTCTGCTAGATAGAAAACATCTTGAAGGCTTACCGTCTGCACCGTTCCAAGTCAAGCGCGCATTTGCTTCTCGTCACATTATCGAGATTGTATCTGGTCCAGCAACGCATGCCAAAGGCAATGATACGTCTGTCGTTCCGGCATGGCGAAAAGCCTATATTTCCTGCTACTCGCCATACTATCCTCCATACGCATCTGCAGACACTCTCCGCGGATATGCTCCCGATGCTGGTGCCTACGTCAATGAAGTAAGTCTGACTCAGAAGTTCGTCACTGCATTGAGAGTTTTTTTTAACACTTTTTAGGCATATTACGGCGCGAAGAATTGGAAGAATGCCTTCTGGGGCACTAACTATCCTAAGTTATCAGAGATCAAGTCCAAGTGGGATGTTAATAACACTTTCTGGGTCACTCCTGGAGTCAATGCAGACCATATGGAGGTCCGAGACGGAAGAGTCTGCCAGGCGTTGCCAGGAAGTGCTGAGAAGTTGAATGGGATTGTGCCTACGTCAGATAATCCTAACGGCATTGATCTGATGGCGAACCTTAGGGACTTTATGGGCTTGGGGGTTCCTTACAGAGGGCAATGATACTCAGAATCGACCTGTTTCCTAGATTCATGCCTGTGATAGAATATTCTGCCGTTAATGCAATCTCGACTGTATAGACCATAGACTTATCGGAGAGCGACGACGTGGAATTAGTGAAGCAGTTCAAGCTCTAGGTCAATGTAGTTGATTCATAAGCACGAAATACATGCCAGACTCTTGATTCCGGATCAGTTACCACACCCCTTGTCGTAATTAGAAGGATCAAGCATAGTGACATTGCCGCCGTTTTGATATCCAATACCAATCAAAGTATTTGCTAGGAGGTAGATCTGTCAGCAAGAAATCTTACATTAGTGTAATATCAACCTTACCTTTCGGATCATAAATCGGCCATCCCAACTTCTCAAGTCCATGCTCGGGATCTTTCGCAAACGTCGCCCAAGCCGTCATGATATTCTTGACAAATGCTGCTTCCTCAGGAGTGTCTGGCACATTACTAGTCCTCTCAGTCGCTCCAAACACAAGAGGAACGTCCATAGAATGATAGGCGCCAATCTGAGGATAAATCTCCAAGTTCGGCCATTCGCCAAACCATCTATATCGCCAAGCGGGTACGCCGGCTGCGCGACGGGCTGCTGCGCCGGGAGCAGTACCGCATGCTAATCTGTCCAGAGGGCTCATGGTGGCGCCTGGTGGTTCGGGAGTACCTAGATACGCGTCGATTAGGGTGAGGAGGAGGTTCATGATCGAGTTGGTAGGTTCGCCTTTGGATTTGCCGTAGCCTGCTATTGCTGCTTCTGCCATGCCTGGAAACAAGGCGCCTTCTTTGTCCATGTTGCCTATTAAAATTGGCTATTGATGTCATGTTAGTCAGTGTTGGAGGTTCATTTTCCAGGTGTGATATACTCGTTTGATAAAGTTGCCCTCTTGCTGTCTCTTCGCATAGTCATCGAAGACAATCTTTCCATCTGGTCGAGGCCCAAATCCTGTTAGAAGGCCGAGGACATTGGTCGATGCAGCCGACCATTCAATGACTTGTTTCGAAATAGTTGCTGCTGGAAGACTGCGCATGCATTCAACTGTCTTTGCTCCGTCCTTTTCCTTGCCACATCCAAGTCGGTTTGTCAATCTATACCAGCTCGATTCGTTCGCTGCTTTGGGTGCTGCGGCTTTCATTGAAGCAGTTCCCGACTGTGGAATAAATGCGTTGATGATTGGATCTTTCACCCAAGCATAAGAATAGGAGTCAACAGACATACCGCCAGCGCTCTCTCCAAATAATGTCATTCTAGAAAGTCAGTTTCAGTGGCAGTGTTGGCTTAGCATTCAATCATACCGCTTTGGATCTCCTCCAAACTTCTCAATATTGTCACGAAGCCACTCAACACCTTTTCTTTGGTCCAGAAGACCAACGTTCTGATCTGGGAGAGTTGGTGCCCCTGGAAACCCGAATGCGCTGACCCGGTAGCTGCGAAGGTTAGCTCTATGACTGATCTGTCCACTGTCATAACTGACTTGATGCTCGCAACAATGACATCTTGTTCAGCTGCAAGTCTGGCACCATTGTAGTATAGACCAGCAGTGTCTCCAGAACCGAAAGCTTCCACGTAGTTAGTACCTGCAAACTCGGAAGAACTCTACTCATACCTCCACCGTATATCCAAATCATAACGGCCTTTCCCTTGCTACCAGGCTTACTCCAAATATTGAGCGCCAAACAATCTTCGCTATCTTCAAATAGTTAGTTGTCATCGACCCAACCATGGACAGCACCTCACATTTCCTAGTCTTAAAGTTTCCACCCATTCCAGAGCCGTAAGCCTGTAGTTTATCGTCCGTCTTATTAAACTCCGACGGATGCGGCCCAGTCTCATTCGGCAGATCGTTCGTATCACTCAAGTCAAAAGCTTGAAGACATCCCCTATTGACATTAACATTTGTCCACCTGCGCCCAGAATACAAGATTCCAAGCTTACGGAGACTATTGTATAGATTAGACCTCAACCCGCGAAATTACCAATAAGATGCCATTTTCACTTACAAATTGAGCACCAGGAATCGGTCCCCTTGGCTTATACGTTTGCGGCGCCGCAAATCGCAACGGACCAAGCGGTGGTTCAGCGAACGGAATACCCAAATATTCGGCAACACCAGCGTTTTTCGGCCATGGAGCTTCATGTCCATTCACGAGTCCACTAGTCGTCTGCACAGCTTCCACTCTCGTACCGTTGGAAAAGGGCGCTGCCAGGGCTTGACAGCAGCCTAGGCTGAGGAGTACAAGCACTTGAAGCGACCACATCATCGCGTTGAAAAAAATTCAAGATCCCGTGAAGTAGTCAATCTGGATATTTAGGAGTTACTTGGATATATATGTGCCCTTGAATGTTGATTTCCTCTCTCTATTGCTTCCTACTATTGTATATAGGTGAAGTTCGAGTTAGATAGCAATAGAGAATAAGACTTCGTGACCTAAATGGCCAATATCGTATCCGAGCTCTTGCAAATAAATCGAGCAATTAAAAGGGTTGGGTAGAAAGCCTATTAAACACGTAGGTAGGTATACCGTAAACCCTCTGATACATATTACTCTTTCTAGTGGAACTTTCCAATGAGAGGAACTCACTATTTCGCTCTCCACGTAACGAACTCAGATTAGCCATGCTCCATATAGGTAATATGTCTTTTTCCCCGGATTAGTAGATTATTATTTTCAATCAATGGCAGGTCAGCTTCAATGGATACAGGATGAACAAGTGTTTTGAGGTGAAAATGTTACATAGAAATTATCGTTCAGCACTATTTCAATTTTCAATTACTGAATGCCTATGATTTGCATCTTCTAACAACTACCTTCGTCGGCGTGGTGGTGGACTAGGCGAGCGCGACTCCTCCGAGCTAGAGTTTCGTCTCCTACGCGGTGCAGCAGCAGATGCATCTGAGCTTGAATTACGTCGTCGTCTAGCCGGCGGTGCATCGTCTAGCTCTGAGCTCTCCCGACGGCGACGACGCGGAGGTGGTGATGGCGACCGACTATCTTCAGATGGACTTCTCCGGCGTGCAGCACGGCGCGGTGGCGGCGAAGGGGAACGTGATGGCGAGGCGCTACGGTCTCTAACAGTGCGACTTCGTCTTTGAAGTGTGACTGAGCGCGATCGAGAGCGCGATCGAGAGGAGTAGCTGTCATCTCGTCTACGGCGAGAACGGGATGGACTACGTGACGGCGATCTTGAGGCGGCGCGCGTGGCGCGAGGACGAGGCGATGGGGAGCGTGATTCGGAGACAGTACGCGAACGGGAGCTGTAGGATGAGTAGGACGATACGCTGTCCGAGTCGGAATCCGAATGCTCCGGTAAAGCTGGAGCTGCTGGCTGGGGGATGTTTTTGAGATGCTCGCGCATATCTTCGGTGAGCATGCCCATTCCAATTGCAGTAAAGAAGTTGATGGAAAAGCGAGTGTTTTTGGGATCGTCGGTTGGGAAAATGCCAGCCAGACTGGGCTGAAGCATTTCATCTCGCAGTTTAGCGGTGAGTTTGGGTAGACCCATTGCTTGAACCAATTCTTCGAAGAGAATCTTGATGAAGATACGAGATGAAGAGGTTGTTTCGTCTTCATTGAGATGAACGATGGACAAGACATGCCAACCAATACCTTCACCAGCAAGGAGATGACCAAAATACTGAGCAATAATGCGGAGTCGGTTTGCCTCGAAGCGATGGATCGTTTCGTAGTACTTGACGAATTGTTCCTGGAACAGTTCCGACCAGAGGCGATTGAGTTTACAAAACCGCTCGCCAATGTTGCCATAGAACTTGTCAAAGGTGCGCTCTTGAGAAGCGCATTCGATGATCATGGAAGGTAACTCATCCTCTTGTCCAGGAGGTAGGTTGATTCGCATAAGCTTGTGGCATGCTTCCTCGAAAGTGCCACTACTCTTGATTGTGAGATAGATTGATCGGCGAAGGTTGACCAGGTCGGTATTGGTCTGATCTTTGATCTCCACCTCCTTTTCTTGAACATTCTCTTCCTCTTCCTCGCTGCTGGCATCAGAGTCGTATTCTTCATCAGCGCTGCCATCAGCTTCTCCGAGGATTTCGGCTTTTAGTTGCTTATAGGCCTCTTCGTGCTCTTCATACTCGGGATCGAACTTGAAGATATTCAATGTATCTTGGGTTTCCATTTCCCCATCAAGACTGATTTGATGCGTGATTTGATCCTCCTCTTCCACAAGGTCCAATTCTTCTTTGACGGCTGGATATTCCTTCCAGCGGTCTTTGCGAATCTGGAACAAAACTTCGATCATGTATTGAGTCCTCTTTTCCAGATCGGTAGCTTCGTGAAGAATGTTTCGGAATTGGTCGAATACGGCCAAGGCGATAGGCGCGCTCATTTCTTCAAGGTGTTGACCACATTCTTTGACCAAGCTTACAGCGATTTCCACACTGTCATCCGTAGGCTTGTGAAGAAGAAGTAGCAACAATTGCGCGGCCAACATTTCGGTACATACTTGTTGATTGACGAGGTGAGCAAGAAAGGAAGTTGAGCTGATACAGACTGCCTTGTCGTTTCGCTTAAAGGCTTTTCGAAAAGAAACAACAAGTCGCCGTACGAGTAGCTCTCCTACTTGCGGGAGCTTTGTATTGACAATGGCAGCGGTGGCAGCAAAAATTGGTGAAAAAGGTAAAGAAGCAGCTTGAGCCTTCATAATTGAACGGCAAAACAGACCTCGTCCTCGTACTAGGTTTTCGCCAAAGAGTTCAGGAACAATGTGCTTGATATTCGAAATATTGACTTTGTTGATGAGCCCATTGATAGACTTTTTCAACGCTTCCCAAGCCATTCGCTGAAACTCCTTGCTATTTTGATCGGTGATCTGAGCTTGCAGAGCCCGCAGACGAGCTGGTGGGATATAAACACCACCGCTTCGTTTGCCGAGAAGGTCTTCATACTCTTTCTTGGCTGCAGCTTGCTTCTCTTCTGCAGTCGGCTCTATGATTTCCCGGGGCTGCTCTTTGCGGCGATGTTCAAATTGACGCTGGCGTTCTACAGCTCGTTCGCGATCGATGTCTTTTGGAAGTGGACCATTGAAGGATGGCTTATCACGACGAGAGTCTCGAGAAGGACCGGTTGGCGGAGAGCGACGACCAGGTGGTGATGGAGGACGTCGCGGGGAAGGAGAACGGGATGAAGGAGACCTTTTGCGTTTGATGCCAGGACTGGGACGAGTATCTTCTGGTTCCGGCGTAGGGACTCGAACTGCTGAAGCAACCTCCATGATTATGAATGCGATGAGAGAAGCGCAGAAAAGAGTTATATGGAGGCAATGGTGGAGGCCGAGTTTTGCAGTGAGGACGGGGCTAAAGTTTTGGTGGTGAATTGACGATGGATCACGAGAGTCTGCTCTGCCTAGAAATTTTACGACTTGGAGGTGATTGGCTAGCAATTGCTTGACGCTAGTCTAACCTAGTAAGATCTAGCGTACAACAGTAATATTTCTTGACAGGTGGCCCAAGCGTCTGCTCCTTCCTTCGCGGTGCGGCGCGCATTGCCAGGAAAGGAGGCCACGATGCACTCGCTCCTTCCATCTTGAGCTTTTCCTGATTCAACCACTCTTCATCGCTTCAGCTTCATTACTCTCCTTTAGCCTCAAGCTTTCCTCGCGCTCTCAAATTTCATCATGGTATGTCTGCATGGTCCCATTTTTCAGGTCCAGAGCCTTTGCGCTAACATTGTTCTCACAAGCTTGACAAGTTGGTCGGCCTCAGCATGCTCCTCGTAGCAACCACCGTTTTCTTCTACTACACTGTCTGGACTATATTGATGGTATGCTATTCTTCCACCGTTGCTGGAGCGCTTGAACTAATCGCATATTAGCCATTTGTCGACGATGACCACTCTCTGCACTCTTTCTTCCCTCCTCGAGTCTGGGCAATTCGCATACCAGTCATCCTCATCCTGCTCGGAATCGCCGTCGTCGGATCTTTCCTCTCTACAGTTATGATTCGAAGCAACAGGAAGAAGGCTCTCAAAACCAAGCAAGCCAAAAGCTCCTAGGAGATTGTTGCATATATTCAGCGTGGCATGGTTTGGCGCAAGATTCTGGCAAGTCCTGGAATGGGATAAAGATCTGACTACATGGGCTATGTATGTAATATAATGCGATCGAAACATTTGATACCCATCAGCATATGGCCTTTTTCAGACTTTGAGTCAATCTACTGTATGTTGTAGTCATGGCAGCCGCAGTTGGCGATAGTACGACTTTA
Source organism: Microthyrium microscopicum (assembly GCA_010405405.1). Classification (NCBI taxonomy): domain Eukaryota; kingdom Fungi; phylum Ascomycota; class Dothideomycetes; order Microthyriales; family Microthyriaceae; genus Microthyrium; species Microthyrium microscopicum. The sequence continues at coordinate 764,610 of MU004244.1, read as the reverse complement.
CGACATCTTTTGCACGGCTGTGTTTTCAAGGCTGTCGATAGCTCCTCTACAGATTTGCGATACCAAGTAGCATCTTTACTTTGGAAATGGACCTAGCGATTTGGGTGATAAAATGCAAAGCTAACAATAAGGCTGTCTATAGGTGATGGTGCAGCTCTGATTGGCCAACTGCAAACCGGGCCCAGATGTGTGTGATTTGAGATGCTTCTTTCCTTGCAAGGTTCCATGCACAACTTCCATCGTGCTTCTAACTTCTTCTTATGACTTCATGCCACCATCGCCACTATTTCTCCTCTCCATAACCTATTCTAGTCCACAACTACAACTCTTCAACTTTCGATCTCTATTTCAATAACAGCATCGTCGTCATCAGGCGGGAACAACTCCAACTGCCACCACACATCTCGCGGTTCGCCCTTTCAATGGCCCCGCTTTCAGCATATCGTCTTTTCCATGATATTGGTCGATAACAATTTGCATCACCATAATGAAATTCGACTTACCAGACCGGCTTGTTCGCCGTGAAATTGGTGACCGAAGATCATTCTCTGGTGTTCCAGGACTCTATAGTGATCCCGAATTTGTTCAAGATTTGGACATCGTTAATGAACTTGAAGGCCATTCTGGATGCGTCAACGCATTAAGGCAAGCTTCTACCCTCCGTATGTCCTTCGCTCTCTAACTTGAGTTTCTTAGCTGGTCTCGATCTGGTCGTCTACTTGCGTCTGGCTCGGATGACAAATTCATCAACATTCACTCTTATCTTCCAGACCAAGGAGCACTTCAATTCGGCCTCGCCGCTACCCTGGATACCGGACACACCGCCAACATTTTCTCAGTCAAATTTATGCCAAACTCGAGCGACAGCACCATAGTGTCATGTGCTGGCGACGATGAAGTCAGGGTATTCGACATTCAACGCGCGACTCAACCGACAAACTCTCGTTTGTACCTAAGCTCCAACAGCACAAACGGCAAGGTTTTTCGCTCCCACGACTCGTCTGTCAAACGAATAGTTACAGAAGCCTCATCTTTCTACTTTCTTACATGCTCTGAGGATGGTGAAGTAAGACAATGGGATATTCGTCAGCCAGAATCCTCGTATCCGAGAAAGAGCCCAGTTTTTAGGAGATCTGGTGCTCAACCCAGTCGATCTGACGCACCTCCTCCATTAATCACGTATGAACCATACAACGTGGAACTTTGGACTATCAGCTGCTCGCCGAGCCAACCACATTACATTGCTCTTGGTGGAACTCACCTTCACTGTTTTCTCCATGATCGTCGAATGCTTGGTCGGAACAGACTGGAGGAGAGAGGAGGAAGCGTACCTCGTTCATTATCACCCGAGGCTGCAGAGACTGTGCTTTCCGATGCAACCCGTTGTGTGGCCAAGTTTGCACCATATGGACAGCCTCAAATGAGTCGCAACGATTCCGGGAAGAACATTTCAGCATGCAAGCTTGGCACAGCAAATCCAAATGAGCTGATTGTCAGTTGGATGCGGGATAATATCTACTCTTTCGACATACGTAAAGATATGAAAGACCAAGATCGTCAAGCGTTTTCCACATCGGCGCCTATTCCGCAAGCAAGGTCGAGAAATTCATCCAGTGGCAAAAAGAGAAAGCGGCCTATGATAAACGCTGAGTCTCCTTCCAATGGACCAAACTCGAGGCCTAGAACGTCTAATGCTGTAGCTCCAACGCCGTTGAACGCGAACGCGGCATATAGTTTTATTGTACAAATGGGAGGAGTACCTGTTACTATTCGTCCGTCAAGCCGCACTCAAGGAGCTTCCAGTGGCGTCCCCGACTCTGGCAGTTCACACGCGCATCGAATTCGGAGTCTGAAGAACTCGCTAGGCAGAACACATTTCCAGCACGATCCCGCCCAACGACGAGAAGAGATATTTGATATACTGCAAGCCTCTGTAAATGCCTTTGACAAGATAGATGATCACATATCTAGTCGGACTTATCCGGTCACAACATGTTCAACCTCTGTTGATTACGAGCTGAAACTGCGAAACGATCGGGCTAAAGTTTGGCGCTATACGCAAGCAAGCGGAACACTGGCGAGGATACTACTAGGTTACAAATCAACCGCTCCTGGTCCGACAAACTCGCGCACTCAATCAATCGATTTAGAATCTTACGATATCATTCGCCCTGCAGAGCGTGAAGGCAGCCAACCACTAGACCGACACGAGCAGTTTGGGTACGACTTTATCAAAGCCATTCTACTTTGGCTTGAGAGTGGAGTAGGAGCTGTGCTCCGAGAATTTTCATCAGAATCGCAATTTGCAGCAAGAGCTTCACGTCGCCGACTTCCGGTTCCAAGAGATGCTGGAATAGAAGCTCTCGACACTCATCTCATTCCTTACCTCGAGGGACTTGCTGCTGAGCTCCCGATTGTGTATTCTGGACACGGTGGACTTGGCGATGATCCTCGTAATACCGATGAGATATTTCCAAGCGAAAAACAGGCTGTTCGTGCCTTTGGCCGAATCATGAAAATTCCGTTTGCCGACTTACATGCGCCCTCTAAAGAAAGCAGTGACGAACCTGCCGGCCCAACACTTAGTCGTGATATAGCTGTTACGTTCTGGGGTCATCGTGTTTGTATGGCTGTTCTACACCGTGCTGCCATTGATGTAAATTATGCATTTGTAGCGACAGCATTTGAAAATTCGGCTGCAAGAAGACCTCGAAGGGAGTCTTCAGTAATTGCTACATGTGAGTGTGTAGTCTGTTGTATATGGCGTTTTATCTGACCTATTTCTAGTACCAACACGCCAACCCTTGGTTGATCAAGACGATGCCGAGGATGATGAAGAAGACGAAGAAGAAGATTTTATTGATCATGATGAAGGTGATTCAGAATCCGAATCAGATAGAGAAGATACACAGTCTTCCTCAGCAGATGAATCCGAAGAAGACATGGACACTTTCACCCAAGGTTATCGTCAAAAGAGTCGTGTTGCTGCCAACGTCCCTACTGGAAGCCATCTGCGTAAATACGTTGGCCACTGCAATGTTGATACCACCAAAGATGTCAATTTCTACGGATTGAACGACGAGTATGTTGTCAGCGGCAGCGATTGTGGCAATCTTTTCATCTGGGACAAGAAGACCAGTCGTTTGGTTAATATTCTTCAGGGTGACAATGAGGTTGTCAACGTAGTTCAACGTAAGCCATTCCGTCGCAAAAGCGATCCTTGAACTATACACTAATTATTCACGAAGCACACCCCTACGAGCCAATGCTCGCTGTCTCCGGCATCGACTCAACCGTCAAAATCTTCTCTCCAGACGCTCATGCGCGTCGTGCCGCCCGCCATGCGTCTGGTATCTCCCGCGTTGACCCATCCCAATTCTCGTCCATCCGCTCCCGTCGACGCCGCAACCAAAATCGTGCAGCAACAACAGACCGTGGCACACAGCACAACGATTCGAGCAGCGCAGGCCCAGAAGAGGCAGAGGAGGAAGTTTCTGATTCAGACTCGGAGTATGTGTACCCAAATGGCTTGCCGAGCCGCAAGAGAATGCAGGACGAGTACAAGATTACCAGCGAGAACGACATGAACCGTCGGTCAGGAAACAATCACCAGTACATCTCTCGTGGATTCTTGGAGATGTTGGCGGCGCGCATGCAGGACGGAGCAGCTGAAGAAGCTCCGGAGGATTGTGTTGTCATGTAGATATAAACCCTCATTGCGTGCTCTGGGAGCTTGTGTACTCCGGGAGCTTGTGTAAACAATCATTGTAATGACTGAATGGAAGTATGCCCTTAATGTCAATGGAGCTGTAGGAGGTGCGGTAACTATTACTTTAGTAGCATTATGCATACATACTTCTACTTCCGTCTAGTCAAAGGAGCTCTCATCTCATGACCATGAAGTCTGGGTACTAGCAACTACCTAGCTCTTCCCCCTCAACCAACTAGGGCTGATGTATTGCTCATCATGTACTACATTCGGTAATGTTCCTGGCTTTGTTCTCAATTCGGAAGGTGGAGAGAGAGCAGCTTGCTACGTCATTTTGGTGAATCCATTGTTTCATACTTTGTTTATAACTTTCTCATCTCAGCCTTGTTCCTTCCACCTTACAAGATACCCCTCTTTACTCCACTACTACACTCACACCAACAAGTATCAAGAATCCCAATCATCATGCCTTTCTCAGAGTATGTCACCATCTTCGCTGAACCCACTCGCTTCGGCTTCATCTAGCTTACCTCTTCCACAGAAACACACACGTTACTTTCACAAACTCGTCAGGAGAGGACGTTGTTGGCGTCGTCAAGAGCTACGAGGTTTGTTGAAGCGATATGAGCAGCATGGTGAACTGAGCTGATGGTCATAGGGTGGAAACTATCATGTTCAGGTCCGTAGCGAGTTGAAGAGCGGCGATACTCATACTATTCCTGAGAGCAAGGTCAAGAAGTTGAATGTCGAGAACCAAGATGCTGAGGCTTGCCCTGTTGCTGGCAATTAGATACATTTCTATGATGAGATAGTCATATTGCAAAGGCATACGAGAAATGAATAACTTCATACATACATGAACACATCAATGAATGTCTTTGTTAGAAGTGAAAAACGTATTAAAGTCTCAACTGCTATACAGTGTCGAGCAATGCAATAAGATATAAAAGGTTTTACATAAAGCAACGTAAAGGGGTATCGTATCGAATCCATCGCAAATCAAACACAATCCAAATAGCCTCTTCCAACTACAAACCGAAAAATATGCCCCCCATATGTGCAAAAGTCGTGAAATGCCAGACAACCATTATCGTATCATGAATACAATATATCTTCCCCCTCCCATTCCCATCATCTCCTTTCAAGTTCAAATAGGCGACATTGTTGTCGACCTCCTCCCTTCCTCCTCCCGATCCGCTGCCTCCATCCGATGCTCATACCCAACCGCCTCCTTCTCAGCCTGCACATCACCAACCCCACTCAACAGCCCCATCGCCAAATGCGCCCGCCGACCCCGCTGATCCGGCCCCTGATCATCTTCCGCCCGTCGCCAATGCGAATCCGGGCCCTCTGCCGCAGTCTTCGGCTGCCTAGCCACACGATATGGCAAATTCGCTTCCACGACACGCCCTGGTGGCTGCGTGCGTATATACGGCGGCGCTTTGCCTAGTTGGCCGGCCTTTTCCCATGCAGTCTCACAGCCTTGTGCGATCATGCCGATACTTGCCCAGCCAGTCAATGTCTCGACTTCGCGGAGATTGCGTACGAGCCATTCTCGTTGCGCAGAGTCGGTGTATTGTATGCCGGCGACGAATAGGGCCATGGAGACTTCGCAGAATGTTGCGCCAAGGTTGGGGTTTAGGGGGTGCCGGATTTGGCTGGTCATCATGCCTGCGCCGATACGGCCAATGCGTTGGGCATAGGCTGCGGTTTGCGGACCGGCGATGCTGGCTGCCATGTGTGCGAAGGGTGGCATGTATGGATGGCTGCGTAGAGCGATTATGTGAGCTGCGTAGTAGAGCGCCCAGAGGACGGCGATGTCAAAGGACGTGTACATTAGTGGATCGCCGAAGGGTGTCGGTTCGGGGTAGATGTCTGGGTCGAGAGGCCGGAAGCCGGGGCCGAAGTGGCTCTCTAGGGTGTGGAGGGCGGCGTACATAGAGTCCCATTCGGCTACGGCGTTGGCAGTGCGTGTGTCGAGGTCACTGTCGGACGAGGTGCTAGAGGTGGGAGATTGTGTAGGTGGGGTGGTAGCGTTGCGGGAATAGGCTGTTGGCATTGGTGTTTGAACTGGCATTGGCATCATTCCGAAAAACGGGATCGGTGGTTGAGTAGGACGACTTGGGTGTGGGCCAGGTGGTGGTGGTGTTTGACCTGGTGGACCTTGTTGGAATAAGGGAGGCATACTTGATGGTGGACCAGGGGGGCCGTTGGGCATATTTGGATTTGGACCTTGAGGCGGGCAAGGCATTTTCATGTCAGGATGGGGTTTCCAGATACCGCCTTGGGAGTCCATAACCTTGAGCTTTCTATCGCGGTCTTTGGCAGCAAAGTCGGCGATGCGGGCATATATTAGAAAAAGATGATCGTGAGTACCATATGTTGCATCAACTCTGCCTACACCAGCTCTTGGTGGACAGTCGGCCCAACGATGATATTTCAGCCTGTACAGGTTAGCAGCTGAAATTGAAGCTGGAGTAGACGCCATACATCAACCTATTTCCTGCAACGACACTTTGATATGCATCTTGACGCGCAAACCACCAAAACAAATCTTGATACGTATGATATTTGTGGGTATCAAACTCTTCACGACGCATCTGCTCCGGTAGTCGTGGCTCTACCGGCCGACCAAGTAGTACGCTGAGAAGGCCATTGTCCAGTATCGATGGATCTTGGTTGATCTTCCTCGACCTTGGACTAATGTTTGGACCTTCAAAGATGTTTTGTTTCCGTATTTGGTCTCCTTGAATCATTCTTGCATGAGTAGACATGTCCTTGAAGTTTATCTCCTGCAATAATTTGGCAGCGCCGGCTAGATGGCAACACCATTTGGTGTGATCTGCAGTCATTACCTCATAAAACGCCAATAGAAGAGTTGCCGCAAGAGTTGTAGGATTGTGTCGTTTCTCAGGTCTAACCAAACAGTGGTTGATACGCTTGATTGAATAAGCATAATGTTGGAAAGCTGGAGTGGAAGATTCGTTTTGGAGCTTCGAAATGTGCAGACTTGATAGAGAAAGCATGGCATGAAGTAGTCCTTGATGATTCAGCGCCATCACGGGCATATTGTAGGTCCATAATCCCTTGGGATAGCTTTGGGTTGTGGATTCACCAAAAGGAATTGGCGACATGTTTCGCGGCTGTCTTTCATATATTGATATTGATGGAGCTGTAGCACCTAAAAAGTGAGCAAACACCCGAGCAGTATGCGGATTTCGTAATGGACTGGCGAATTTCTCCGCTTCGTAATGCGTCAAGAAGCCAGAGTACAAAAATGTGTTGTAATCGCGAATCAGTGTATCGCCAGTACTTGTGTTGTGTGCATCAAGTATCCTTTGCAGATTTTGATGGTTTTGTTCCATTTGTATTAGTGAATGCTCGGGACTCAGCTCGCTGTCTTCTTCTGAATGGTAGTCCGAGATCGACGGAGTATACTCTACACTTTGGTATTCTACAGCAGCTGCGGTTAGGTTATACAAGTTGGCAGACGTGATGTATGATGTGCTTGGAGGCGGCACCATGGAATGAATTGCGATGGGTGCACCTGGTTATTCAATATTAGACGGCTTCTCGTGCGTTTTATCGGGGTCATCAAAATGGGAAAAGTTTATAATCGCTCGAAATATGGCGCTGAGACGTGAAGTGGATTTGGAAGACGAACCTGAAAAGTTTCTGGAGTGCGATAGGCCCGGCTTATGCTCGAATGCCTCCTCCGATGGTTTCGTTTCTTCCATTGCTGTAGCCATCTGCTGTTGTTGCAACATTGATCCATCTGACGAAGTAATGCCATGCTGTCCAAAATATTCACCACTATGATTCTGGCTATCACCAGATTGTAATGAAAATCCCTCCGAATGCTCAGTGTATGCAGATGTCGGAGGAGTAGGTATTGGATAGCTCAAATTGGTGGGGTTCTGAGCAGGTGGAGATATTGTTTGGGGATTTGGTTGTTGGTATGGGTCGTAGGTTGGCTCAAAGTTTGGACTTTGGTGATAGTATTCTCCATTTACCAAGCCAGGAGATGTAAGCGGCCCGCCCATGTGATTCATAGATCCAGCACTTAATGGTATAGACCCAATAGGAGAAGTCATATCGGTTCCTGTAGGACTAAACTGAGGCAGTTGATATTGTGATGGATGCCATTCGCCGTTTCCTAACAGTGGCGGTATTGGTATTGGCCTACTTTGACCATCGAGTGGGATTCCATAATGGGTAGTATGTGGATGACCAAAGATCATCTCAGACGGGTACTCATGCGGCCGTGGAGTTCCTGGCAGGGCGGCTGTATGATATGGTATGGTATTTGCTGAGCCCATCATTTGGTGCCATCCTTCCATAGGCTTGAAAGTTATGCGCTGATTATACCCTTCACACTGTCTCTTTGACTTGATACAATTCGCACATGTCGGACGCTCCTCGCCGCACTTGATGCGCCGTCTTCGACACGTCAGACATCCCGTCTTTGTCCTCTTTCGTAGCTTTGCATTTGACGCTGCCGCGGTGAATCCACCTGGTAATGATGCCGGTGGTTGGGTTGCAGGCCCAGCGGACGAGGGCGCGGGAGTCCCATCGCCCTCCATGCGAGAAAATAGTTGCGACAACAGTTTGATAGAGTATTTAGTTTCGAGTAATATCAAGTATTGTGCGTATTCTGGCCTAAAGCAGTTGCTCAAAGTCTGTCATTTGAGAAGAATGTTCAAGTAAAACGCGAGGAGGGCCACTTATGGGGAGTCATGAAGGAAGTCGCGCCAATGGTGTGCCATAAAGAAGCCGAACAAAGGGAGACAAGAGCACAAGGCACTCTTCACAACCCAAGCAGAAGAGAAGCTCTAATGCGATGTAGGATAAAGAGCAAGGAAGGGTATTGAAGGAAATTGCTTGAACAGAGTGAAAGTGGGGCTGCAGTAGGCGGGTAAGAGGTGAGCGTATGCGAGAAGAGATTGATTGGAGTTGTAAAGTTGGCCAAAATGGAATCGTAGGGCGATACTGTTGGTGTAAAAGCGGAAAAGGGTGTTGAACAAAGGCAGAGCGGCAGTAATAAAGGATCACAGATGGACAGACATGAAAGAAAAGACAGAAAAGGAAGTTAAGACGACAGCCATCGATCAACACCAAATATGTCGACGTTCAAGGCGCCTACACAAGCATCTCTAGACGCAACGATCAAGCCAATTCTTACGCCAGGAGTCCAGGACCCAGCGTGCCCACTGCCAGATGGAAAATCGTCGGACTGCTCAACATATGAGTCCACCCTTTTTTTATTTTAGCTCTGGACTAGACTAACCACCATCGTGCAAGTTCAACTTTAAAGATGGTCATGAGCAGGGGAATTGCCGCTTGGTTGAAGTTTGTGCAGGGTCCGACGTCCGTAGGGAAAAGAGGCTTTTTTACAACACAAGCAATGAAGCATTGAAGCATCAAGTCGCCGCCAAGGCCGCTTATCCCCTTTTGACCCTTCGAAGTTCGCGGGGGCCCCGATCCAAAGCAAAAACCATCGAAAAAAAGCCATGAGCTTGTCAAAGCCGTTGCCTCAGTCCTCACTACGGGCCTCGTGAAAGCGGATGATAGGTCATACTTCCTCGCGACAAGATGCCCCAAATTCCCGGGCTAACATGTCCACACTGCGCAATCTGATAAGACCAAGCGTGGTTGCGGCTTTGGCATCACCGTTGAACTTTTGCTCTGCAGCAGTGCATCTGTTGGTCCGCTCTAGTCGCTCCGTTTATGGCAGGCGACAGAAACGGCGCGGATGAAGAACGATGGTTCCTTCACGGAGCTTCCGCAACGGCTCGAATTCTCCCCACCCTGATTGCCGACCTCGCTGCTATCTTGACTGTTCAAACCCGTCTTCAAGGAGTTTGTCCTGTTGCCTATCAATGGATGATGGAGTGTTTCGTATCGGGCCTTTTACTGTGTGCACTGAGTGAGGAAACTCAATGTTGGCAACTGGGGATGATCAGAGTCCAGGATGAACATTGATCGATGCAATGCCAATATCTTGATCAAATCAGCCTTGACTTGGAGACATGGATCAAACTGCATCCAGGATCTCCTGGCCTTGCAAGTCAATTCAAGACCCATGGATTCGGATGCCATCCCACCAGTGGTGACCGGTCCCAGATTCGCAGTACCTCGTAGTGCTCCCGGAGCCGATGCATGCGCACCTTAAAATGCGTGACAACTGACCAAATCCGCCTTAGATCGTCGATTTCTTGCTAAGTATTAGTAGCTGCTACTAACAGGTATGAGTAGACCTTCATGAAAGACGACGAGGAGTAGTAGTTGAGCCGTCGGGAGCGGAGCAACTTTGCTTCGGTGCTCAACTACTCCGTACCGTAGAAAATGCAGAAGATGTCCACAAACTCCTCCTCCGTAGTCCTCAAAGTCGCCTTTCGCTACTACTACTAACCCGTAAATCATAGCGCGAACTATTGACGATAGCTCAACCAGAACCATGTGTACATGATCGATGCTTACCGCGGATCTGGTTGGCCCAACATCTGGGGCATGCATCTTTCCAGTTTGATAGACATGTACCGTTGCACAGCTACCGCAGCATAAACGTACCGCTTTCCTGCCACATGGTACATCAGCGTGCACCGATATGCCGGAAAGAACCTTTCCGAACCTGCAAAACCTTTTCAACCCCCAATTTTTGAGCCTGTAGGGTAGGAGGGGTCGAGAAGCCACGGTCCGCTGCGAGCTTAGCCTCTATGAAATGCTCGAGGCATCAACCTCATCTGTCAAGGAGCATTATATTGGATCGTACAACTCACTATCTTCATATCAAGGATGGTTTCTTGTGATTTGAAAGGGGGCCGCACGTTGGATAGAGCCTATGAGGTATTATCGACCGTTGAGGACACGGGAAAAGCACAGTTGCTTATGCATGACATGATCGTCCTTTGAGAATGGAGATGGCTGGCTGGGACCCCCGCAGCCAATAAAGCTACAATGAAGCTTCTGTCTTTATGTCTGCTTACATCAGTGGCCTGTAGATCGAAGCAGTGTTGAGAAAGCTTGCTAACTGTGAAGTACAGACTCACTTCAGCCTATTCGTAAATACTAGCAAGCTTCGTCAGAAGGAAAGGTTAACTACTGCACAAGCACGGAGGGTTCGTGTTCATGGACAGCGGTTCCGCAAAGTGGGATTTGTACATGTTGATGACTATCTTCTTGGTGTTGCAAGTAAGGAGACAATCTTGCTTTTCAGGCCGGTAATCTGAATGAGTGATATCGTTTGGTGATCGCGCCGGGTTGGAGGATGCACTTGCAGATTGGTCGATACTTGCTGCAGGATTAAGTCCAGGTTGCCTTGAAAAGCAAGTCGTCTAATGCAGCAAGAGCAACTTTTGACGAGTCAAAACTTTACGTGAACGAATGGCCATAAAAATCTTAAACTAGAAACTCAAACTATATCTAAATGCCATAAATTATGTAGTCTTAATGTCTCCAGACCTTATACCCTTCGATAATGTAATCTGAAAGATGACAATTCAAGTTAATAAGTGTATGTAAGCAAGTAGTTAGGTACAGGTCTATCAACATTGATCTATCCAAATCATGGCATATTTTTATACAATCCATGAATGCCAATATCATGAACGCCCGCTCAAATGCAGCAGTATATCAATCAGGTACCTATCCTTTAGCACTTTTCCACTTCTCAAGCCTCCCCTTGCCGTCCCCATCTCCAGCATCAACCTGCCTTTGACCCACCCGTGCTCTAACCAGACCATCGCGCCCATCCTCCAATGCCCGATCTCTCCAGTCTGCCAGCACCATCCACGCACCATTCACCTTCTCGCGCACCTCATCATATTGTCGCTCATCCACTTTCTTGCCTGCCCCACGCTCACGGTCCCATCCCACCAACTGCCACTCATCGCGTCGTAGATAGAACCGCTTCTCAAACCACGCCTGGAACGAGCTCTCATTGCTGAAGCATAGACCGTACGTCTCGCAGAAACAGGTGTGTTGGTCGGCACATAGTATGGCCTGGCCGGTCCATAGGTAGTGCCATACGTACTCAAACACACGCCCTGACAGCCCGTCTTCTAGGCGCGTGTTCAGCAGCCATGTACGTAGACGCTCATACTCTGCTAGCGGTATGGCTGTGATGCGCGCGCGACTGAGCGCGAACTGGGCACAACAGGTCGATGCTAGATGGCTGGGAAGCGGCTCAGTAGGAAATAGACTGCTCCACGCTTTGGCGATGAGTGCGCCCTCGGGCTTCTCTGCTTCATTGACGGCCGTGTCGAGCCAGGTGGGACATCCGGGGTACCATTGACAGCGCAGGTTGACATAGCCTTCGCGAAGGACGCGCTGTGGGAGGAGGTAGGTGGCGAGGGCGGCGCTATCATTATCAAGCAGGTCGTTATTGTGCCACGCCCAGCGGTGGGAGTGCATGAAGAGCGTGACGTCGCTAAGGTTGGTGTAATGGTCGATGATGTAGGTCAGATAAACCATGGCTTCGCGGCCTTTGTTGGCTGGAGGGTGCAGTACCGCATTTGGGTCATCTACGGCGTATATAGCTTTTTCAATGTTGGAAGGCACATCGATGTCAAGCCAAGACGTGTCATCTGCAGATTTTGCACCGACTACGATGGTTTTGGTGTAGGATTCACCAGCTGGCTTGGGAACACCGGCCTTGAAAGATCGCGTGGAATGGGACGCCACTTTCGGGGCCGGCTTCGCGCGTAGTAAGTCGAGCTCTTTTTGCAGCCTGGATCCAACATTTGTAAAGTATGTTTTCGGTATTGTCGTGTCCACTCGTAGATCGTAGGTCGTAGATAATTCTTGCATTGTAAAGCCAAGTGTAAGAATAGCGACCAGCGCCACGACCAGCATTCGAAGCCGAAATCTTGGAAACATGATGATTGGACGTAGTTAGATAAGTCGAAGGTCTTAGGGAATATATACAACGCGGTGTTGTGATATGTTTGAAGAGGTCATGGACGTGGATGCACGCGACCTGCGCGTCTGTTAGCTGAGGTCATGGCCTTCTCTTGATCTTACCTACCTCGAACTCATTGTGGTGTCTTTTGAGGAAGACTAGTTTTGTGATTGTTGAACAAAACTGGGAGAAATTGTCAAAGCGGACGAAGTTGTATACTTGGAGCTCGCGGGGATGAGGCCATGAAACCTGGTAGCAGTGTGATCTCCAGATCCCCTGTCTCAATGATAGAAGGACGACGGGCGCCGCAGGTCCATTGAAGAAGATGGACTTAAGAAATAATAAGTATGGTAGACATTTAGGGGAGTAGGCGTAAGCAAAAGAGAGTTTTGTTGATGGAGTGGGTGGTTGACGAGTCTGATGGTCTGAAATGTGAGTGCTGAACCTCGCAAACCCAAACTCATACACCAAATCAGGGATACCACGAGCATCAAGGCCCCCCAAGTTCCAGGTACCAAACTTACTATGATAGTACTGTTCTGACCAAGCTGATGATCTTCAAGTGCCTTTTTGCTTATTTGTTGGACATCAGATGGATATTACGCGTTAAACATACGCGCCGTGCTTGCCATGGCGGAGAGAATCGCCTTCAAGCATATCTGTACACGATACGCATTCCGTCCATTCTGTGGCGATGAACTCTATTGATTCCTCCTTCTGGCATTTCCACTCATCGATTCAGACTTTGTTGCCGTGTGGCCATCCAATAGATGCCATGCCCACCTACCCGGCTTCAATCTCACCTATCAATTTCGAGTAGGACAGCTGGATTAAAAACGAGTTTGCTTTAAGTAACTAACAAAAGTCCATAAACTACTCATGCCATTCGAGGTTCAGCCTACTGCCGGCGATCAAGTGCCACTCTTATACTGTTTTCCTGGCTATCAACCCATACGATCCTAAAATCACGACATGCCATTCTTCCTTGGTGGTGGTGAGATATGGCAGTTTCAGATTGATCACGGTTAGCAGAGAACATGCTGGCCACTCTACCTGCCCGTTATAGCACGAGCTTTGCGTGGATCTGCTCTTAGGTTCCTTTTCTGGACCATGGTAGTGGAGCAGACCCAGGTAGCGTCACCATGACTAGCAATTTCTCGAGGACCCTATGTTGGACTACCTAGAGTTACATTGGGAGCACGATATCGCCCTGACATCGTACCAGAGAGAAACCACATTATCAATTGCAACGTAGTACTAGTTCTGGCCATATGCTAAACGCAATCACTCATGACTACCGCTGCTCATTCTCAAGGATTCTCGCATCATTTCAACCCTGTCAATGGATTAATCACGCTACAGCTTGGCCCGATGCATCTATTCTTTGATGCTTCCTTCGCTATCTTACCTTGGATTTAACCAGCGGCTGCAGCCAGCTTTTTGCACAATCTGAATTGCACGATATGTCAGACACGGTCAAAGTTCCGATTGACGAAGCCAAAGACACCGATGTCTCCCACGATATCAAAACAGGCATCGTCCATGAGAAGCCAGAGGAGATTGACGGTCAAGATCACCCAACCCCTGAGGTTGGCCAAGAGCACTTTGGTGCTCCACCTGATGATGAGGTCGAATATGTCAACAGTCATCCAGTAATTCGAAGTGGTAATAGCTCTTCCCGAGGCCTATTCACAGTTTCACCGCTAATGCGTTCAGGCGCCGATGTGTCGAAATTCATCATCTCGACCAGAGATGATGGAGATCCAGCGTTGACTTTTCGAGCTATTGTCTTAGGTAGTCTTTTCACGGCTTTGTCTAGCGTTATCACGATGCTCTATGTTTTCAAACCTACACAGGTCCAAGTGTCGGCCACATTCTTGCAATGTATAGCTTCTTTCCCTGAAGGTCTTTTAAACGCCAGCTAACGCGCTCCAGTGTTTGTATTTGTCTTTGGCGAGGCCTGGGCTTATGCTACTCCACGACCGGAGAGGTTCCAAGCTAAGTGGCTTCAGAAATGTCTAAGATTCCTCAATTCTGGCCAGCATTTTGGGATCAAAGAGCATGTGGTGGCGTCTTTAATCGCAACTTCTGGAAACAATGGATTGTCCGGCGTGGAAATATATGCCGTCGAAAGGCTATTCTATGACACAACTGTTCAGGCTTCAACAGCAGTGCTAGCAACCTTCTCAATCTCACTCTGTGGATTTGTACTTGCTGGAATACTACGCCCGCTGATCGTATATCCAGCAGAGATGGTATACTGGTCAACTTTACCTCAAGTCGTGCTATTTCAAAGTCTTCATTTCGACCCAAAAGCTAACAAAAAGCGCCTTTCCAAGTTCGGCTGGGCTTTTGGTATTTCCGCTCTATGGGAGTTTTTTCCAGCATATATCAGTAAGTTGACTCTTTCATTCCTTCAATGATACTGAATTCATGTTTCGATGACATACTAAAATTGAATCAGTACCGTGGTTTGGGGGACTATCAATATTCTGCTTAGCTTCAATAAAAGCAGCACCGAACATCCAAGACGTTTTCACTACAGTCTTTGGAGGCGCTTCATCTAATGAAGGCTTGGGTTTGTTCAATGTCTCCCTCGACTGGCAGTATATTCAAAGCACATTTTTATCTCTGCCCTTCAAGCAACAGGTGAACTCTTGGGTCGGAATTGTCATATGGTATTGCGCATCACTTGGACTTTATTACAACAACGTATGGAGTGCGAAAAGCCTTCCATTCATGTCAAGCTCTCTCTTCAAGAGCAATGGCACACGATATTCCTCGTCGGCGATACTGAATGATCAAGGAACCATTAGTCAAGACAAACTCAACGCCGCCGGTCTTCCCTCTTTGACAGCAACCAACCTGTGGGGCTACTTTACAGCGAACTTGGCCATTGGTGCTCTAATTTCTCATGTTCTAATTTTCTACAGCAAGGATATGAGGCAGGCGTGGAAGCAGGCAAAAGCCAGAACGCAACCAGATATTCACTATCAAGGAATGCTCAAGTATAAGGAAGTCCCAATGTGGTGGTACTGGGCACTGTTCCTCTTAGCCTTTGTTGCTGGCCTCATTGTCACGATTAGACCAGGTACCACACTTCCTGTTTGGGGATACATAGTGGCACTCATTCTCGGTGCCTTCATCGCACCATTTTCCTGCACTCTCTATGGGCTTTACGGGACTGGTGTTGGAACAAACGCGATATCAAAGATGGTAGCCGGCGCATTGCATCCTGGACGACCACTAGCCAATCTCTATTTTGCAAGTTGGTCTCATCAGGTCATTTTGCTGTCAGTCAATTTGTCCAATTGGTTGAAAGTCGGGCAATATACCAAGGTTCCACACCGAGTCATGTTTGCGACCCAGATATATGGAACCCTTCTCGGTGCCGGATTGAACTATGTTGTTATGACCTCAATCGTGACTAGCAAACGTGAGATCCTTCTGGATCCTGAAGGAAACAGTATATGGAGCGGCGCAACCATTCAAAGTCTCAATACCCAAGCAGTCACATGGGCATTGGCAAAACAAGTATATGGTGCGAATAGCCGTTACTTCATTGTTCCCTTGGGCCTCATCATCGGCCTAGCTTTTCCTGTCGTTCACTGGGGTTTGAACAAGTTATATCCTCCCCTACGAAAATTGCCTATCAATACAGCAATTATCGCATCCTACGCAGGCCAATACGTTATTGGAAATACTTCTTGGATCTGGTCGTCGATTATTGTTGGAGTCTTCTCGCAATTATACCTCCGACGCCGTCTACCACGCATCTACAACGAGTACAATTATCTGATCGGCGCAGCACTGGATGGAGGAGCTCAAATAGTCGTGTTTATCCTCTCTTTTGCTGTATTAGGTGCAAGTGGCAAGAACGTCCCCTTCCCAACCTACTTTGGAAATCCATCTGGAAACCCAGATCACTGTGGTGGTTGAATTGTAAACGAGCAGTAATTGATAGTATAATGAATAATCCAGAATGCGGGAAAAGCCGTGGGTAATTTGATAGCACAACAGAAGCACTCTCAGCATCCATTCTCTCTCCTGTTTAACATGTGAAGCACAAGGTAGTCAATATATGCATGATAAGCGCCATCGCAGTCTGTAGAGGTTGGGAGACTATTCCCAGAACAGAAGGGTTTCCATACAACGAATGAGACCTCGGTAAATCATAATTCGTTCTATTACTCATGACCACTACCAGTATGCCGAACAACGACCATAGCTTTAGCCAGGGCTCTCAATAAGTACATTGCCTCGAGTGCCACGTTCTTTGTCAAACTATTTGTCGATTTGTGCTCAACGATACGCATCAAGACGCCTACCATTCACAGATTGACAGGCCTCGAGATGGCGAAACAGATCACGCGAGCCGAAGTTGCGAAGAACAACAGCACCGACTCACTTTGGGTCGTCATTGACCACAAGGTGTACGATTTAACGGACTTTCTGGATGCACACCCCGGCGGCAATGTGGTATTAGAGCAGGTTGCTGGTCAAGACGCCACAGAAGCTTTTTACAATCTTCACAGACACGAGGTTATCCAAAAATACACGGATCTTTGCATTGGCACCATAGCAGGAGAAAAGTCAGAAGTTATCGAGCCACATTATGGAAGTCTGTCACAAGTGCCTTATGGCGAGCCCATATGGCTGACTCCTACCTTCAAATCACCATTCTACAAGGAGTCTCATCGAAAGCTACAAAAGGCAGTCAGAGAGTTCGTTGATGAACATGTGTACCCTGAGGCTCAACAGAAAGAACTGGATGGTACATACATCTCACAAGAGCTGGTCGACAAAATGGCTGCGAATAACATCCTTGCTGCTAGACTTGGCCCTGGCAAGCATCTCCACGGGCGTATACTTCCAGGTGGAGTCAAAGGCGAAGACTTTGATTATTTCCACGATTTGGTTGTGGGACAAGAGCTTGCACGGGCACACGCAAGAGGTTTTCAAGATGGCAATTTGGCAGGCATGATGATTTCACTCACCGCGATACGCCAATGGTTAAATGACGACTCACTAAAAGACAAAATCACTGAAGAATGTCTCTCTGGCAAGAAGTACATCTGCCTGGCCATCACTGAAGCTTTTGCTGGATCAGATGTCGCTGGACTACGGACTACAGCAGAAAAGACGGCAGACGGCAAACACTGGATAATTCGAGGCACAAAGAAGTGGATCACGAATGGTAAGATGCCCCTTTTACCAAAATATTCATGCTAACTGATCTCAGGAATGTTCGCTGATTATTTCGTAACCGGCTGCCGAACAGACAAAGGTCTGAGTGTGTTCCTTATTCCTCGATCCGATAACGTAGAGACAAAACGCATCAAGACATCCTATTCTACCGCCGCTGGTACAGCATACATTCAATTTGACAATGTCAAGGTGCCCGCCAATCATCTTCTGGGCAAGGAGAACCAAGGCTTCGCAGTCATCATGTCAAATTTCAACCACGAACGTTGGGCCATGACCTGCTTTGGCGTTCGATGGATGAGATCTGTCACAGAAGAATGCATGAAATGGGCAAACCAACGTCTCGTGTTTGGCAAGCCCCTGATCCAGCAGCCTGTCATACGGCAGAAGATTGCAAATATGATCAACTTGACAGAAACCAGCCAGGCGCAGCTGGAGCTTATCACATACCAGATGTGCAACATGAGTTATAGCGAGCAGTCCAAGTTTTTGGCAGGCCCCATTGGCTTATTGAAGAGCCATGTAACAAAATGCGCACATCATGTTGCTGACGACGCCGTAAATATCTTTGGTGGACGTGGATTGACTCAAACAGGAATGGGAAAGATCGTTGAGCAATTTGCCAGGACGTATAAGTTTGACACGATATTAGGAGGAACTGAAGAGATTTTGGCAGATCTAGGTGTTCGCCAGGCGTTGAAGCAGATGCCAAAAGCCATGTTGTAGTCAAGCATAGAACCATACCAAGTTCAGTTGTCGCGGCTTGGTCAAATGTAATAGTATCTCGCGTTTGTCGTGACCTCCTGATCTTGCTCCCGGTGAAAACAGAGTCAATTGTGAATGCCTACAACTATGTCGTCAAACATCTTTGGGCAAGTCAAACTAGAAAGTAGGAGTATCATGCGTCCAGAGTCTTGAAAGTTACCTAGGTTGCTTGAGCATGGGAGAATGGTATAATTGAGAGATCTCGTGCCTTCGTCGGTCAGTACTCCAGCAAAGTATTCGTCACTTGTTCTGGCAGCTGGCAATGACAATTGCTCCCGACTTTATGAAATATGTTTCTCTATGGATAAAGTCTGTTACGTCCCTTTAAATACCATGCCAGCCTCTTCGGTTATGAATGGATATCCTGAATAAGGAAATGCCTCGAACAACCTGTTAAAACAGATCGAAATTTCATATTGTTTCATAGTTCTAACAGCATAATGAGCTCAGACTCCCAGCCTCTAGATCTTTACGATCTTGCCTTACTATTAAACTACGAGACAACTGTGGAAGAGCCCAGGTTTCGGCATCGAAAGCTCATTGATGTAGGTAGACTTCATGTGGAACGTTTTCCCTTCAACTTCGATCCAAACTACGAATTTCCAGTATGGAGAAACGTAGCAGGTCAAAGTCGAAGAGGCTACTTGTATGGTTATCCTCCATCGAACGCACCAGTCGAGGTTGACTCCCCTTCCAATCTTTTGCCAACCCCAGTTCCTCCAACGCTCTCTCACCTTTCACCGCGCGAACTCGAGACCATCTTCTATGAAACTCGTAACATTGGACGGTGTGATCGAGCCGTTGCGCTCTTATGGCTTTTGTTTTCCAAGTATCCAGATGACCAACTTACTCGCATTCGCACCAGTACTGGAGGCATGTACACAACAACGGCTCGTCGGCGTTATGGTCAACACTGGAAGTTGAAAAGTCCAAAGCAACTCAATCTCACAGTGAGGGTAGATTACAGTGAGTCTACGGAGGATACAACTTTCATTCTAGGACACCAGGCTTTTG
The DNA here is from genome assembly GCA_010405405.1 of Microthyrium microscopicum. Taxonomy (NCBI): domain Eukaryota; kingdom Fungi; phylum Ascomycota; class Dothideomycetes; order Microthyriales; family Microthyriaceae; genus Microthyrium; species Microthyrium microscopicum. The sequence continues at coordinate 745,018 of MU004244.1, read as the reverse complement.
TCGATCACTACACTGTCGGCTTCTTGAGGATGGACGAGCCTTCAATTAATGTAGTGCTCGACCTTACTTCCATGCAATTTGGAGAGACCGGCCGTGGTAAGTTAGAAAACGCCGCAAGGGAAATGTTCTCATTATGCATATCACTTGGCAAAAATGAGTCACCTAACTAGCTTTAGGTCGTGTATCTGATGGCATGTTTGTCTTGGAGCATATCGAGGACTACAAGAAGCGACTTCATCAATGGGCTAGAGAGCCTGAGCATGTGACAAACCAGAGCAACTTTAGCATGCCAAATAATGCAGAAAAGCCGCCCGAGGAATGGATGGAAGCTGTTGTTAAGCGTGTCAAAGAACGATGGGACAATAGAGCAGTGGAGCCTTGGTGTGGTCATTGTGGTGCTCCATCCACGAAGAGACAGAAGCTCCGCAAATGTACTCGCTGCGAAGTTTACTATTGCAATCAGGAGCATCAGCGAATAAACTGGAACTTCCATCGGCATTTCTGTAAAGGGAATCTGCAGAGACTGATAGCCGCAGAAACGAAATATTGGGTCGGAAGGCAGCCATTTCCCTTTAATCCTGCCTTTGAAATGAGGTTGATATAGCTTTCAGCTGTTGGCTTCAGCTGCATACTATCAAGTCCAGCTTTGACCAGGTCGTGTCAAGTTTGGCAGGATAACTGTTTGAGCCCAGTATTAGGAATTGTCGCCGCTCAGAGGTATGGGTCATATTGTTATAGCGAAGTCAATGTTATGTAGCCCGATTGCGTGCTAGATATACCCAATAATGAGTCAAATCCATTTCCCACCTTTTACAGGCTGAAGTTGGAAAGGTATGAATCGTAAATTGAAGGCAGATCTCAGCCTTGCTTAGTAATCTTCAGCCTAATCGCAGTCTACAAACTACCAAACTCAAGGAATGCTGCATTCACCATTAAATACGTACAATGTGCAGCATAATCTCGTCAGCGATGGGCATCGGAGTCTTTTTTTGATAGCAAGCTGGATTCCTGGAGTTATCTTAAGTCGTTAGGTCTGGTAACTGAGCTTAGAATGCTTATTTCGACACATGAGAGGGTGATCGCCTGGACCATGGGAAACCCCAATCCTGCAAATGGAAATTCTCTACTCCATAGTACGAATCTATACAATACATGATTCTTCATCATCCTTGGCTTCTCGCTTCCAATTTTGTAGCGCACAATTACTAACAGGTATGATTGACGGAACAGATGGTGGGGGTGGCGGCGCCGTCATACACCCAACAGCTTTTGGCTGCGATCTGTTTGGCATTATACATCCATTCAACAAATTGAAAAGTTACGCTTTGGTTGATGAATTCTCTGACTCGGAACATCTTGTCAAAATCTGGAACAATGGCACAATCAAAATCCCTCACACATCGGGTTCAGGTAAACCACGATATCTCAGAACCGTGAGGTACCCATAAGGCTGATGAGACCGTCCCTAGTTGAACAATGGCACATCCATGCCGCAAATAAAGCTAGGTGTATACCAAACATCCGGCACAGAAGCCAAAAACGCCGTAAAATATGCTCTCGAGGTAAACAATTCCATCATCTCCACTTCTCAGTCAGTACTAACACTCACCAGGCGGGATATCGCGGGTTCGACAAACATCCTTAGCCAACTATCCAAACTCTAACATATTCCAGAATCGACTCAGCCCAATGGTACGCCAACGAGAAAGAAGTCGGTCAAGCGATCAACACCTTTCTCAACAGCCCCCAAAACACCCAAGGACTGAAGCGAACTGATATCCATTTCACGACGAAATTACGCTCGAACTCGACTTATGATAGCGCCACACAGGCCATTAAGCGCTCAGTGCAGACGAGTGGACTGGATACTATTGACTTGTTCCTCATACACTCTCCGTACGGCGGGAAAGAAGCTCGTCTGGAGAGCTGGCGAGCGGTAGAAGATGCGATCTTGGATGGACAAGTACGGACTGGTGGAGTTAGTAATTATGGCATCAAACACGTAAGTTGAGCCAAAATGTGAAGTTATGCGGCTCATGGTGCAATCTAGCTGGAAGAGTTGATAAATTCCAAACCACGCATTATGCCTGCAGTTAACCAAATCGAGATACATCCATTTAACACGCACACCGAGTTGTGCGAGTTTTGCAAAAAGCATGGGATTGTCATGGAAGCGTATGCGCCGCTGGTTCAGGCTATGAAGATGAAGCATCCGACGATTGCAGACTTGGCTAAAAAGCACTCTTGTACACCAGCACAGGTACTTGTTCGATGGTCAGTACAGCATGATTACTGTCCATTGCCGAAAAGTGTGAAGAAAGATCGTATTGTAGAGAATAGCCAGATTGATCACTTTGAGATCACTAAAGAGGATATGGAGAAATTGGATGCATTGGATGAGTATCTTGTCACTGGTATACCGGCCTACCCATTAACATTCAAGTCTTCTGCTGATACATCATTAGATTGGGATCCACTGGACGCTCCGTGAGAGGTTGAATAGATGAGAAGGGGAGGAGCAGTTTGTATATAGATGCTAGAATTAATCTACAATTATACTTGACTGTAGATGGCATGGTCGTTGAACCAGTCACGCTCGATGATAGACACGGTACTTGACATACGCTAACGTACTTATGCGAAGTCATCAACCACTATCTGAGTTTCAAAGGAATATATTGAAAATCAATCATCAATTCATTTTTCAAGCCTAAAAGCTTGCTCGCTACCATAACACGCTCAACCATAAAAATAAAATCATCCGGCTTCATTAACCATACAGGGTATAAAAACATCATCACTCTGTTCAAATTATTTTCATCCATCTTTCCCTCTCCATCTCTGTCCTTCTATCATGAAACCTCTTACTTAGCATCTGGGTACGTTCCTGGCATAGAAACGCGTGGGTCTAATGGCGTAGACGTGTATGGATTCGTGCCATGTCCCTGACCCGCCTCTTGACTGGCACCCGTGGCAGCAGAAGAGGAAGTGGCGTTGGTAGTAGTCATGATTGGCTTTCCTGCACCGCTGTGACCCTCACCGACGGGAGTGAGTTTGTCGCCCTCTGGTAGACGGAGTGGGCCGGCAGAATAGTCCTGAGGTCCGCTGTGGGTACCAGTAGTTGCGCCATCAGATGGTAGGTGTTTCTGCTCTACGCCGGCTGCTTCGTCGACGCTGATCTTGTCTGGCTTTACGCGTGGGTCAAGGACATTGAGAATGTTGCTCTTGTGTGGGCCCTTGGTCTTGGTGGCAGGGTCTTCTTCTGATACGAGTGAGTCCTTGTGGGCTTGCGAAGCACCACCGACAACAGCTCCTGCTGTGCCGGCTCCGAGTCCTGAAACTTGATGGCCGTGTGCAGTCGTCTCGTCTTCCAAGTATTTCTGGTTGAGGAATTTGCCATTGTCATCTGGAACATGGGGTAGTTCCTCGGATGGGTTGGTGACAGTAGCGCCAGTAGGATGGGCAGCCGCAGCGCTGTCCTCTGTGGTCGCTCGTCCTCCGTGAGCAGATTGGTCGTGAGCAAGCGCCCCGGCTCCAACGGCTCCGACACCAGCACCAGCAAGGGCAGCAGTGAGGGCACTGTTATGGCTGTCCTTGTGTTGCTGGGTAGCCTGAGACTGGACCGATCGATCTGGCAATGTCTGCGATGGCGCTGTACCAGTAGTAGAGCCAAGATTGTTCACAGGGTGACCAGATGGAGTACTGGTGAAAGGGGTCTTCTGTTGCTGAGTTGTGGTTGGAGTGTTCTGCGCACCCGCAAAGTGAACATCGCGCTTGTCGGTCTTGTTGTCGGTGGCTTTGCTATGCTCGTGGATTGCTGCGCCTCCAAGACCTGCGGCACCAGCACCTAAAGCCGCATCACGACCGTAATGGTGCTCACTATCAGCCGTAGTAGCACCTGGTTGATAATGCTCTTTGGTATCATTAGTAGAAGATAGCGGTGGCTGATGTTGTTCTACCTCTTTGCCTTCGCCACGATGGAAAATCTTCTCTATCAAGCTAGGTTTCTTTTCCTTGTCCGCTGGGCTCTCATTCTCATCTGCAGCCTTCTCGTGGTGCTTGTGAGCCGCTGCTCCCGCGCCAACTGCACCTGCGCCGAGAGCCGCATCACGACCGTAGTGATGGTCTTTATCGGAACCAGTCACGGCTGCACCTGGTTGGTAATGATCTTTAGAATCATTTGTAGTTGCTAGAGGGGGTTGATGGCTTTCGATTTCTTTGCCCTCACCACGATGGAAGATTTTCTCAAGAAGACCGGGTTTCTTCTCTTTGTCTGCTGCGCTTTCGTGCTCATCAGCGGTCTTCTCATGGTGCTTGTGAGCCGCTGTTCCCGCGCCGACAGCACCTGCACCAAGAGCCGCATCGCGACCGAGATGGTGCTTCTCATTATCGCTCTCTGGCACCTGCGCAGGACTCGTTGAGCTATGATCGTGCTTGGCTGAAGTGGGCTCGGATTTGTCTTTATGACTTTTTCCGATTCCAAGAAGACCTCCTTCAAAGTGTTTCCCGCCTTCATGCTTGGCATCATGTTTGGGCTCATCGTTCATCGCGACGCTTTTTACAGCGGTGTTTGACACGCTTCGCTCCTGATGTGGTTGGTGAGCCGCCAAACCAGCGTTCTGGGCCAGAACAGTATCTTGTGGAAGAACATTCTTGTTGTTGTCAGATTTATTGTGCTCATGGCTCGCCAAAGCACCAGCTCCACCTAGAGCTCCAGCACCAAGTGCGGCATCGCGACCATAGTGATGTTCCTGTCCTCCGGCAGTGGGTAGTGGCGCAGGGTTGGTTTGACCTGGATCGGAGATATTTGGGTCTGCGCCAAACTCTCTTTGGCCAGGATATTGATGCGTCTGGCCTCCAAGAGCGGTTGGAGCTTGGGAAGAGGCATGTGTCTGATCATGTTTTCCATGCTCGTGATGAGCTAGAGCCCCAGCGCCTCCGAGTGCACCGGCGCCAATAGCGGCATCGCGTCCATAGTGATGCTGATCCTGGCCCATGGTGTCGGTGATTCTAGTGCCATTATCGCCATCTGGCTTGACATGTGGGTCTAACTTGTTGGCAATACCGACGCTGTGGTGTCCAGTGGAAGGACGAGAGTCAATGCCGTCACCAGCAGTATGCGATGTAGAGGCAAATTCTGAGCCAGTGTTGTGTGTACCTGAGCCAAGGCTAGCTCCGGCAGTCTGAGGAGCAGAGCTACCATATCCTGGCGCAGTACGCGGAACCAATCCATCGTCTGCGGCCTTCTTATCGTGCTCATGATGAGCAAGAGCACCAGCACCTCCTAACGCACCTGCGCCGAGAGCAGCATCACGTCCATAGTGATGATCTGTGCTAGACTGACTTTGGCCAGGGGCACTTCCATATCCTGGCGCAGTCCGGGGAACCAACCCATCGTCCCCGGCCTTCTTCTCGTGCTCATGATGAGCAAGCGCACCAGCACCGCCCAGAGCACCAGCACCGACAGCAGCATCACGTCCATAGTGATGATCTGTGCCGGTTGCTTGATTGTGGCCAAGTCCAGACGATCCTGCAGAAGCACCTTCGTGATGTCCAGTAACCATATTGGTCTGCTCTGGTGGACCCTGGATACCATGTTTATAGATACTTCCTAATGTAGTCTTGTTGTGCTCCTGCTCTCCAGCACCTACATCTTTGTTCTCATGGTGATGGTGTGCGGCAGCACCAGCTCCCAACGCACCGGCACCAACGGCTGCATCACGTCCATAGTGATGATCTGAGCTAGCCTGAGTTTGGCCGGGAGTAGAAGATGTATTTGCCGCTGCAACATCCTGGTGCTTGTAAGGAATGGTGCCAGTCTCGGCAGCGCCTGTATGATGGTCTGCTCCTCTTGTCTCGTGCGCATGGTGGGCGGCTGCACCAGCTCCGAGGACGCCGGTGCCAACAGCAGCATCACGGCCGTAATGGTGCTGATCGGTAGCAGATGTTGGCTGATTCTGTCCTGCAACGGCACTCTGAGAAACGGCACCGTGACCTCCCACAGTGGTCGCTGGTTGTGTGTGAGCATGCGTATTATCATCAGCATTCTTCTTCTCATGGTGATGGTGAGCAGCAGCACCGGCGCCAACTGCGCCAGCACCAACAGCTGCATCACGTCCGTAGTGATGATCTTCGGATTTCTGAGTCAGGCCCGGAGCGGACGTATCTGTTCCGGCTACGTCTTGGTGTTTGTATGGAATGACGCTGGGCTCATTAGGATTATCCTTATGCAATCTGTTGCCTTCGTGGTGGGCTGATTCTCCTGCTGCGGCGGCAGTTGTGGTGTGGTGATGCTTAGACTCCTCTTTGTGGTCGTGCTTGGACTCGTGCTTTGATTCATCCTTATCACCGTGATGGAAGATGCGCTTCAGAAGACTGGGTTTCTTCTCGCCATCTTCACCAGCAACCTCTTCGTCCTCATGCTTGTTGTGAGAATGATGAGCTGCTTCAGCAGCGCCCACAGCTCCTGCTCCAACTGCTGCATCTCTGCCGTAGTGATGCTGTTGGCCTGTGGCAGTGGTGTTGGTTGGTGCTCCGGTGCCTGTGGATGCGATCGTTCCATGCTGTGTGGTATCTTGTAGACCTGAGCCAGCAGTTGGGCCGCTCTGTATTGGGTATTGTTGAGCTGAAGTGGAGCTATGAGGTTGGTTGCCTGTTACAGAAGCACCTACGGCTCCAGCACCAGCTCCAAGAGCGGCATCACGGCCGACCTCGTGTCTTGGGTCATTTTGTGAGATGCCTTGGGTGGCAGGTGCAATATTGTGTTGTTGTTCGTGCTCTGGGCCAGATATGCCAGAGGCTGCATGGCCGGTAGATGGAGTGGAGGTTGAGGTTGCTGTTGTTGAGTCTCCAGTGGATTTCTTGGAGGAATCGCCCATATCATACATTAGCTCATCAGTGGTATTGCCGCCGGGATTTCTGTGAAGTTGTTAGTAGTGCCTGCTGAGGTTGTTGGGGTATGCTTACAAGATGCCTTTGATCTTCTGCATGGTGAGGGATGCTCCAACTTCTGGAGGGATTACGGTTGATGAGTTTCAAGATTCTAGTAAACAGGATCAAACGAATTTTCAGATTAGAAGTATGATGTTGGACAAAAAGTACAAGATGAGTTGTGAGATGTCAAGTGCAAGCGGTTGAGAGCAATGTCACAGCACAATCTGTCAGAAAGTGGCAGGAATGTCTATGGTTAAAGGTAGGCGAGGGTGTGAAGTACTAATGAAGAAAGAGTTACTTGTACAGTAGTGCAGCAGCTACGTTCAACAAGTCTTGTATTGTTGCAGTCAATCAAGTTGATAGAAGGTCACACGCGTCAAAGAAGGCCGTCCCAAGCCAGGCTTCAACATGAAGAAACATGATATTGGCTGGAGCTAATGTGGGTAACGGCTCAAATGACGCATATATTTCACAAAATGGACAAAATGGACAAGGCTAGGCTCTCTCTCCAGAGGCGGAACCAACGAAAAGGTGTGAAAAGTAAACAAAGTTGTAGGACAAGCGCATGAGAAATGACGTTGAGGCGCTGGTGATGGGTGGAGATGCACCAACCCCGCAAGCGCTGGCCTCAAGGAAAATGATCAGCCACACCAAATCGAGCGATCTAAGCACAAAAGATCAAATTCTTGGCATTATCGAAATAGCGCGTCTTGATTTTGATATCTCCAAGCTTGGATAGAACTTCGGAGAGTTGGTGTTGATTGAGTTGAGTCCGGTTTTGGCTCCATGCAAGTTCAACCCAGTCACAAGAAAGCCATACCATAGGAGACAGAAATGCCTGCTGTGCAACGGCACTGGAATTGGGTATATTTTGATACTAAGTGACCTTGGAGACAGGACTCCTTCTATAATGATCCCGACGGACGCTGATTGCAAAAGTAGCATCTGCTATTGTGCGACTTGCAATAGCGGGTTGATTCAGTGGGACGGCGCTCCTCATCAACAAACGAGGCATTTCGTCCTAATTCGGGAGCTCTTGGTTGAATGCAGGTTCTTGAGAAAAGATTTCATCTCTAGTTTTCATCCCATCAGTAAAAAAGCCTTCGGGTAATAATGGCGAGATTATGATGTTGTACGGATTGATCTTTACTCTTCTTCCGCTGCTGCAAATGGATTCGAAATTTCAGCGCTGCCATCAACTGGTGAGATGACCACAAGCAAAGTGCCTCGAGCAACAACGAGTCCTAGACTCCGAGTTGATTCGTTTCCTTCATCATCTAGAAACTGTGAGCAAGATATCAAGAATTCGAAAATGATGTATATACCTCTCATGACTTCTTCCACATCATCCAAGACAACATTCATAAGCTGGTCGAAACCTTTAAGTACGCCGATGACTAAATTGCAGCAATTTAGAAAAGAATCTAATCATTTTTTGTTCTGAGACGAACGCACCTTCGCGGCCTCCATTGAATTTGACGCGCATTTTCTTGTCCATAAAGCGGTTGAGATCGAGGATTGCTTCCTTTTTTGGTCTTTCGGCGGTCTTATCGCCTCCGCCTTGATGAGCTCCTCCTCGATGACCTCCTCTGCCACCACGGCCTCCTCTAGGATTTCTGAACTGGCCGCGCTCCATGTTGTGGGATGAGTTTGGGACAGTTGGTAGCGACACAACTGGAGCTCTGGACAGCAAAAGTGGCACGCAAAGTAGCGCTTAGTAACAGGGATCTGTAAGGTCTTAGGTGGGAAGGAGCTGCCCGCTCCGCCGTCGTTTCCTGCCTAAGCTCAACGGGGCTCCTTCCCTCTTGCAGCTCCTGGCACTTGCACCTGCCGCTTTTCCCCAGTTTTCCCATTCTCCCCATCGTTCCTCCCATTTCTCGACCTTTGCGCTTCCCTCTCCTCCCTCCCTCCTTCCCTCCACCATCGCTGACATCAACCATCGCAACCACTATTCATTACATCAGCCATTGATCCTCCCAAGAGCTCATTGTGAGCCCAAAAGGCCCATTATAGCCTTTTAGGCTCTTCAACTTACTGCTCAGACTATAATTTACCGCTCAACCCTCCCGTCGCCTCCTACATCCTCGTGCTGCACCTTCAAACAGCTTCGCGACATGGACCCTTTAGACGACCGCCAAAACCTCAAACGGAAACGAACCCCAGATCCCGATGGTCCTATTTCTGCATCGCCCGCTCCTCCCGCGAAGACTTCTAAGACGAACCATCTTGCAATTAATTATCTCGCCCGTCAGACCTCGGACGACCTCCCATTGATCTCTCATGACGACACTCTGCAGAACATACTTCTGCTCCTCACAGAATATCATGGAGTCATTGATCGCCATGAGAGTATGGCCTTCAACCTAGGCGCAAAGCCTCTGGGTCCCATCTTGATCAAGCGGTTCGAAAGATGGTTCGAAAGCCCTCCAAAAGTGCTCAAATGTCATGGAAAGGAAGGAACAACCGTTTCTTGGCTAGATGTCGTCGAGTTTGCGCGCAACAAACCAGAACAATTTACGCTTGGCCAAATGAGCGAGGGAGTTCGCGTATGCCAGTTTTATACCAAACAATGTCGCGTTCAAATTAGCGAGGAGGACTATGTCATGATTTCATCCGATATTCCTCAAAGGCTGATCCCTCCACAGCCTGTCATAGAGGACGAGGAGAAGGAACTAGGGACATTGGAAATTATGGAATCAAACCTCACCTCGATCTTTCAAATGGCTGACCAAGGTACATATTCCTGGCTGTCCTTGCATTTTTTGCTAATCGTCAAACAGTTGCTGCAAGAGGGCGTCAATTGCGCCATAGGATTATAGCTCGAAAACAAGCTATCATTGATCGCCGCGCGAGTGATCCAGCATTCGAAAATCGCGCCGCAAGTCCTTCAAATATCGCTTTGATCAACGGCAATGGCAATAGCGCTTCACCTGGCTTTACCGCCGTCAACAATACGCGACAAGTAACGGACTCCAGTGGTCATACGATTGAACTAAGCAAAGTTGGCGCAACAGAAGGCACAATCCAGGAACTCTTGAAACAGTTTTCAACCGTCCGATTACTGCGAAGAATGGCCAACGGAGAAGTGGTTGCGCCTGGTCAAAGTCAATTGATCGGGAACGCTGCTCGATCTTCAACAACTCCAGGCAACCGACCAGATGGTCATCTCGACAGCACTCCACTCAATGTCAGCACTTCTAGTCCTCAGATATTTTCAACACCCTCAAGTATAATACCCAAAGCGGATGACGGACCATACAAACAAGAAATGGTAGCAAGAATGGAATCTGTCAAACGAGGAGAAAGGATCTTACCCCCTTGTGACCGTTGCCGACGCCTTCACATGGACTGCATCAAAAACCTTACCGCTTGTGCAGGATGTACTAAGAAACATGCGAAATGTGGCTGGAAAGATGTTCGGCTTGAAGAACTGGCAACTCCACCTACTGGAGCACCCGCTGAAAGCAATCATGACCTATCGCCTCAGTATGAGAATCGAAATAGACATAACGGCTCTGATTTAGTAAAGCCGACTTCAAACGGCACTATGTTCAATTCTGATACACCTTCAGTCGGTGGCGCATCATTACCCAACGTTAGATCACTGACTATGGATGCCGCCGCGGCTGCCGGACTTGCAGCTGTTGCCAAAGCCAGTGCAGCTGCCCTCGAATCCTCCGAAGCAGAGCAAAGACGAAGTCAAGGACTCCCAGAACAAACCTCTCATCCTACAACAGTACAAAGTCCCAATTTAATACATCAAAACCATCATTCGCCAAATATGCCATCATATGGCGAATTTTCTCCGGGCAGCAACAATCATCACTCTGTGAATATGCCGTTTGCGTCAGGTCGTCGACCATCATCTGATATACACTCACTCACAACTGGAGATATGGATGGTGGCGAGTTGAGGGACGAAAAGCACCCGCTTGAATCTCGGGAAGGAGAAGGACTTTTGAATCCTTAGTCAGGCAATCCACCTCAATTCCACTTGGAGACCATAATGCCTCTCCCAGACGGCTCAGATCCGCGGAACCACCTCCATCTATTCTACCACCAGTTCCTGCGTTAGATGCACCGTGTTTATCATGCTTTCATGTTCTTATTCCCCAAAGGCTAGGCGTGGGTTATTTATATTTATTTCTATTGGTGGTACTAGGCATATCGAGGCAGTTGTGTAGTAATAAGCCTCGTTGTCAATCTGACCTAATTGAGATTCACACTCTGGAGTCTGTGATTACCACCTAAGCGGATATAATCGGCAAGTGGATGGATCGATAGCCTCGTCGAAATCTTACCAACGCTAAACATGCATTGAAGATCTAGCTGTCAGCTTCTCCGCATCCTTGTGTCTCTTGAAACACAACTTCTCCGCATCCTAGTGTCTTGTACGCCGCATGCTTCCTACCACATGTACAACTGCTAGTACATGTACTACCTGAGCTCGCCCATAGCAATTGCCATAAGCTACTTATATATCAGCTACCCTTTCTCCCATCCACCAAAGCTTCCTCATCAGCTTATTGACGATTCAACAACTCGACAAGAAAATGTCGAGCAAGATCCCCCTCATCGCTCTTGAAGAGCATTTCTTCGCCCCCGCTGAGATTATTCCAACCGCAATGAATGATCTCTACAACCAGCAACTCGGCACAATCCCAAACCTCCTCGCAAAACTCAACGATATCTCTGCGTCTTCTCTACGCCGCGACGGCATGCGTGAAGCTGGTGTTGTTCTGCAAATCATTTCCCATGGACCGGGGTTGGCTTCCTACGAAGCCGAAGTAGTATCGAAAGTAAATGATTACCTTGCGTCGAACATCAAAGACCAAGGCTGCTACAGAGGTTTAGCAGCGCTAAGTCTACTCAATGGTGGCGAGGAGGCAGGCAAGGAGTTAAGACGCTGTGTGGAGAGCCATGGATTCGTGGGCGCGCTGATCGATAACCATGTCGTTGGTGATGACGGGGAGCCAAAGTACTATGATGCACCGGACTTTGATCCGCTGTGGAAAGCTTCCGAGGAGCTAGGAAAGCCGATATATCTACATCCGACATTTCCTAGTGGTTCATTGAAAGATCGAGCGCAAGGGTCTTATTCGGCCAGTGCCGCGGCGTCAATTAGTAGCAGTGGATTTGGCTGGCATGCGGATGTTGGACACCATATACTGCGTCTCTTTGCGGCGGGCGTGTTTGATCGCTTTCCGAAATTACAGATTATCATTGGGCATTTTGGCGAGATGTTGCCGGCGATGGTGGAGAGGGTTGTCTATTTGTCCTATCGCTGGGGGAAGAGGGAACGAGGCTTTAAGCAAGTTTGGGCAGAGAATATTGTCGTGACGACGAGTGGGTGCTGGAGTGTGGATCCGATGGCGACGATTGCGAGAAATACGAGTGTGGAGAAGGTGGTGTTTTCGATTGACTGGCCGTTTGCGCAGGCGGAGGATGGGAGGAGGTTTTGGGGCGAATTGGTGGAGAGCGGGATTTATGAGAAGGAGGAGTTGGAGAAGATTGGGTGGAGGAATTCGGCGAGGTTGTTTGGGATTGGGGAGGAGGATGTTTTGAAGCTTGCTGAATGATATACTCGCACCATTTGATGAATGATGAGATGCACGAGAAAGTAATAATGATGTAGCATATGGGATATCATATCGTCATAATCGAAAGAAACGAGTCTATCATGTCTGTGGTTTAGTCTTCTGCCTAGCATCACGTCTTTCGTCTTCCAGGCGATATTCGGCGCGATTTAAAAAGTCTTTGCGGCCCAAATAGCTTTGCTTACTCTTGCCGTAGACATCCAGCTCTTCAGCAATACCTGCCTTGTCGACATAGCCAGCCCAGTCGTGCCGCGATTTGTCGACAGTATTGAGTTTCGTACCTGGCTTTGGTGGCGGAGGCATTCGTGCATTGCCAGACTTTGTAGATGACAAGACTTTGTTCCTGGGCCAGCGAAGCTGAAGATGTGGCGGTAGAGTTCTAACTTCTCCCAGCAAATTTGGCTCAAACCTTGAAGGTCGTCGTAGAGGTCTTCTGAGGCTTGGTTTCTCGGAACTTGACTCTTCTGCTCTGGATTCTTCATCTGCCTTGGCTTTCTTTTTTATCTCCTCTTGTTCTTCGAGGTAGAGCTTTGCTTCCGCCGAGTGTTTGTGCACGCGTTTCTCCTCCGTCTCAACCTCTCCAGCAAACCGCGTAGTCCGCTTGATCGTGATATAGTCATCATCGTCCATGATCTGGTCAGCCTGTTCCTCAGTCGCACCTTCTTCCTCAACCCTTCCGATAGGCAAGGAAGCTAAGCGCTGCCATACATCATCGACGTTTATGGTCGCGCCAACAGTGCTAGCCAGCGGTCTCTCTTCCTTCTCCTCCAGCATCCGCTGAGACCGCGTCTTGACCCACCCTCCCTCTCCGCCCTCTTCATTTTCGTCAATCTCAATGACCACCTTGCGCTTTTTCTTGCCGGTGCCTTCTGTGATGGTCTCTTCATCTCCCGAATCAAAAACGGCCGACTGAGCCGCAGTTCTCTTCCGGCCCTTGGCCCCTTTCTTCGTTGGTGTCTCTGCATTATTCGCGGTACCTCGATTTCGTCCTTTTGGTGACTTATCGTTTGTTTGGATGAAGGCAAAGCGCGTCTTTTCACTGCCGGAAGGTGGCTTGGTATTGGTAGTGGCAGGTATTTCGGCGTCAGAATCGTCATCTGAGGAGTCTGAGGGGGCTTCTTGCTCGACGGGTGCGGTAGGGTTGAAATCAGAGTCAGAATCGCGGTCGTCATCGTCGGAATCGTTTGCTGGGGGTTTTCGAGGAGGCGCCATTGTGTTGTATGGCGGGAAAAGGGTGGAAGTGTAGGCTTCGCGATGCTGTTAATTAGGGAGTAGAGTCCGGAGATGGCAAATTGCCTGAAGGTTATGATGACATTGGCATGGGAGAATAGTTGACAGCCGATTTAAGCTTGTGACAGCACAAAGTTCAAGTAGTATGTAGTTAGGTATGATGATTGAAGATGGAAGTCGCGGCGAATCAAGGTTTGGTTGAGAAAGCAAGAGCGACCGGCAAACCCTGGCGCGCTTTCCTTTTTCGGCCTTAGCCACGCTTGCCACGATGTTGCATAATTCAACTTCATCCATAAAAATTCTCATCAGATGGTATTGTGGGATCATTAAAATTATCAGGACTGGAATCTTTAGCAGGATGGCGTCTATAAAACTGGCGGCTCAGTCCTCCTTGCCTGTCGCACCAGATTCATATATCTACTCCGTCACTGCAACCACACCAAGAACAGACCTCAAATTTGACACATACCAGCCAATATCTTCATCAGACAAGGTCGCAGCGATTAGTTCTGATGATTCTCTTCTTCTCTTAGATCCAAGTACCCTGAAGGTCTTGCCAAATGGCCATATTCGTGGTGCAAATTCCAGTCTCACCTGCGTCAAACCTTACGCGCCTGTTGGAGAGCAAGCAAATATCATCCTCACAGCCGGGCGCGATGGTATTGTAAAAGCTTGGGATCTACGCACGTGTCGAACTGCTTTCACGCTATCTGCGCCTTCGAGCAGCCGGAATCCATCCGCCGGACCTGATGCTATCTCTGCGATAGATTGCAACGCCGAGACAAACGCAATAGCAGCTGGCACGGAATTGGAGGGTGATGGACCCGGCGACGTGCGAATATATATCTGGGATCATCGGAATCCACAACAACCTCGCATTGCCTACCAAGAAAGCCACACAGACACCATTACAGAACTGCGCTATTTACCGTATCCATCTACCGCGTCTACAATCTTGATGTCTGGTAGCACAGATGGTCTTGTCAACGTTTTCAACACCACGATTGAAGACGAAGACGATGCTGTGTTGCAAGTAAGCAATCATTATTCTGCTATCCACCACACTGGACTTATTGGCGATAATATCTATGCACTTGGAACCGACGAGAAACTGTCATTTTACGTTCAACAAAATCCTGATCTTGACCAGCCAGATCCAGAACCGTATAGCCTTGGCGATCTACGAGACCAAGCCCCTTGTGATTACGCTATGAGAATATGGAATGGCACTAGGCCCTTCATTGCGCTAGGCAGTCATAACTTGGATGAGCAAGGCTTGGGTTTCTTCCCTCTCTCACCAGAAGCATCATCAGCGACTTCATCGCCAAGATGGAACCTCAATACTACATCTGGATTCATTCTTCCGGGCGGCCATGGCGAAGAGGTCATACGAGACTACTTCATTGCTGGCGAAATGAAGTCGGTCTACACTTGTGGTGAAGATGGTTCCGTGAAACTATGGGTTCAATGACACGGAGCTCTTGATATGGATGGCTCAAATATGAGCAAATACACAGGCGACAGAAGCCTTCAATGAATTGGCAAAAGAAAGGGTCTTCAAGGTCGTTTCCTTATCTTTGCGCTTTCTTGAATTTTGTACATTACAATGTCGATTGTGCTGCTGCAAGCCGTCGCCATGCTAATGGTAATATATTTGTAAGTTTCCTCGACCCCAAGCTCGACGCGAGCTCATTATGAATGTTACATTTTGACGAAACAACCCAGGCTCACTGGCACTAGTCTTTTGGTTCCAAATGCGTGTTCGTCGAGTCAGATACAACTATCACCTCCCTTGCCTCCAGACTCGCTTTGACTGGCTTGGGTGACTTGAAAATCTCACTAAGCTCTTCAAGTGTTCTGTTCTTTGTTTCCACGAAAAAGAAGTAAATGAAAATGACCTCGAAGGTGTCCCAGAAAATGAAAAGGAAATAGTACTTCCAGCCAGCTCCAGTGAAGGCGATCTCGGTTACAAAAGTGTTGTAAAAACTGGCGATGTTGACGAAGAAGTTGTACATTCCCATCCCTTTCGCACGAGCTTCGAACTGCAAGCACTCGACCGGATATAGGCCTTGTAGTGGCGTGAAACCAGCACCATATACAAATCCGAATAGAAAAACAATGGCAATGATCGCCTTGGCCTGATTGGGATTTTTTGCCACGAATTTTCCCGAATTCGCTGGATCTGGCATCAGATTGGTTGCATTCAGTCCAGTAATGAGTGAGAAGAATATGATGATAATCATCAAACTGAACATCATCTGTTTCCGACGACCCCAATTGTCTGTGAATATGGCACCTGTTACGGCACCTCCAAAAGAGACAATGTTTTGGGCGCCATTGTACAAAAGCTGTGTTGGTTTGTCATTGATGCCAATGCCCGCCATCATTTGTGGGTAGTAGTAAGACACTGGACCATTACCACTCCACTGTTAATGTATTAGAGACTAATGATCGCACAATTTGAATCGATTTACTCACTTGACCAAAGAATGCCATTGCTATAACCAGCATGGAACGATATCTGGCATCGCGGGTTTTGAACAGACCACTGTAATCCCACCAACGCTTATCCGAGCCGGTGATGGAAATGTCTTCTTTCATTTCTCGATACTCCAGTTGTACGATGGGCGAGTCACGATCACCTTCACCGTGGTATTTGGCCATGATTTCCAAAGCTTCCTCATCTTTACCATGCGCAATCAGCCAACGAGGTGTCTCCGGTAGCCAAAGCGCGCCAAGGACTACAATGCCTGAATAGACCATTTGTGTCCAAAGCGGTATTCTCCAGGACATGTCGCTTTTGATTTGGCTTGTGCCGTATGGTACAAAGGTCCCTGGAATGCCCCCAATAAACCAGAAGCAATTGTACATGCCAGTCATGATACCTCTGTACGCTGGATGGGCCATTTCAGACACATAGGCGGGTCCTGCTGAAGATGTAATAGCGCATCCAAAACCGATAGTAAAGCGTCCAACCATGAATTGCGCGAGGTTTATGGATGTGGCTTGGATACAAGATCCAATAACAATTATGAGACTGCCGATGAACATGCCCATTCTGCGCCCTCTGAAATCTGTAGCCGGACCAGCGACGAACGATCCCACCAAGTTGCCAATCGTGTATATAGCGTAGACGATACCTGTTGATGGCGTTCCTTTATCGTGAGGAAAATGGAAATAATCTCTGTACTGATCGTACGTGTTGATACCAGACATGAGCGAGCCATCGTAGCCATTGATGCAAGAATTGAAGGTCGCAATTAGGAGGCAGTAGTAGAGCTGTATCAGGTATTAGTGTCTTTAGCTCACTCGCGACTTCCATCACAAACCATGAACATGTTTCTCGTCCAGGGACTCGGTTTTGCTTGTGCTGTGGCCTCTGCGAGCGCGACATTTTGAACTGTTTTGACTTGCTCTTTTCGAATTCCGGCATCATTTCGAGGCTCATGTATTGAAGCCATTTGACTTTTCTCGTCAATTGAACGAGCCATTTTGGAGTACTATCACGAAAAAAGGTAGCGACTGTGCTACCAGGGCCCAGATTATATCGTTTCACCGGCGAAATTAGGTATCATGGTCATTTGAGACGCACATACCTTTCCTACCAGATCCCCGGTGCACGTTCAATATAAGAACTAAATATATGCCTTGGCGAATAGGCAATGTTTGGTCTTTCAGTTATGCTGTTGTACTATTGGGACTGTAATATTCTTGAAAAAGCCACGAAGTATATTGATTCATGTTCACCAAGCCCTCATAGCGTGATAATGAAGACTTTGGATTCATTTTATAGCGGGCAATCATAGACTTGGATATTCTATGACTCTCAAGTTTCTGGATAGCCAGATACAGCAAAATGAATTCAATGAAACTCTTTTCATGTAAGCATCTTGGCTTTATAAGTTGACTTCGGACAGGTATAAAGTAGCAGGGCGTCAGCTGAATGCTCAGTCGGCTCTTTCTGTGCGCCCCAACATTTTGATTATTATTTTTGTAGCGGGTAATATAGATGGAAGGGGTTTCTCCGTCAGTGAGTGCACACTTTCTATTAGTAACGCTCTTCGAGTACCCAAAATTGCTCCATCATAATAACAGACATAAGGTAGAACAGAAGTTCCTGGCTTAGAACCAATTACCTAAGTGTGCTGTCCTCATGGATTTATCGACTGAATCCTCAACTCGGCTTTCAAATATGAATGAGGACCCTGGAGCACATTGCCATATCTACAATGTGACTAGGTAGCCACAGAATATACACCTACCACGACGTGAGTCGATTCTCAACACAGAAGTGACTGCTCTCTTTTCCTCTAAAACAGAACAATTTTATAAGTACATGCTAAAACTTGGAAGTGCGGTGAATTTCGTTGTGCAGTGTCTTCCAAGCTCCACCGCTGTCACACAACTTGCTGGCCTGATATACGACTTCTTGCATACCGTAAACTTTGGAGCATTCGATAGGCTACAGCTGTTCTCTGCAGTGTAGGATTGGAACAACTAGTAGGGTACTGCTTTGAACCTGTTGTAAGGTTTACAACTTCGATTCCTCTCGATTGCTATGACTTCAATACTGGCATTTCGAGCTAAAAGGACAAAGATGTCCAAAGTGTGACTACAGTCACTACATCCCCTTCATCGATATGTGCTGGGTTTCATTCCCAATGTTCAATGCAATAAAATCAGCACCAATATCGTATTAATTTGTGCTTTGGGAGCAAGGTACCTCCTCAAGCATGAAGAACCTGTCAAAACTCATGTTTGGAGCTCAATTGATTTTAAATTAGCCAGACTCGTGCAATCCTCTCCGGCTCAAAGGTACGTTGGTTCAGCCTTATACTCCGGAGTGGGGTGACAGAACAAAGAACGCTGATTTGTTGTGTAGGAGATAAGCTAATCACAAAAACCTCGAAGGATGATGACCGCAGCTTCTAGCTGCAGAGCGACGCGGCCACTTCCCTTACATCAGGACATTCAAGGTGATGTCCGTGACTTGATATCATTCAAGGTCTCCTCAGGAGGTTGTACCATGGTCATCAGAAACTGTTGGGGGCCGTTCCTTCTGTTTCAGTGTTTCACTCACAAGTGACAACACCAGAACCTCGCCGCTCGATCTCGGTACTCCTCATCCTTCCGGAATCCCTTTCTGTTGTTCATCACTCTTTTTCCAACATACTATTCAATTGATTATTGTTCATTCCAATCGCTATTTGACCCAAAAAAATTCTAGATGTACTCCTGAGATATCTTGCAGTGTAAAAGCACCAAATAGCACACAGAGCGCAGATTCCCCTCGAACTGGATATATAACTGGCGCCGCTTAAACCTTGACCCAACCGAATTCCTTTCCTTCGCCATTATTCTCACCCCCTGCAACATCGATTAGTTTTGTTCGAGGCGAACTTGGGCATCAGTGTGTACTTACAGTAGTTTCGGGACTCGATGTAGTCGCCATTCGAGTTTTTCTCGTCGAACAGACTTTGGATCTTCTCTCCACGCTTCTCATCACGGAGTGTCAAGCTGAACTTGAATGGCAGTGGCTTAGCTATAAGCAGAGTGGAGAAAATGAGTGTCTCGTCCTCGTCCCGCTCCTTTTGCTTTTCTGCTTCCCGCTTGCGTTGGAGCTTCTTTTCATACTCTTCGCGGATCTCATCTGGATGAGGAACTGGAAACTCGCCTATTGGAGTTCTGGGCATGCCTGACTCATCATCAGATGAGTGCTCGGAAAGACCAGTGATTAATTCTTCCTCGGAAACGGTGGCCTTTTCATTCTGCATCGCCTTGCGAATTCTCTCTCGTCGGCTGTCTTTTGCGATATCGAATGCCCAGGCAATGGACCCAATTCCTGCTACCAAATCGGATTCTGTCACAGTCTGTCCTTGGCAAGTCCGTCTTCCATAACCGAATTGTGTCATGTTGATGATTGTGGGATATTGTGTGAGAGGTTCTCGGTACGTGGGATATTTGGGCTCGAGCCATCGGAGTGGATTGAAGGCTTCTGGATCTGGGAACGTTTCGGGATCGCGGCTGATTGACCACTCCAAAGGATGCATTACACTACCCTTGGGAATGAAGTAACCATTGTACTCGTCGTCTTCGGTCAAGAAATGAGGAATACCTAAAACTCGTCAGCAAAATATACACCGCGTATCACGGACTGGTTTTACCTGTTGGGACCGGCGGTCTCCAGCGCATAACTTCTCTGATACAGGCACGTAGAAACGGAAGATTTGGCTTATCAGCATTGGTAGGTAGACGATCCGGGCAGACGCGGTCCAACTCCTCTTGAAGCATGGGCAGATACTGTGGATAATGGCACATGGCGAGACAGAAAGCTTGCATTGGGGCGGCAATCGTAAGAGCACCAGCAATTCCATGCATTCCCACGGCATAGGAACCTTCAACTTCATCGGCAAAGTTGCAGGCCTTCGGAGCGTCGAGAAAGAGCTTGGTCCATGATGGTTTTGAGGGATCGGTTACGATGTCCTCCTTCACTTGATTTTGCATTATTTCAAACCATTTGCGTTCTGTGCGGGCCCGCTTGCGTTCCCAGGCCTTGGCAGGAGATAACCAGTCAGGAAGAGCCATGATGAATGGAAGCTTGTTACCGAGGGCACCAGTTGGAGAAACACCGATGAGAAGTTCTCGAGCACGCTGCTTCAGTTCGTCGCTACCTTCGCTGTGGCCCCATGCCAACCGACATGTTACTCGAGACACATAAGATTCCAAAGCGTGGTTGTATTTTTCTGGCTCATCCATCAACTCTTTCAACATACGGATCGATTCCAATTCAGGATACTTGTAAAAATCTGCAGCCTCCGACTTGCGCATGATATGGTTGGCGAACTTTCTTTGTCTGGTCCACAGTTCATTCTTGCTCATCAACGGGAGGTATTGGCCACTTGTACGGTTATCATCCATCAAGGCGGGAATGTGAGGACGGTCCGAGTATATGGCAGCCTTTTTCGACAAAAGATCACGAGCGATCTCGTCCGACGATATCCAAACATGGTTAGAGCCAGCAAGATCTACTTGATATATTGGGCCGTATTGTTTTCCCCAGTCTGCAAACTTGATCCATCCAAGCTTTTCGGGTACTTCGTGGACACTACCGATGATTGGGAGACCTGGCACAAGAGTTAATGAGATGAAAAACAACAGTGTCAAATGTTTATACCTTTTGGACCTGGAAGAGGTTTAAGGCCAGCAGGTATGCCCGAGTCCCGTTTACGAAAGAAGCGATTCCATACAACAACTACTAAGAGTAGAGTCGCGAGGATGAATAGAACAGCCATCGTGGCCAAGGTGATCGAGTCTTCACTCTCGATCAAGTAGAAGCTGGTGTGGGATAACAATGTTTGAAGAAAGAAGAAAGATTGGATTAGATCATGAGTAGCGACTAGACGAAAGGATCGGCAACGTCAACAGAGAGAAGGCGTCGTCCTAGGATATTTAGGGAATCCACGAGATATCAAGCAAGGTAAGGAGCTGTGGACCCACGGTGCCATGGACCACGGGCTGATCACAGAAGTGCAAGTGATGAACCACATCATCCAATGGATATCTCCACAAGGGGCTGAAAACCGATTGGAGCGAATCTTTCCAGCTGTCGCAAGGTATCGTCACCAATAAGCAGCTAAGATCTTGGACATGTACGGCGCTCATACTTCAAACATAACACACAATCAAGTCTAGTGCGTTTGGCATGTACTTCTTAGCGCGCCAGCACAATACCTACAGATCTAGAGCTAATTCCCCGAAGTCCGACTCGCTGGGCGCGAAGAAATACAGAAGGCGAAGATTGTGAAGCCAAGAGGAGGGCTGCTTGACCGTTCTTGATTGGCATTCACTCCTTTCCAAAGGAGGCTTGCGACACAAGTTTCTTTCCGATGTCCGTTGATAGACGGTAGGCGAAAATATGGAGACTTTGAGCATGGTTCGAAGACTATCTCGCGGTCCGTGCCTGAACCTCGTGGTTACGGCTTTACTAGCCACTACGGGTCCAGTCGTTTTCGTTTCTATGCCAGGAGTATGGATGGGATGTAACACTAGTAGTATACCTATGAATCAAGAAATCGATATATGGAGATAATTAACTCTGTAACTTATGGGAGGCCTTTTGAAAGGTCTGAAGTTCTAAACCCTGCGTGAATCAGACCTGGCGCTGTGGCGTCCTTGGGCTTTTTGGCTGATGGCGATTCGCGATTCAAAGGTGAGCTAATCCTATCCAATACTAAGCGAGTTCTAGAAGCCTGGATCCAGGAACAGCACGGCAGCTCCCGGTCCACGGAAATTTAATGTTTCGCCTATCGTCATTCGCTACCACACTTCAACCTTGAGGTTGTGACATTGAGAATTTGATAGAGTCTTAATGCTGTACAACATGAATTATCGCCTTTAGACAAATTTGCCTCTTCGCTTCCAGAACGATCTCGAAGTTTTCTGCAAGGTGCGTGTTATGCATCAGTTCAGCGCGAAACCGTGATGCACCCGATGTTTCGAGGCCGCGAGCATGACGACTGACTGAAGTCCTCGAGATTGATAATGGTCCACATTGCTTCTCATTTTGAGTTTATCGCAATGCTTCAACTATGCATGCAATAAATCACAGTCCCGGTAGCGTTTATAGTGCTGTTATATATAGACACATTCATAATAGGGAAAACATTTCTTGGAGCAACGTGGTACGATATCAAGGATTTAAGGTGGAGTCTGTAGACTCGAATGATTGCATTGACAGGTGACATTCCAAGGTTGCCATTGAATTCAAACCGCGTGCTAACATCGGCAATGTACGAAATCGCATTTGTATTTATGGCGGATGCACGGCGGCAAATGATATATTTCTTCACCTTACAACAGTCATGTTTGATGATACACGATCTTCAAAGTCAAAAGTGTTTTGACGTGCTTTTAGTGATACCTTCGCAAGGTTCCATTCCAAACCCCATCCTGTCATTATTGTCTGGCAGCCCCAAACCGCAGTATTTGAAGGTATGACGTTGCGTTCTTGCATAACAATACGGCTGCCATTGAGCAAGTCCAGGTTCTTCGCTCCGTTGGATTGTTAGGTTTTCGAGGTACTCTATATCGTTGTGTTATACTCTAAAAGCCTGGTAATGTAACTCGACAGATCTGCAAAAGGCTAATAATGTGCAACGGAGCGCTTTAATTTCAAAAATCTGCTACTGTCGTGATTGTCCTCTCTACGATGCGCTTTGTTGTAATACTATGAAGCTTTCCGTGAGGAACCGAGTGTTAAGGCTCCAGCAGCAATGTTAGATCATGTTGTAACTCGCCGAATTTGCTTCATGGCCCTCCAGAAATTGAGATCCTCATTGGCAAAGATTGAAACTAGTAAGCAGATCCATTGATCAAGGCTTGGAAATTTGTGATACTTGTGTTTTTATCTCATGCTTGCTGCCGGTATGGCATCAAATGTACAAATATCGTCTTCGATTTCAAGTTGCAACTGTCAACCACGACCTCAAATTCTTGTTCGCATTATCGATTGCTGCATGTGCGCCACCACTTTCAGCGTCAAAATTCAAAATTAGAGGGACTTTAACGAATACGCATGACGCAAGGGCATTGGGCAAAAGACATTTGATCAGCGCATCGCCTTGCTTCTTCAACACTTCTCAAGGCTTGATCGTCCAAGATCTTTGCAGCAGCCAAGGAAGAACGAGCTGAAGTTTGAATGGCGCTTTGAGTTTTAGAGGCAACAGAAAGTGGCTTTGCTGAACTTGGTCCACCGCCGACGCTTCCTCGGGTCCCCACAGATTCTGCGCAGTGCAACACAGATATTTCTATAATGTGGCACAAAGGTAACACAACTTTCATTTTCAAAGTGAAGAAGTAAAAGCGATTTGCCTCTCAAGTATTTGACAGGCGTTTGCAGTTATGGAAGATAGACTTCGTATCAAAATCCATTTCTTCGTCGATCTTTCCCTAACTAACAAAGTTGCGCTTGCGGCTTGCCTAAAACATGTTTTACGCCATCCTGTCAAACTTAGAGCTGAATCATTGATAATGCATGGAAGGCACAGTAGCGATACTTTTAGGCTTGAATTAAGCGAGTTTTTGACTGCTCTGTGCAGATCAAGGCAGAAGTCCACAGAATTAAAACATTGGCGACCGTATGGAACACTTGTTGCGTGGTATTTCTGTGGCTTTTTGGAAGATTTCGTAAATTTTATTAGCTTCGTCAGAATACTACAGTACATATGCTTTAAGCCAGCCAATAGCAATGCTGTACATAAACCTCCAATTCGTTGTGCTTTACCCCTAACTTCCAACATATCAGATGCATGATTCCTATCTTGTACACCAACCAGGCAAATGGTCGAGCTATCTCAAAGTTGTGGGACTTTCATTTGACGAGTCAATTTCAAAGGCAATCAAGATGTTTTTTAAGTGTTTTAGATCATGATTGCGGATTTTATCAGGCAAGTTGAACTCATCTTCCACGCTGATGAGTCGATTGGAGCTTGGATTTAGCCATTAAAGAAGGTACGAAATGAAGAAGAAAGAAAGCATCAATTCGCAAGAAATCCTTCGCTGTGAACATATAGAGAACATATTTCACTCTGACGACTTCACAATGTTCTATCTAGCAATCACCGCACTACTATCGACATAGACAATCACTATAGTGCTTAAGAACTGATCCACATATGTTTGCTGCGTGCTAGTTGTAGCTCAGAACCGTTCGAACTCACAACTCACATTCTTACTTCAATCAAATTCGCTGCTCGATTTTGATATATCTCACACATAAAGGCATTATTATGTTGTCTCAAAAATCAGAACAAATTTGATCTGCACTCCCAGCTCCAGCTCCAGTGAACTCGGATAAGTTGTCAGTCTACCCCTTGTGCTTTTTATGATCAACTTACTTGGTAGTTTCTACCCGTCAGCAAGCGAATTATTAGATGGAAGTTTAGAACGAAAGGCCAGCAGGAAATCATGATGATATCATTGCATCGACACAATTGTGATCTATCATAACTCTATCCACCGCGGTGACACAATTCATATCAATTCTCATCTGAGCAACTGCAAGCAAATTAGTTATGTCATAACGTTCAGTGCAGCGTATATTTAAGCAGCCTTTGTTCTGGTCACAACTGAGATCGCTTCTCAAACTTGAACCATTATCAGATTCTGCTCCCAGTCCGACCCCGGTCCCCGACATTCTAGACATATCTGTTGAACAACAAAAACCTCAGACCTTGGAAATTGATCACTTGTTCCATTAACAATCATGGTTGCTGCAATTCTGTCCTTATTCGGTTTCGGTGCGGAGGGAATTCTGAGAGGTGCGTTTTAGTCTATCACTGCGAAATGTTTTAGCAATGACCGCTCTGTCGCTTTTTACATTGACTGAACTCAACCTAGGCTCCCTGGCGGCTATCTTGCAAAGCGCAGGAGCAGGAGGTGCGGGTCTGGCTGCGCTTCCGGCCCTTCTCTTGAGTCCAGTTACTGTCGCTGGCTCCCTGGTTGGTGGTGCACTTTGGTTTTTTGGAAAGTAATGGATTGACAAACACTTACAAATTACGATCAAGGGTTGGTAGCTATGACTCGATGAATCCAGTCCCCGAAGTCATCATTTACCACGGAAGTGATAGTGTATTCCTAACAAGAAATAAATGCTTCACCATTCTCCTTGTGGCCCACATAACATTAGTGTTGGTGGTTAAGCGGCCGTCACGTTGACACCAGAATGGTTTGAAACATCAAAAAGGTACCTGGATTGATTCATCTAATCTAGGAGCGTCTCTTGAAATTTGCCTTTTGGCTCAGGTGGAGGATGTTGGTCGAATTTGATGGAAGTAGCAGTCACGACCTAGAGTATGCCCACTACACATGTGCACTTGCCTCAGAAATATATGGATTACCGGGAGGAACTTGTATGCACCTGCCTTAGATATATCAGGCTAATTGTATTTAGGCTTAGCTTTTAGACTGGCCCACGATCATTTTGCGCTGCGGCCTTGACGTAAACTTTCCTCAAAATTCAACTACGCGACACTCGAAATCCTGATCACAGCAACAACTTCGACAACCTCTCTCAGCTCATTCCGCTGGTGCATTGTATCTCGACTGACCTCTCACCAGCCATGAACGCAATTCCAGGAATTCCCTCAGCCATTCAAGGCTTTGTGGCATCTCACGTTCCTCAAACTTGCGAAGGCCAACATGTTGCGAAGCTCCTGAAGACCATATCACGCCCAATCGTCCTCGTCTCCTTCGCCTCCATCTTACCGCTCTTCTTCAAACTGCTTCTGAATACATCAGGCTTCGGTCCGCTGGGTGTCATCGCTGGTATAGTCACTCCGTTCACCTCAATCGTTGCTCAAATGCTAGGATTGTTTTACAAATTGACTGACAATCTTTATGCGACAGGCTCACTAGCTGCCAAGATCCAGGGCCCTGCGGTAGTTAGTTCAAGTCCATTCTCGATTCTACAGAGACTTGGCGCAGTTGGTCCTATTCGACTTTTGCTCCGTGTCTTGCTTCAGTTTTTGGTGGCAAGATTTCCGCTATTGCGGACCCTATTCCACTGAGAGAAAGTCACATCGAATGCGGATTCGACTTGATGAAGTTCGAAAGGTGAGCAACGATGATTCTACAGACACATGGTGGGTTTTAGCCAACCAGGTATCAAACTTAGAATCAATGCTATTTGCCTTGACCCAAACCTATTTAGTCATAATTCTCTCGGCCTACTAGTCCTGTATGCCAAGTATGCTTTGTTTCTATCTAAATTTTATTACTACCTACGTAAGAAGCTCCAGAAACTAAAATTCCATGCGCAGCAGCACAAGGCGGTCAGCGATCGCCAGTTATAGGAGCGAGGCGACGGAGTTGGGAGCACTCAATTACCTACCGACAATGATGTCCTGTGATGGGAAGCCGCGATTGTAGGAAGAAATAGTCAGCAGGTCCCACCACAGGCAGCAATTGCGTCAGGCTGTTGTTGCCATGTTTGTTGTCAGTGGCTAGTAGCAAATTACATCACACACTAGATAAACCCGGCCTCTGCCAATTTTCAAGCCTCATCATTATCTGTCTTCTTGATTAGGTTCACTTGGTTGCCATTTTCACTCGTCATGGAATGGGTCAATGATGTCGCTGCCAATGTGCAGTCCTTTGCTGAAGAACAAGGCGAGAATATCGCTAAAGGCACTTCAGGGGCCGCTCAAGGGGCACAGATTATCGCAGACGAGCAAGGCTCCAACATCGCAAACGGCGCTTCGGATGCCACTGCGGGCGTCCAGGGTTTCGTGGAGGACATTGGTGCTCAGATAGCCAAATTGGTGACAGACATCGTGACAGCTGGAAAAGCGCTTGCTGATGAGCAAGGCCCTCGCATTGTTGAAACCACAGCCAAAGCAGCAGAAGAACTCGCAAAAGTCGCCGATGAGGTAAAATCCCTCTAAGAATTCTGACTCGCCACGTGCTGATGTGTCAACTCCCTAGGTTCTGGACTGGATTATGGAAAATCCCGATGTAGTTGCCATTGGAGCTGCCGGATTGATCATTATGATTGCCCCAGGCCTAGTTTCGACTCCCCTTCTCTCGCTGGCAGGATTCACTCCTTTGGGTATTGCAGCAGGTATGTCTGCTCTCTAATACGGCTGGTTCCTTGTTGGACAATTGGTTTTGGTCTTGGAATGCTTGCTGACCAGACACTACTACAGGTTCCGTGGCTGCTGCGGCTCAGGTTCCAGTTACTTCATCAAACAGCATGTTCGCAATTCTTCAAAGTGCTGGAGCGGGTGGTGATGGACTGGCTATAGTCAATGGGGCCATTCAAGTGACTGCTGCACTTGGTACTGCTGCATTGATAGCCTTGATCGTTACCGAGAGAGAGAAGCGCAAAAACTCGAAGACGGAAAAGCAATGTATTAGAAGATCACCAAAAGGGACAAAGGTTTGGTAGTAGAATATGAGATGGATTTTTCACTAAGTCCTCGATCTGAAGATCTGGGGGCTGTCTACTACTTATACAATTTGTGCTGAGTCAGCATATCTTGATGTTGTTCAACATCTTCAAACACAATGTTGATTTTTTGCCGTTCATTGCAAAGCTGTATGATGAGGTTGCAAATGCGTAAATACATAACAGACCTTTGAAGAGGTGTTGTGAACAACTCTACGTTGGATAGCCAATTCTATGCGAATTCCGAGAGGCAGCATTGCGTTTCCATTGTGGTCAGCATCTTATATCGTAGTCCGTTTCTGTCCTTGTAGATTTTCTTGGAAGTAGTACTGAGCCTTCACACGAATAATGATGGTGAATAAAATGAAATACCATTACTCCAGTGATGCACAAGAAATATAACATCTTTGTAGTTTACGGGCTATTCTACCTGGCTCCCATCAGTGTGTGACTCCTTCCTTGATACCATCGAGAGACCAGAACTGTCCACTATGTTCGGCCGTGCTGCGAGAAACAAAACTCAAGCAGCGACTGATCGACTGTTGCGGAGTCAATGGTGCCTAGCGGTTATTGTTAGTTTTTAGGATACATGCTGATGAATAGACTCGACTCACCTCCAATTCTCCTGCCATGTCAGTTTGGACAAAACCTGGATTCAAAGCTAGGAAAATGAAACCCTGATCTTTAAATCTACGAAACGAGTAAGTATAAGAGTCTTGGAAGAAGCGAAGTTAACTGACTCAGAGTGGAATTTGAAGTTGGCCTCCGTGACAGCAGCTTTTGTCACAGAATATGACGAGAATTGTAGCCCGGGGTTCAATTGACCGAAGCCTCGGTCTCCTAGCATAGAGCTGATGTTGACGACTTTCTTCTCGCTGCTCTTTTCGAGAAGTGGAATCATTGCAATGGTGAAGAACACAAGACCCAATACGTTAACTCGGAACTGTAGCGTGTGATTAGCTCCCAATCTTGAATTGAAAAGCGAATTCAGTACTTACTTCGTCTTCCCATTCTTTTAACGTAGATTTGGAAATACCCGTCGAAGGCTCTGCTCCTGTTCCAGTCATGATACCCGCATTACTGTTGGAAATTGTAAGAGTTTTAACGTCAGAAGATGGCATAAAGAACGACTTACTTGATGAGTAGGTCCACTCTTCCACCTCCAACTTTGCTGATTTCCTCGGCGACTTTCTACGTTACATCAGTATGTGTTCCTTAGAAGAAAGAGCTGAGCGAGGTACGCTTACCGGAAACGAATCAAGGTCAGAAACGTCGCCTTTCACAGCAACAACTTTGGGTCCGAGAAGCGGTTTCAACTTTTCAGCAGTGTCTGGATTGCGCGCCAAAGCAATGATGAAGTTTTCTGAATTTGCGCTGAGTTGTGTAACCCATTCCAACTAATTCAATCATTAGAATAGGGAAATACTGATCATGAAAGAATAAATCTTACACCAAGTCCGCGCGATGCGCCCGTGACAACAATGATTCGCTTTGATTCAGATGCCATTCTGTTGTATATGAGTTGATAGATACCTCTTAGTCAGGCTGTCGATATAACAATCGAGTAGATGAAACTGTTTGTTTTACAATGAAATGAATTAATATCTTAGCGGAGGTCTTCATATTTATATACATCCTCATTTCTTCTCTTAACAGGTAGGATCGTTAATGACGTGAACACTTCAATGTACAGAATACCTTACTATTCAAAGATAATCATAGATTCCTAAACTGGCAATTATCGAAGCGCAAAAACCGCTTGGCAACTTCTCCCAGGTGATTAATCATTACTCATCCGAGTAGACCAGCCCTATGATAGGATAGGAGCTAGGAAGGAGAGGATTCAACAGCTATGCGAAATTCTCCGCCAATTCTTGTTAAGTCCGAATTATAAATGATGACCTATCTACCAGGTAGGTACTGTAACTGAGGAATGTGCATGAAAGCAGGTAGGTGATTCATCCACGGTCGGTTTGCCATTATACAATATCAAAATGTTGGTTATCGAATCCCATAGTGAGCATTTCTTATTAATACTGGTTTGACTTCGCCGCTCCTAATGTAAAGCTTGTACAGTGGATGATTGAGCAGACGAACCAGCTCAAGTTTTCATGTCATGCCTATCACTAAATTGCTAGCATCAAACTCCTCAGATGCCATTCTATTGTCTATTTTAACCTCTATAGTTAGTGCGATCTATATAACAGGATGTTGAGATTGAACTGTCCAGGAACCAATTTTCTTGTATAACGTGGCGTATCCTGCTTCATGGCACTATTTCTCATTTCCTTGCCGTGATGCAATGGCTAGCCAAGCATTATGAACAAGTATCTAGTGTTTCATTAATTTCAAGACCTAGCTGCTCGGGAACTACACATGTATTACAAGGAGCAGTTCCTCCTATACCATGAAAAGTCGCACGACCCGCGAGCGCATATTTCGAAAAAGGACAACAATTCAATAAGCAGAGAGGCGCTTGCCTGTTTGGTGGAAACTTGGGGCACCTAGGTATAACATGTGAAGTGTAGCCTCATCAGCCGCGAGCTTGGAGCGTGTCATTGATCGTGCGCATCGGTTGAAATCAGAACCAGGGCACTGGAAATCTCATTCCAATTGTGATTTAAACTTCTACCATGTACCTGGCACGAACTCGATTTACGGACTTCCGAAACACAAAATATGTACTATGCTCTCCAGGGTAATGGTAGTGATATAGAACCTGGAATTGAACTGTGGTCCGTCACAGCATCGATATTGATTTCATCTCAAAATCTGCATCTAATGGCATATCATGGGAAATATGAAGATGATCAATGCAGGCCTATGGACAAATCTTCCTGACGTTATTATCTACCATCGTGGCTCGTGGAGTATTTGGGCTTCACTTTTCTCCTCACAAAGAAGTTGACAGCCAAACTATCTTCACTTCAGTCATGGCGATAGGCACAGTGCTCGCCGCCATATTGGCTCTTCCATTGGCAATATCAGCAGCCACAGCTCCCGATGGATGTCGTAAACTCAACGGAGATTCAGACTAGCCGTCACAGGCTCAATGGCAAGCAGCATTACCAGGAGTGATACCAATATCACGGGGCCTACTTAGTACTGATGTCCACCCTGACTATCGATACCGAGTCAACACCTCATCCGAAGTACAAAGAGCTGTAAACTTTGCGAGAGAAAACAACATTCGAGTGTCAGTCATATCATCAGGACATGAGCTGCAATGAAGAAGTACAGCTGCTTCTGGCTTACTTATCGACCTGTCTTTCCTCAATGGTATCAACGTGCTACCATCATTCACAGCCACGACCCAAGGAGCTCCAAGTGTCAAAGCAGGACAACAAGCTAATGTCATCCCTGCGACCCCAGGAACCCAGGCCGCTGTAACTGTTGGAGGCGCTACGCCTGGTCAATTCATGAATGAAGCTCTTAGCAAGTCCAAGCTATTTGGGATAGGAGGAGCTGATGGCACTGTTGTCGCAGTTGGAGGATGGGGTCAGATGGCGGGTAGGTTGCTCCATACTGAAATGGAGGCTTCAGCCTCGCGGGTACAACTTGTTCTAACGGTTTCCGGTCATGGTCCTTTTACCGCTCAATATGGTCTCGGAGTTGATCAATATCTAGAAGTCAAGGTCGTTACCGCTGATGGTAAGCATCTGGTTTGCAATAAAGTTTCCAACCCGGATCTATTCTGGGCCATTCGAGGTGGCGGCGGAGGAACTTTCGGAGTGGTTGTCGAAGCAACTTTGAAAGTATACCGAGAAGAGGAAATTTTCCCCATGACTGCTATGACATTTTGGGTCAAGTCAACATCTTATCTTCCATCTAAACTCTACGAACCAACTCAGTACTTGCTGAACCAGCTACCAGCCTTGTATGACAAAGGCATCAGTGGGTACTTCTTGCCTATCATCGGCAATATTCGAGGACTGGCAATGCATCCAAACGCCGATGTGGCTACTGTGAACGCTCTCTGGAAGCCTATTCTCGAAAAGCTTCAATCATATCCTACCATGCAGCCCTTCCAATCAAAGCCGTTGGTCTTTGACAACTTCACACAATTCTATACTGCGGCTTTCGGTACCTGGGAATCTCACTTCACCAAAACTACCTATCTCAAGGACGCCCCTAGTAATATGGGAGTTGTGCCTATGGAATCGTGGTTCCTTAAGAAGGAACATATTCAGGGTCAGAAGTTCATTGATGCTATGGGGGGAACGAATGGCCTTGCTACCTTCCTCCTGGTTCAACCACATCCGAAGCTAGGCAATGGAAATGATACCTCAACACATCCGGGCTGGAGAGACGCTGCGATTTACAGCACTGGTTTCAAAATTCCGGGTGTCACAAACTTTGAAAGCTTTCGCAAGCTTAATCCTGCACCTCAGGGTGGAGCATATTCATGTGAATGCAATGCCGAAGTACCGAATTGGCAGGAATCATTCTGGGGCTCAAACTATCCCAAGCTTGCCCAAATCAAAACTCAATATGACCCCAGCGGGCTGTTTTGGACAACGCCGGGTATCAACGCCGAACAGTGGGAAGTTAAGTCCGGAAGGGTTTGCAAAGTCAATGGCAAACCGGTGGCTGTCGCTCCTACAGCTGTCGCTCCAACCACCGACGATGCAACAAGTGCCCACTGGCTGCTGAACAGAAAAACTATCCTTGGTTCGTTTCAGTTGATCGAGAAAGCTCCTCCTAGTAGTTCGTATCTCGGTCTACAACCCACGGCAGTGCCAGCCGTTCCATACTCGCTACCAATATAAGCCAAAGTCCTTCGAAGGCTGACTTGTACCTTTTCTCCATAACAATCTGTTAGATAGGTTATACAATGAGGATTTGCGTCAAAACCCTTACCTTGTTTTGACTTGAGATACAGCTCGATATGATATAGCTTGAGACGGGCTTGTCTAGACAACATCATACGAAATTAATATACTCACACTCGTACTTCCATATTTGGCCCGCCATTGCCCCATGAAGGTACCCATCATCTACAATTTCCCATGCTGACGTTTCCTGTCTCATCTTGTCGCTCTTCCTGATGAAAAACGGCACCCGAGCTCCCTCAAGAAGCACAATCGAATCACCTTCTCGAGCATATTCGCAGAATAGACCCAAGAACCCATTCTTCTCCGTCAGAACGAATAATATTTTCACGGCGACGCTCAATGCTCCAATGACTCGATGCTTATAAACACCGCGTATGTATCCCGAGCCATAGTCAGGGGCTCCAAAGATTCAGGGGTTTGAATCGCGAAGCGCGTGCAGAAAAGTATGGAACTCAAAGTACTTTTTTTAGATGCTTTGGTTGGCTATCGGGCAGAATGTTAGAGTTTTCCCCTGCGGCTGTGAAGTGTTCAAAACCTCGGCCTTCGTTGTCAGTCTCAGCAGATACGAGACAAAAGGTACGTGGATTCCACGTCGTCCAGTCCGGAACCCAGCTTGGAAGAGTGATAAGACGCTTCGCTGATGTTGATGACAACGCTACTAGCACCGCAAGATCACGTCGAAATAAGATACATGATCTTGCAAAATCTGTGAACGTCTCTTCCACAGTATAGCTCGGATCACAGTCACGGTGTACTGACATGTCATCGGCGAGTCCGAGAAGTGCCCATATCTTGTCTCTCGGGTCTGTGGAAAATGTCAGCCAGTTCCTCTCAACCACGATCAGTAGACTGGGTGTATGAGCCTTTGATATACGCTCGCCCCAAAGAATGCTGAGTCCTGCAGGATATTTAAAGGCTAAAAAATGCTCAAGACTGTACTTGTAAACATACTACATAGCAAGCGCCGGTTTTTCCATGCTGAAGGTATGACTTCCTCTGAGAATTTGTATCTCTGGATTGCGTGGTGCCATGACAATTTCCTGAACGATTCAAATTCTGCAACTCCAAGGCGTAATAGGGAGATTATAAAGGGCCCTGTACCCAACACCTGTGATTAGAGGAACTCTATGATACACTGCCGAGTGCTTCTTGAAATGTCGAAGAATTCCTTTTTCTTCTTTCTCCTTGTTCAGACAACCTTCGATCACTCGCTCCAGAAATGAATGAACAAGATGAGTGTCCGCTTCGTCTTCACCAAACCATACTACGACACCCCCTTTGGCAGAGGTGTAAATGTCGCGCATGAATACCACAATGTAGTTGCGCTCTGGGACGCAATTCTGATTAATACAGACAGCATCAATCCAGATAGTTCGCTCCTCATGGGGCAGTCTCAATCGCTGAAGAGCCAGTAGTAGATTGTGTCGTACTGCTAGATCTTGTTTATTGATTTTGAAGAGAAAGGTGGAATCTTCAGGTCCCTATGTATAAGAGAGTGCTTCGTAGATAGGGCAGTCACTACCTAATCTAGATTGTGTTTTCTGAGAATATTTTAGTTGAAGTTGTTTCTGCAGACAAAATAGTGAGCAGCCGAATTGACTGTAGAAGATATTGGTAGAACTCGGTTTGAATTGTTGTAGACAGCGGCTGAGTCCATAGTAGTGCCTGGGATATTGTGATAAAGCTGAGATGAAAATATTGTCCACAAAGAAAATGCCATGGAGCAAGAAAAAGGGGCCACGAAAGCCCGAGTCACCAAACAACCTTGGAAACATTGAACCTTCCAAGAAAAGGGGCTGGGCGCCACCAATTTGGGCAGTGGCGCGACGCGTGCAGGCTGCCAGGTTCAGGCTGGAATCAAAATCAACACCACCAAAGCTCTATCACCATCACTTCTAACGACTCATAAAAAACACTGCCCCATCTTTGGAGGTGAACCTGCAACACGCTAAATACTGGTAACGATCATGGAGCTAGCAATTGGGCGAAGGAGACGGCTAAGTTGCCACTACCAATACCTTTCTTTAAAATTTCTGTATGTCATTGTGGCTGAGTTGTACCGATTGGAGCCTTTGCCGCCATTACAAACATTGATAGCAAGCCAAGGGAACAATTCTCACCGGCTTCGCATTTTCGGCTTAGTGACGAGACTACCTAATCAGAGACAATGACACCGCAGACAAATAGCAAACATATCCAGATGCTACCTAGTAGTGTTGGGCCAAAACGTGCCAGGTAACTGGTCTAACCATGAAATAGGCAACAATCCATCATATCGTCCATGCCAAGTTGTCCATGCATGTGGTATAAATCTGAGAATCATCCTCGTTCTTTAGTAGAGTATCCATGCCAGACTTCCATACATCAAAAATGTCTAAAACTGAACATATTTGTGGCTGCTACTATAGCCTGCCTCCACCAAACTCTTGGTCCTCACCACTTCGACGCTATCTTCAACAGGTTGATGTCAAGACTCACACAACAATCCTATCAACCACATCAAGAACAACATTGACCCAGAAATTTGTGGTGCCATCCAAAACTCATGGAATCAGAAAACTGCGCTACACTTTCCCACTATTTGACGGAGTTAGCGTTGTCGCCTTCAAGTGTTCGGTCGGAGATCGAGTCATCACCGGAGAAGTCAAGGACAAGGAGGGAGCCAAGGAACAGTTCAAGGCTGCCGCTGAACGGGGCGAAGTGGCTGGCTTGCTTGAACAGCTGCCTGATGCATCTGATGTCTTCACTACCACAATCGGCAACATTGCACCTGACTCAACGGTTGTTGTCGACATCACGTATCTAGGTGAACTCAAGCACGATGCCGAAGTCGACGGTGTTCGCTTCACCATTCCAACCATCATCTCCCCTCGATACGGGGCATACCCTGGAGAGTTGATCAAATCTGATGCGGTTGGAACCACTCCAGGTCGTTTCGAGGTCACCGTTGATACGGAACTGGAAGATGGATTCTTCATTCGTGAAATCAGATCACCAACCCATCCTATCGCTGTTTCTATGGGCGCACTTTCAACGGCTCCCGATGCGCAACCTTCCATGAGCAAAGCATCGGCCTCGCTAGGACTTGGATCAGCAGAGCTTGATCAGGACTTTGTTTTGCAAATCATTTCCAAAGAATTTGGAACGCCAGCTGCAGTCCTCGAGACTCATCCTACAATTCTAGGTAGCCGGGCGCTGATGACAACTCTAGTGCCTAAATTCAACCTGAAGCAGGCAAGACCGGAAGTTGTCTTTGTTTGTGATCGCAGCGGATCTATGACGGGAGGTAGAATTGCTGCCTTGATCAATGCACTTCAAACATTCTTGAAATCGCTCCCAGTTGGTGTTGTCTTTAACATCTGCTCATTTGGATCAAGTCATGACTTTCTCTGGCCGAAGAGTCAACCTTATAATCAGCAAACTACGGAACAAGCCTTTAAACACGTCAAGCGTTTCAGCGCCAATTACGGCGGCACAGAGATATTCTGCCCGCTTGAGGCCACAATCAATAACCGTTTCGCTGACCGAGACCTTGAGGTTTTCCTGGTCACAGACGGAGAAGTATGGAATCAACAGGCTCTCTTCGATATGCTCAACAAACGCATCGCTATAAACCGAGAGCCTGTGAGAGTGTTCACACTTGGAGTTGGTAATAGCGTTTCACACTCGCTTATTGAAGGCATTGCGCGCGCTGGGAATGGTTTCTCCCAGGCAGTTCGAGAGAATGAGAAACTTGACGCTAAAGTCGTCCGCATGCTGAAAGCAAGTCTTTTCCCACAGATCAGGGATTTTACGCTCGAGCTGAAATACGATTCCAGCAGTGATGAAGACTTTGAGATGCTTGACCCCGTTGACAACAGCCTAGAAACAAAAGCTCCGCTGTCAGACACCAAGCATGACCCAAAGCCCATTATCTCTCTGTTCGATTTAAACTCAAATCCTGATGAACCGATGGATTCATCGTCAACCTCCGAGATCCCAAAATACGATATTCCGATGATACTCCAGGCACCGAGTCAACTTCCACCTCTATTTCCCTTCAACAGAACCACTGCATATATCTTGATCGCACCTGATCACCAGCAGCGCACCCTCAAAGCCGTTGTTCTCCGAGGTTATTGCCCACAGGGACCTCTAGAACTTGAGATCCCAGTCACTAGTCTATCTGAGCCAGGAGAAACCATTCATCAGCTTGCCGCCAAGAAGGCTATTCAAGAGCTTGAGGAAGGACGAGGATGGCTACAAACTGCAAAGACTTGTGGTGCCACACCTGGAACGACGATCAAAGAACAATATCCAAGTATGTTCGGAGAGATCGTAAAGCAGGAATGCGTTCGACTCGGAGTACAGTTCCAGATTGCGAACAAGTATTGCTCTTTTGTTGCAACCGAAAAGAAGATTTCAGAACCAGAGAACGGCCAGTCTTTCAATGAAGAAGACTACGAATTCCTTGATCTCGATGAGAGCCAGCTGAGTCTTGAGAAAGAGGAAAACACCGGCCCATCGCTCCGCTTCAGAAAAGCAATTCCGTGCATGGCCAGATCAGTACCTGGAGCTCTTATGCCAGTTCATATTCATATGGCATGTCGTAAACAGAGGCCTCGAAAGGAGTCTCCTAAAATTGGGTCTCCCTCAATTGAGTCTTATGCCGCCGGTCTCGCCAGAGCATCTCCATTCGGCTCCTCTACAGACTGGGAACCGAGTGATGTGAATATGCAGCTTCAAAACACGGTAAGAGCCCCAGGAACGATATCAAGTCAATCAACATTTGGAGGCACCACCATGCACAGTAGAGCTGCTCCTTGCCCACCAGCACCACCCAATTCTTTGTTTGTAGCAAGCAGAGGGGCTTATACCAACTCTGGGTCTGATCGGCCTCTAGACTACTCGCTTGACATGTCTGAGGCTGCATCTGCGCCTATTGAAGATGACGAAGACGAGGATTCGGAAGTGCATGATTCAACAGAGAGTAAGAAGAACATCACTCCTTCAAGCAAGCAGACTGGTGTATCGCTGCAATCCCTCATCGCTCTTCAAACGTTTGAGGGCTTCTGGATCTGGAATGAGCAGCTATGCCACGCCACCGGTACAGACATGACTTCCGCCAAGAAAGTGACAAACCTCGACAAGAATGTTCTGGCAACTGCTATCGCCATACGAGTTTTGGAAACCAAGTGGGCCGCTGAGAAGGACACGTGGGAGTTGATTGTTGACAAGGCAAAAAACTGGATCGAGAACAAGGTTGGGCTAAAGGGGACTGAAGCGGTGTTCAGAGCTGCTGCTAAGATTGCTGGTTAAGAAGCAGTGGATCTGGACAAAGTATGAAAATGTGAGAAAGTTTAGGTAGTGAATGGAAGCAAGGCGCGTCTTTCACCATGGACATATTTCATTATCTAGCTATTGAGCACCGTAAATTCAGTTGACACAATCAAATTATCATCATTTCCTACAATGTACAATGTGCATATGCTCTAGCACTCATCGTGGCCATGACTTAGCCAATAGACTGTTATTCCCTTGGAACAGCATACTCTATAATGCAGCGAAGGTCAGAAGCCTGTGAGATTGATGAGGCCAGACTATATATTTAACATGTCCATCATTCGATGCGCGACTTCATTCTTTGATATCAGGCGTGTGTAGGCGGAGTTACTTCCGAACACTTTGTTGCTGAATAGATAGACTGAGTGCTCGATACTTGATAAACAGACAGGGCTCGCCTAAAGTTGACATTACTCAATACTATGACCATCTTGAGAAGAGATGGATGTCTCTAAGTGCGCGACCCACCTGCCCTAGCTGCATTTACGACAATCTCAACATAACTTCAACCACCGCAAGTTCATACATGAACCGGCGGATTCAGAACAACTTTGGACGCTGGTTTTCTCATCCCAGGCATATCGCATGTACTCAAGTCGTGCACTGACTTCTTCAATTTTCAAGATCAGATCTGCCACAATGGAGCAATCACTGGACCTAATGTTTTGTGCTTTACCACGCCGCATCCCGGACTCTATAGTACTTGACGAGGTATATCAATATACCGGTACTACGTCTATATGGAATGGAGAAAGTCTCGCATTCGCTCAAGCCAGAACCATGGACTTGGGAGTCAGCTTTGGAAGGATCATTACTTGAAAGCCCATGGATTGGTAAAGAAGTTCTCTCATTCTTCCTTCTAAGTTAAGGTTCTTCTGTTATATCGCAGCTTCATGGCATTGGTTCAAGGTTTAATAGCAGAAAGAATTGACGAGTTTCCATTGGAGCCTAGGCGATTAAAGAGTATCCTTTCCATCTCGGTTATATCTTTTGCATGGAATCTTGACCTCTCCGCATTGGGGCGTGTATGCAATATAAATCCCAGTGCATCCAATATCAACATCTCGTAACCCTACGTTTAAACCGGCCCGCATTGCTAAAAAAGGTCAACTCGATCACACTACTGCGTACTTAAAGTTTTCTCCCAGGCGTCCTTCAACAAGGACAAGCGGATTAGTGCCCGGAGTCATCCAATCGAATCCCTCGCTCATGAAGACAGATTAACGAAATGTCCGCGCCCGGTCTTTGAACATGCTCTGTCCACGCGAGCCGACAACTTCTCCACAGCACTTGCCAGCGCCTTTGCCATTGTAATCAGTGTAATAAATACACCCATGTTGGTTTTCGCATACCCCGCAAGCAACCTTCCCGCCATAGTAATGTCTGAGAGACTAGGACTAAGGGTTCTCGACTAGAAGATCCCGTGGACGATAGTGCGAGCCTAACGCCCAGGACCGAGTATCTGTTTGTGCATTGTTACTAGATCAAAGACCTCTCAAGTAACGCCCAAGGCCTGCCCCAACGCTTCCAATTTCCAACAACCATCCTCGACAACTCGAAATTTCCCGCTTCATCGACTGCGTTACACACGAGTAGCGACAAAATTTGTTGGACCACCACTTACTGTGGTTTTGATCTTCATGTACGGTGTAAAGCCGGCCTGTGCCGCGAAGGAGTTGACGAGGCATTGCTGAGTCCAAGGACGCAATAACCATTGGCGCACTCGTGCAAAACCTATCAGCCACCAAGTGCTGAGAAAGCAATGAGATCGGCAAAATGGTGCAAATACTTACTGGGACGTCGGTAATGGTAAGTCAATTTCATCCAGACTTGAGAATTTGCCTAATGATATCAGATCGCCGACTCGGTCATGATAATAAGTGTATGCGACAACACAACCACAACGTAACAGCAACAAGCTAATTGTTCTAGGCTTATACATTGGTCATCATACGATTATGGTTTCGCTTGGTTTACCAAAAACTTTCAGTAACCGCCTCCGACTTTTTTCTACTGGTAGCTTCAGCGGAGCTATTGGCCATGATGCTTATTCTCATAAAAGAGCATGAGATGGGTGCCATGGAAGGCCATTATAAACAAACGCCAGAATTTCGGAAGGTAAGTACCCAAATTCTCGCGCTAACCAGACAATGGCCTAACATTAAAAATAAAGTTATCAATCGTGACGGTCCTTTTATACGACACGTCCCTCTACATGCTGAAGTTTAGCATCATATCTTTCTACTTTAAGCTGTTTCCAGCTGGAATGACAACCTTACGAATGCTTCTGAAAGTCACACTTGTCTTTACTATACTTTGCTCTTTGAGCGCAGTCTTTATGGCCATATTTTGGTGTGGCTTCGATATAAGGGTTCATTTCGATGTCCACGGCAAATGCAGCTTCTGGGACACCAAACTATTTCTCGGCGACTGGATCATGAATATGATGACGGATCTGGTCATTCTTCTTTTACCTTTCCCCCTACTGCTCAAACTCGAGCTCAATCGCCGGCAAGTTGCCGGATTGTGCGTAACATTCGGACTCGGTGTTATAACCATGATCGTCAGTGTATTCAGATTTGTCACTGTTAAGCAACACTCATTCCTACCTCTTTGTAAGTTTTTTAAGACCTTCTAAACAGCACATGCTGACATGTGATAGATGTCTGGTCCGTCGCCGAAATCAGCACTGGCATCATGGTCGTTTCTCTTCCCGCATTACGTCCTCTTCTCCGCAAAGCAGGCCATGTAGTCACCGCCAAAAAACGACATTCGGCGAATTTTTTACCCATCCAACCCCCGCCGAACGATTACGCAGAGTCGATCAAATTCTCAAAACTCGAGCACCGGTCACGCAGGGGCGAACCTCCGGATGGATATAACTACAACTTCGAGACCGCATCGGCGGGAAGCAGCGACGTAGAGTTGCATGGCGGCCTCAAAAGCGATTTAGGAAACGCAACCACATCACGCGTAGAGACCATCGCCGTCTACACAGACGCCAAGGATGTATTAGACCGAGTCTCAGATGAAGAGCGGAGACGGAAACGCGAGGCCAAGGACTGGGTCCAACAGACACGAACCGGCAAGCCTTAACGACTCTTGAATGCTGGGAACTAACTTTTACGACATCCCGACTTATTTTACGTATCGAGAACTCGATTTATGCCAAAAAACCTCAGTTACGACAGGCGATATTTGGTGCATACATGAAGTCTAAAGACTCGATATGGCCCCTTGTACACTCTGCCGCTGTTAGGTACATATATGGCGTTATATGTGGCCATGTTTGAGCCTCTTCATCCACAGAGTGAAGGCCTCACCATTGTTTAGTTAAAACATCTAAATCTTCCACTTAGCATCAACGTCTTAACGGCTCTCAGATCATTTCGGCAAAAGTACTCCGATGTGGAGTACTCCCCGCATTGTACAACATCAACAACTCACAACGAGCACAGTCGCTACCTCGGCAACTATGTATATATCAAAATCAATAAACCACCGATTTCTTGACATGCTTCGCTCGTTTGTGAGATGCCTGTAGTGTGCGCGAAAAAAGCCTAGCTAGGTAGTGATTATTCATACCTATGAATTGTGGGTCAGTTTCCACTAGTGACAGAACCATAATGAAATTTGATAGTATGGTGTATTGCGGCGATATGCAGGACTAGACTAATTACATGACGTGCATCAATTGAGTAAGAAGATCGTCCCGGCGCCATAACAACGGCATTCCGTTCCCTCCCTAGACGTAAAAGCTCTTCTTCACCCGTATTGTAGGGCTCGGTTACTGCCTTCCTGGTCCTGAAATGAAAACCCTTGTTCTGTACCAGAAGTAAAGGAGTATATTTAGAACTTCGTACGAAAGTTGAATTATGTGGGAAATGCGCGATTGTTGGACAATTGGGCGATGGCGAGATAGTATCAATAATAAAGGTCGTAGCGTTGACTCTGTGGAGTTGACGGTCAAATGTCCAGCATGGATCAGCCAGGCTCCTGGAGTTACCACGCGAATTGCGCAAGGTCGATCCTTCATTTCTCGGGACGACAGGGGTTGTTCGTATAGTGTGCAAGCTATGGCACAGATACCCAAAGGAGGCCTCTGGGTCGGCACATGGTCTTCAAGGTTTTTGATCCATTGACCCGATCGATTGGGTTGTGAGGATCGAGAACTAAGAGGGGTTGAAGTCTTCCCGAGAGGTCTGCCGGAGTAATCTATGGCTTTCTGGCATATTTGAATCCACGTCTTCGATGCTATATGTCTCGGATCATATATGTTCAATGAGCTAGAACGCCGGGTATATTCTCAACTTATATGATCCACCTATGTTAATTTGCTCATTTTTGAAAATAGTATGCACCTCCCCATGTCATTTTTGTCTACCAAATCATTATCACACCTTTGAAATCTACATAATCATGGGAGTCTGAAAAGCAGGTATATTTCCCATTATCAAATAGATTTCCTGACACCGTCCTATTAAACCAATCGTATGTTCTATTGTAACTGATTGCTATCATAAGATGCGTCTCTGAGCGAGTGCTATGGATGCCATCGAAAGCGATGGGAGATATGATGTTTTATAATTTGATCATGAAAAGACCAAATGGTCTTTCAGAGTGTTAGATTTGATCGTAGTCTTGCACTGACCAATTCTCGGAGGCTGTTGTTTACTGGCTGCCAGTTTGTAAGCTCTTTGGCGAATTTGAAAATTGAAGTGGAGCAGAGTACAACATTCTCTGGATGATATAATTTATAACAAGCACGATGGGGACAAATATATAGGATGCTGCTTAAGGAGCCATGCGCCACAACAAGGAGACAGTGTGATGTGGCGCGCCGCACGTGGTTGGACGCCTAGCGCGCCTGCCTTTTTGATCTCCTAGCATCCGTACTTTTGACCTCACTTGGCATTATTATTTAATCCATGAACCACCACCACACATCATGTCTTTAGCCGACTACCTCGCCAAAAACTACCTCTCCGCCGATACTCCCAAAAAATCCAAGAAGCGAAAGCGCAAGGATGCCTCCACCGCCGGTCTCGTCATCGCCGACGACAATGTCACCGGCTGGGACAACAGCAAGACCAAAGACGATGACCGCCGGAGACCTCCAGTCCTCACCAGTGGGCAGACGGCAGATTTCCGCAAAAAGAAGAACTCGGCGTGGGCTACGATAAGCGCGCCCACAGATGCAGAACAGGCCGATGCCGATGCCATCATCCGTCAAGCGGCTGCAGATAATGAAGCAATGGGCAACGCAGAAGATGATGCGCCTGCCGTAGTTGATGAAGAGGAAGAGCCAGAAAAGGTCGGAGGGCTACAACTTGCGCACGAAGTTCAGGCTGCGGCGGAGAAGAAGCGCCGTTCAGAAAAGCGGAGGATTGAGCGCGAGCTTGCAGAAGGTGGAACGGCGGCACAGGAAACGATATAC
Organism: Microthyrium microscopicum; assembly: GCA_010405405.1. NCBI lineage: Eukaryota > Fungi > Ascomycota > Dothideomycetes > Microthyriales > Microthyriaceae > Microthyrium > Microthyrium microscopicum. The sequence continues at coordinate 701,719 of MU004244.1, read as the reverse complement.
AGAGATGCGAGTGGACGTGTAATCAACGTGGCGATGAAGCGTGCAGAGGCACGGCGCAAGGCAGAGGAGGAGGAGCGGAAGAAGAAGGAGGAGGCTGATCAGGCCAAGGGTGATGTGCAGCTGGCTATGCGAGAAGCGCGGAAACAGGAGTTAGATGAAGCGAAATATCTGACTGTCGCGCGGACGGCGGATGATGAGCAGATGAATGAAGAGCTCAAAGAGGTTCAGCGGTGGAACGATCCTGCTGCTGGATTCTTGACGAAGGCACCGCCGAAACCAACGAGTGGGGCAAGCACTAGGAGGGGGCCGAGTAAACCGACATATCAAGGTGCATTCGATCCGAACAGATATGGAATACGGCCTGGTTCACGGTGGGATGGTGTGGATAGAGGAAATGGGTTTGAGAAGAAATGGTTTGCGGCTCGCAACAAGGTGAAAGACCGTAAGCAGTTGGAATACCAATGGGAGATGGATGCATAGAATTTCGTATTCATATATAAACATTATTGAGCAGAGTGCTGCTATGCCGCCAAATTTACCAGAGTACTTCCGCATAAACTTTGGTCTGAAGGCTTTTGCCGCCGTCAATGAGTTCATAGAGCGGTTGTGAGAACTTGTATCTTTTGTCCGGTTTTGGTGGAAGAGGCAACGGTCTACAATGCCATGCTCTCGCAAATTGTTGAGCTATATGCTCAGAGTGAAAATATACAACGAATCGTACACCCTCGTGTAATTTGTACAACTCATCCATGTCAGTTGATGCCATTACCGAATCATCTTGAACTCCAGCCGCAGCGGGTAGCTTTTCATCCTTGGCAAGTTTGACACGTTCGACCGATTGCTCTTTTGACATATTTTCTGATTCATCATCAATCGCAAACGACGCTGTCTGTCGTCCCTCTGTATCCAATACCACATCCCAGGGCATGTTACGAAGATTGCCATCGTACATAATCGCCTGGAGCAGGTCGGTAAGCTTCACCGAGGGAGCCCCTACAATTCGAACTACAACTGATGGCTTCCGAGCCCCTGTACGATCTACCAGTTCGGTGTATCCTCCTTGTTGGACGATATGGTTTTCTCCAGGAGCTAACGTGGGATAATTATTGGTCCGGACAATCACACCAGCAGGAGCCAGAGCAAATGCCTTGACGACCTGATCAATTTCAACGCCATGAAGTTTGAAACCTTCTTGAGGTGCAATAACAGGATGGAGAAGCGATGAAATGGTATAACGCCTAGACATCTTACACAAGTGCTCTAATCTTCGTCTCCATGCATTGAGATGGTCTTCATGACGAAATATGACCATGTATTGGTCGAGCTTCTCCATCGTTCCGGGCTTGCGAAGCGGAAATACTGTGTATATATTAGCCCATGTCTGATCAGCTGGAGATGAAGATGTACCTCTGACAATTGGAGATATTTGACCTTTCCATAATGTAATGCGTAAGAAATCAGCCTCGATAAGATTCTTGTTGAGTCCGCGCAGGATCAACACATTCTTTGGTAGAACCTTACCAGCAAGCAGAGGAAACTTGTCGGTCCATTGCTTCTTATATTCTGGTGTCTGTTCGGTCCAGCGGGGCCGCTGAACGTGTTCGCGGTATTTAGGGAGACGATCCAAAGGGCTTGGAGTACCAACGCGATCGAATTGGTTGATTTCGAGTGGAGTTACGCCATCGCCGAGTCCAGAAGTCTTTCCGGCTTGCCAGACAGCTGACCATTCATTAAGAATTGGTACCTGCGAATATGATTTGGGAGGCAAGTTGGATTTGTTGCGACTTTGAAGCAGGAGATGTGAGCATGTTGGTGAGTTTGGTGACTGCAATGGTCGCCAACGCTTCGTCAATAGCATTAATTGTGACTGCTATGAAGGGAGAGGGGATAGTGGTTGGAACATTACGCGATTGGCGAATGCGTTTGTTTGTTTCAATATTAGATAAGTTGCGCTTTGAACTGATTGAAATGTGGAGGGATGATTGAAGATTGAAAGGAGAGAGCTTGATGTTGAATTTGAGCTTGTGAGCTTGAGCTTTGGGAGCATCTTGTGGATGAGTAAGAATTGCCAAGACTGCAGGTGCAGGTATTGTATGACATAGCAAATATCCACTCTATCCTAGATTCAAGAGAGCCTGTGCCGCTAAGTCCTGCTCCTGCAACCTCCATCTTACTACTCTAAGACTCTACACTTCACTTTTCGCCAGGTCTATGCTCCAGCCTTCGACACCTGTAAATTGCTTTCTTGAATTCCATGGCCTCTTTATGAGCCTCTTTTATCACCATCCGCTACTGAGTCCCCAACATTTATACCGGCCAATCCAGCTCCACGGAGTAAGCCAGGAAGCAACGACAAGATGACACCCAACCCATTTCCTCTCTCGGATCTCATTGCACGTCAAGCTACTGAAACAACGGCGGCAACCCCGACAACAACTGCCACAACTGGTACTACCAGCACAACGGGCACTACTGGCACCACAGATACCGCAAGCACCACATCCGCCAACGCCACTGCGACAACATCTCCCGTATCAACATCAAGCTCCTCATCCTCCAGCTCAACCTCCAGCACTGCGACCGCCAGTCCATCCGCCGTCCCTGAACCTCATAGTTCTGGCCTCTCCGGTCTCTGGATCGCTATAATCGTCGCTGCCGTCCTCGGCCTCACTCTCGCCGCAGGCCTCTTCTTTTTCCGGCGCCGTGCCGCCCAACGCCGCGCCTTTGGTTCCGCGCCTGGCCCATCTCTAGACGGCGCCCGCGCAGGCCTCTCCTCACTATGGTACAAAATGCGCAACCCGCGCGAACGCTCACAAGGAGCCGGTTTTGAAGGCATATCTGCCGGTCGCGCGGGCAACACGCGTGGAGCGGGTAGAGCGCTTGATCCAGATGAGGCATGGGATTCACGGGTTGGCGGAGAGGCAGATATGTTCTATGGAGATACGGAGCTGCATTCGACAGCGTATCATGGAGGCAGCGAATATGCCGGAACTTCAAGGGGTGGAATGCCGGTGGAGAACCCATTTGGCGATGAACATGCGCAGGCAGGGCAAACGCGAGGCTTGAATCCGTTTGGCGATGAGCATGCAGAGGCCGGAATGAGACCTGTTAGTCCACGGCCGGTGATCGACACGAGTGTAGCTGGCGGAAGCGGACCTGGTATTCATGCGAGTCCGACGAGGAGATCATTGTTCAAAGAGGAGATGTGATGTTTGAGCTCAGAAATACGAAATGGGTACGGAATGAGTGACGGGTAATGAACTATCAGGTTGTATAAAATGGGCAGGCTGGGAAATTGCTTGTACAGGTATTACTGGCGTTGAAGGTGCACCGGAGTCTGGCAAGGAGTATTTTTATCGAATTCATCATGGACTTTATGTCCGGGGTATCTAAGTGTACTTCGTTATTCATATGCTTGATCCAGGAGACAGTACTGGTTCGAGCTCTTAGTGTTCTTCAATCCAGTATTATCCTGCTGCTTCCTAACTTTCCCTGTGTTTCGTTGCCGTGTCTTTTTGCGATTCTTGTTTTTATGTTCTAGAGATGATGTTGTGTCTATGATATCATACTCACGAAATGCAATATCAATCACCCGATTGACCCAATCCATATGAACTTTAGTGTATGATATCGGATCAAACATCAGCGGCATCGTACCGCCATCAATGTCACTCAGAAGCTCATGAAGAGTCCTCAAGCCATTCACGGCTTCATCGTCTTTACCGTGATGAGCCAAGACATATCCCAACATCTGCTCTAACATGCGCCATGAAGTTAGAAGAGCCTGCAACTGCGCACACCAATGTAACAATGTCCAAGACATTCCGAAATTAGCGCAGGATATTTTCAGCAAGCCATCGCGTGAAGGTACTGTCTTTCCAGACTCTTTCTGTGACTGAATCAACGACATGAGGCCTAAGTCTCGCCACGTCGCTCTGTGCTCTCCATTTGTTACCAAGTCTAGAGAGGAGCTCACGAAAGCAATGGCCTGCTGCAACCAAGCCTCTAACGTTAGAGAGTCAAGGAGCTCGACTTTAGTGTCACTTACACGAGCAGCTTTGCAGTAGTGTTCTACGACCACATCTGGTTTAGATACGATCGACGGACACTGACCAAGCAATGAATATGCTGCCCTTCGAATTTCCGTGCCAGTCAACCACGCAGCGGTGCGTGTTGTATCTTCGTGCAGCACTGGAAACCATACCTCCCACGTCGATCCAGCTGTACAAGACTGCACAACCAGCTCCGATACCAAGCTACTAAACGCCTGTTTCGCTTTGCTCACAGCCAGCGCACATCCTTCATCAAACGAGGCCAGGTCAACATCCGTTGGATACTCTGCCCGAAATATCGCCAACCCTTTCGGCGGGCTAACTTCCCATACTTTTGCGTGCTGAACATGCTGTGCCAGCGAGCGATGCTGGTCAGACCGCACAGAAAACGCCAGCTCCACAAGCGAGCGTACACCAAGCTGCTGGGCTGTTTCACGCGGGCTGAAGAAATTCATCGCCAACGCCGGACCTTCAACATCAACGAGAGAGATCTGGTGAAAATTGACAACACGTCCTTTATCACCAATATCATAAACACATAAATCCGAATCACTCGTCACAACCACAGCACCAAACGCACGCGCATATGCTGCACAAAATGGATCAGCTTCATTCGGCACAATGCACGTTATGGACGCATAGTCACTGCTGTTCAAGCACTCGCGCAGTGAGTCTGCGAGCCTTGGGGGTTTGCCTAGGAGTGCTGCTGACCAAGAACGCGCGCCAAAAAGATCAGAGTCGCTGAACGCTATATTATCATCTAAGAAACGCGGTTCATCATCATCATCAGTATCTGCTAGTGCCTTCCGCGCTGATGCAAGCGTTTGAATGCTCTTCGTCAACCGTTCCCTTCGCACGTCAACTTTCCAGTCCGGTAAGCCGCCGTCAAAGACGATGGCGCCAACGACACAGCCTGCGCGGCGAAGAGCAGCGAGCCATGCGAAGGCAGCGGCGTTGATGGCGGCGTAGGATGGTTGAATGGTCGCATGACGCAGAGTGGGACCAGCTCCCCGAGCAGTTTGGCGGCTAACAATTTGGGTTGAGGGTTGAAGAGAGCGCAGTTTGGCGCGAGCAATGGCATAGGCGTGATGTGCGAGAGCTGGGCCGTCAATGATGATGAGATGTTCACCTGGATTCAAGACCGGCGGGTTGGTGAATGAAGCCGGGATGGTAGTTGGCGTAGTGGTGAGCGGGAAGATGTGTTGTGTGGTATAAGGCTGAAGGAGGTTTTGTAGGCCAGGGATACCCATTGCGTGGTCCAGCAAGCGCTTTCTCGAAGCTGATATTGTTGTCGCCTGATGGTGCCTGCTAAATATGGTTTACGCACCCAACTATATGGTACGATGGCGTAAAGCTGATACGGCTCCCTTCTTGCAACTTAGGAACTCCAATCCAGGTTCCAGCAGTCCAAGACACATTGACTCGCGAATCAGCTTGACGAAGAAAGTGGGAGCGCTGACATAAGAGTCTTGAAAGTGAAAAAACTTGAAGCTTTGGCCGAGTTTACAACCGAGTTTCTGTCCAAGCTCCCAGCCCAATGTGGCTCGTCGTGCTCATCAAGATGCAAAGCATCATGCATGCAAGCTGGAATCCGTGCTTCTTCAAGAGCGGAGAATTTAGGATCCTGTGGAGATTTTAATATTCAATTGTACGCGAAGGTCGTTGTGGCTGAGGTGTCCTCATGTCAATGGGTGAGAAGAATTGAGGCGGAGAAGTCTATTTCGACGCGACTTGCAAATCTCGATTTTGGACGCGACTTGGACTAAATCTCCGAACAAACAACACACTTTAGTTTGAAACTCGCGCGTCACCGCTGTACTAATTTTGTAAGTAAAACAACTATTGAATGAAAATTGCAATTATTTCATGGGGATCCTCATAACTCTGGAAGCTGAGGAAGTTCGAAATGATGTTGGCTTCAGCGCGTTAGTGTAAACACCAAGTCAAACAGAAATAGTAGAAGTCAAGGTGGTCTAGGATTTCCATGATAATCAAGTGAATTGTGGGGTGCTCAGAGACTCATCCGGGATGAGCTAGTAACTAGAAATGATAGAACCAGGGAGACCTTGGACAAAAGGCAATCTACACATCAGATGCTCAAAGGCATATGGATGGTATTGGGCTCAAATGGGTCAAAGCGGGAATAGTCTGTACGATTCTGTCGTCACTGGCAGTCAGGCCGTCGGATTGTAACTCTCTTGTCCCTTGCTGGAGGCTGAAAAGGGAACGAGTAAGGAGTTGAATAGCACTTTGAAATGCGTGGAGCTGAATTGGGCGATTCATGGTTTAATGAAGGTTGGACATACGACTGGCCTGACTCCTAGAGACCAGATTTGGTTGTGGCGAGACAGTTAAATCTGGTCTTGGTGTCCGTCTTTTGACAGCCAATTGATGATCTTGCACAACAGAGCTATTGGTTACGAGAATTATCGTGCTTAAGTCCACGGAGCTTGCAAAGGAGTTGAATTATTGGGGGCTACGAGTGGGTTTATTTGACTGGTTGAAATATCAGTGGTCCCTCTGATGCTTAACGCGTTCTGTGGGTCTTGGAATATTCCATGCTAGCACCCTGGGCGTTATATCGTCACTTTTGAAGGAAACAACCACAAAGGGCTGGCATGTCCGACAGTAGGTACCTAGGTACCTCCTAGGTATAGAACAATACTGCAGCGAATTGGCAACGGTTGACGGATAACGGATGGGTATCGGCGAGTCCGGGTGATGCAGTGGCACATCAAATGTATATTGTATCCTGGTTATAGTGGTACGAAGTGATGGTTGTAGGTCGATTTTACACTGAGGGGACCACTTTGATATCTTCCAGCTTTGAGGTTGTCCACGGTTTGCATGTACATATAAAGTACTACGTACCAGGTACATGTAGTAAGGAGCTAATTCAGAGCCACGTGCAGTAAAGCAGATGCAGGTACCTCGTTCCTATCTTCGCAATCTATACCTCAGCTAGTAGGTAAAGATCGCGACTTCCGTGTACGGTGTACGGTAATGACGAGTATGGTGTCGCTTGCCTACAAGGGTAAGTGTGGTTGAAACTAGGCAGGAACCACCAGATCATATCAACTACATCTCGATTCTTATCCATATCCCTTACTTACACTTCTTTCTAAACTTCTTCAACTTTTGTCAAAATAACTTGAAATCTTCATGGCGGCGCCACCATTTTGTGCAGAACATGCCAATGCTCTATTACACTTCTAGCGTAGCGCCATTCCATCCATGCCTCTGCTGCTGTCGCCGTGCCTGAACTAGGAGCACCGAGCACCCAAATCCTTGGACCTTTCCACCTTGCCCCATCTGCCTCATCTTCAATCGTTTCACTATCTTGTTTCTCTTCTATGCAGCAACATCTACAGGCTTCACTCGTTCTGTTTGATACTCCATCTGCGCTATCCGACTCTACCGCCGCCCTTGAGTTCCACTCGTCCCCAACTCTCGCCTTGTGTGCCGCATCCGCCCTCTGCAACTTCCCGCAAGCTCTCATCCATACGCGCCCTTTCCTTCCCTCACGATCATATCGCTTTCTACAACGCTCATACAATGAACTGAGAGCATGGTTTTGATGCTGTATCCGTCGGCAACCGCGCCTTTGACCATTGAGGCTTATTCTACTTCATCAATGGGCCCCCCTCTATGACACCCTTCCAGCCTTTTTGCCATCCTTCGAGGCCATCTTGGACATGGTCTCTCAGTCTACAGATGCACCTCCAGGTGGTGCTCAGACTGATACATATTACTTGAAGAGTCGACCGGTACGACAGTTTGCAACTGGCGGTTTGGAAAACTCGTCAAGTCCTGCAACTCCGGCTTCCGTAAATGGCAAAGCTACCGACGAACGGTGGCTCACATCAAGGAGTCCTTCGGTATCTCCAAATCCCAACAGAATTGACGGCCGGCCAACAATCCCTCTAAAGGACAACTACTCGCCAAAAACTTCGTTTTTCCCTAATTACGACAACGATGGCTCCCCAACTCTCCCTTTCCCGCCAAGATGTGATTCCAAAGACTCTCGCAATCATCTGAAACTTCAGCTTTCATCGAATTATAATAAACCACTCCCGGATCCATCATCCTCGCCTAATGCATCCCCAAGGCGAGACAGATATTCTCCAGTCGATCAGCCGCCTCTAACTCCTAGAAAGAATGTCATTCCTTCATCACCACTGGCGGCGAAGACTCCTCGGACGCTAGCTTCCGCAGAACAATACTCTCAGCAACCGACGCCGACTAATAGAGCTCGAGGACTGACAGTGGGTGGCTCAAGTCGTTTGCCTTCGTATCCACCACAGCTTAAATCCAGTACATCGATACCCGATTTACAAGGCGCCGCTGCAAATCAACGAGGCCAGACTTCTTCGACATACAGGCCTGATCGTGCGCCGAATAGTCGCGAGCAATCGCAAGTGTTTAGAAAGGAACCTCCAATGCCATGGATGGACCCTTCCGAAGCGAGGGGAAGTATACGCAGTATACGTTCAGCCTGGACTACTGGATCGGCTGCCACATATGAGTCTTCTGTTTACAATGAATCTAGCGAGCTGGATACTGAAAGGAGTAGTATCACTGGCTCGTTTGAGTTGATTACCAAGGCCAAGCCAACAACAGATCTTAACGAACCACTTAGTGTAGAAGACACTATTGATCTATATGCCGAATTCGAGGTTGACAACGATTTAGAACGTAGAATTGACAAAGGAATCCTTCAAATCGAGAGCTTCATCAAATCCAGAACTACCACAATGCAACCGGAAGACCCCAAGTCTACCTTTAACTTGGAGCCAGTTCCATCAATAAATCGAAAACCTTCACCACAGGAGAAACAAACGCGGCAACTAGCTGATCAAGAGTTCTCAGCAAAGTCCATTCAACCAACATTGGCCAACAGAGGATCACTTGGAGATGCTTCGACACTAGCAGAAACCGTGTCTATGGTTTCTACGCTCATGGATCAGCCCATTTCAATGAACAGCAATAACCCACGACCAACTACATCTTCGTCGGACGTAATGAATCCTTTGCGAGCACATCCCACAGGGTCATCTTCTACTCCCCCAACCCTGGATTCCCAAAGGCCACCTCTACAGATTTTTGGTTCTTCGCAGTTCGAAAAAGTGGAACCTATACCAAGAGACATTTATGGGTTCAAGAAGATTTCCCAGTACGTGACGCTTGAACAGTATGACGAGTGGAATGCAGAGTACACTGTTTACCTGGAACGACGACGTAGAAAATGGGAGGTTTTGATGAAACAATATGGATTGTCAACCGAAAAACCAATCCGATTCCCGCCCAAATCTGACAAAGTCAAGAGGTATATTCGTAAAGGACTTCCTCCGGACTGGAGAGGTGCTGCATGGTTCTGGTATGCTGGAGGCCCAGACAAACTTGCTCGAGAACCCGGACTTTATCGCCAACTAATCTCAAAGGTTGAGAGTGGTGCGCTAAGCGAAATTGATCAGGACAGCATTGAGCGTGACTTGCATCGGACTTTTCCAGACAACATCAAATTCAAACCTGATCCGGAACCAGAGCATCCCGAGTTTCCTGGCAGATCGATTGGACCGGAACGATCTTCTACGAAACGAGAGCCTCGACTACTAGGTGCTCTGCGAAGAGTACTCCAAGCATTTGCCATACATAATCCTAACATTGGATACTGTCAAAGCTTGAACTTCCTTGCAGGACTTTTGTTACTATTTCTGGATGAAGACGAAGAAAAGTCTTTTGTTCTTTTGAACATCTTGACCAACACCCATCTACCAGGAATTCATGCAAAACTTCTCGAGGCCAACGTCGATGTTGGTGTATTGATGTCATGTATACAAGAGAGTATGCCAGCAGTTTGGGTCAAAATCGATGACATGGAAGCAACACAGCCGCCGCCCAGTCGTGGTCGCTCTCGGTCTGGTCCAGCACCTGTAGGAATTCGTTTGCCTACCGTATCGCTTGCAACCACATCATGGTTCATGTCATGTTTTCTAGGGAACATGCCTGTCGAATCTGTTCTTCGAGTGTGGGATTCGCTCTTCTATGAGGGCTCCAAGACTTTATTTCGCATCTCACTCGCCATCTTTAAGACTGGTGAAAACGAGATTCGCAGTACAAGGGAACAACTTGAGATTTTCCAAGTGGTTCAGGCCCTACCTCGTAGTCTACTGGATATCAACTTTCTAATGGAGGCCTGTTACAAGCGACGGAATGGTTTCGGACATCTCAGTCAAGACACCATCGATGCTCGTCGCAAAGAGAGACGACAAATCGTTCGTCGCGACCGCGATGAAAAGGACTGGGAGCGTATGCAACAAGTCCAAGAGCAACAAGCCCGCAACCCACTCGGTCCAATCGACATGCAAACAGCCCAGACCAGTCGCGATCGTGGCCGCACTGGTGGCAGCGTACCCATTCAACCTCTCAAGCCCAAAGAAACTTCAGAGAACCGTCCCCCTCCACTTCCCAGGCCACCCACCCAGAGACTCGGTCCAGTAGCTCAATCCTCCAATCCCATCAACCTGCCACTCTCCCCTGTCGGCAACCGCAATACCAACCCAGCCTCTGCGCCTTCTCAACGACCGAAGACCCCCAAATCGGCTGGCCTAACTTCTCAATTCCTCTCCGCCAACCCCATGGTGATTCCACTGACACCAAATTCTGACGCGCCACCCCGCCCGTCCCTTGACGAGCGCAGTTTCCGCCAGCGAGATCTCGAAGCTTCCCGCCCGGAAGGTCCCCTACGCCGTGCAGCTAGTCGCGCGCGTGCAATAAAGGACCGCAGCCGGAGCAGGAAGCGCGAAAAGCAAAAGAACTGGACCGATCATGAGTGGATGGAGGCAAACTAATAGAACTAATATTCCCACCAGCTGGTTTACTTTTGAGCGCGCATACTCACAATATCACAACAAAACCCATGTTTTTTTGCTCGGAAGAAGCGGGTACGGCTGTTTTTTTTTGTTTGACTGATGACATCAAGTTTTTTTTAGATACCCAGAAAGCCTATGTTCATTCTGCTTTTTTCTTCATTTTATTTTGTACGGCCAGCTTTTTTTTTTCTAAACTTTTGGCCAAGAATATTGACACTTCTGTTCTTTGGTGATCAAAGTCATTTCTTAGTACTATTTTACAATGTCTGATATACAATTGCGTTCTGGCTTGTTCTTGATGAGCGCTCTTGAGACGAGAGGGCGTAGAATGTAACGCTTTAGATGCCATAAATCTATAACTTTTATCACATTGACTGTATGATTTTCTTGCTGGTCTCACAGGTTCCCTGGGAGTGTATAGCGGGTATTTGGAATTGACTGATGATTAGTAAACTGCGATGAAACATGCTGTGCGTTATGAGAAGAAACAAGTTTTTGGATCGTTGTTGAGATGTTTCGAGCTCGTGCGGGATCGTAAGCTGGGATACGGCTGATTCGTTTAGGAGGCGTGGTTTGTAAACAGCGATATGAGCAGTTGACAAATAAGGGGGAAGCAGTGTTTTCTTGTTGGTTGATTGCGTGTGTGTGATTTGGAATTCTGGAAAGGTGACCTGGAGTATACGGAGTATTGTGCAGAATAAGATATGGTATGTCTGATGAACGTTATTCTTGGTAGACATCTTCGATTCTTGACGAGGTTTATTTATGAGTTGCAGAGAATATGGTGTGAATATTTGGAATTAGGTTTAGAAAGCTCATACGAGTTTATGTACTCTACAATGCGCCATCTTTCATTTCAGAGTTTACAGCAGTTCCTGGGTAGTCATTAAAATTTGGTAAAAGTGGAACAAGCAAGCTAATTATGAATCGATAATTAGCCATGTAAAATCAAATTGCAATTCTTTGGTTGGGCAGCAGTCATGAAAAGAATGTATAAGGCCGGAGCGCGTTCGTTGCAGCCACCGTCTGTGGATGAACGTACTCTATCAAACAATGCTCACAGAAACCGATTGTTAGTTCCCATCAGTCAACTTGTGCAGTGGATTAATTGAAGTGGTAGTATTCAGTTATTCTGGACAAGGATATGCGAACTGAGAATGGATTGGTGCCGGCTTATATTTTGTGCTCACTGCCGGCTTTCGGTGTTTGAGCATTATCAGCGACTACCTCTACTATGTACAAGATGAACTGAGTGTCTTTATCGCGTTTTGAGCATACGGATGTCACATTTCTACTGACATCATCCTTTACCTCTTACATCTTAGGTAAGAAATGTAATATCTCTTTGGCACTGTCAGTGTCTATCGTCACACAGGGCTAAGAGTCACTGAGCATTACAAGTCTGTTATGTTTTGGCAGAGTTAAGCTGAATCTTGTGCTCAAGAGTCAAAGCCTCAAGCTACATTGACAGCCTGACAGGTGGCACATCGTGGTATGGGCCAATATCGGCGAAGAGTAAGGAACTGTGGATCGAAAGCTTCATATTCGCATGTGGCAACTGACATTTTGGGACGACGAGAAGGCCACTACGAAGCTAAAAGAAACAAACAAGAATAGCGCAGGGTCGAGGCAGCATGCTCGTATTGGTATTCACTCCTTTTTCGAATAGAACTAGTGGCGGCCGAGAGGCAAAATACGCCAAAGAGGCAAGGGGCGTGATCATGTAAGCAGTATATGAGCAAGATTCGCCAGAGGGTGGTATCGTCCAATGCAATTGGCGGATGATTCTGGTATCGTGTGATCTTGTACTAGTCCTTGCCCACGAAAGGCATCTCCTCTGTCCTGTATTGATGTTGCGGCAGAGGTCGCGGAAAGATTCCGAAGATATCAATGTCTACCGACCTAGATTATTGAATACATCGTGGCTTGATAGACCCAGTTAGAGTTCGAACTCTGTTGAAGGAAACTGATTCGGAGAGTGAAGTCTATCTGGTACTGTGAGTAGTAGGAAGTCGTGCATCAATTTGGCGGATTCAGTGACAGACATGCATATCCTGGGTAGCTAAGACAATTCAATCGAATCGACATATCGAGTATGTCACGCCACTCTTTCATCAATACAGCGCATTCTTTGAGTTCATCCTTGCTCTATCTATGGTCATCCCGTGCTTGCTTGTTCGGTCTTTAAAGGTCTGCATGTCTGTCCTTCATACCCAAGTAGTGAACATACCTTAATCTGGACATACCTGACTAAGATGCTCTGAGCTCTTATTTGATAATTCATAAAACGCTAGGATCACTTTTAGATTATGTGTAGTTTTTACATAAGCTGTTCGAAAAGGATCAACGCCAATGTTTAGTAGCTTCTTGGATACGATCTATTGGTCTGCTCGTTTGAATATCACCTGTATTACGAAAGAATTTGGAACTATGGCCCTGTGGAAAACATGATGGCTCGCGAAACAGGACAATTCCCATTAGTTCCATATGTGACTCCATCCAAGTCAGTGCTCTTTGTTGAACTCATCCTGTCTCCGAGAAGGTTGCTCGACTCAAAGCACCCATTCCATATCCGGTTTGGCCGCTGGGCATAATTACCCGAGACTACCTGAGCATTTATCTGAATAGCCAGATTGAGTAATTTTGACCATTGAAGGCTGACCACCCCCGTACTGGTCTGTGTCACATTCGACCACATGACAGTCGTATCAAATGTCGCGGCGCCAATACAAATCTGCTTGTAGTAATCATCACTCACGCTGTACGAGAAAGTTCAACAACTGGGGAGCATCGCCCTCACTCGCCCATACTACAAAACCTATCTCCTTCCCTCTCAAGCAAATGGCTCTCAAGTTCCTTCTATTGATTGGCACGGCTCCCCATGGCTCCCAACGACCTTCAAACGCTCACTCTGTCCACCCCTCCTGTATTCAGTGACGCCGACCTTGCATTTCGGTTATTTGCATTTCTCCAGCGGCGAGAGACCTCTCTTGATGACGGCCGGCGCGCATGGCTTCGGAAATATGAAGCCATCCAATGTCAGGAGCATGTTCTTCAACGAAGAATGATTAGTCTCGAGATTCGTCGCCTGAAGCTTAATCGAACCATGAAATCGTTGGAATCTAAAGAGGCCCAGCTACTTAAGGAGGAATCGGCCTTGAGTGAAAGAATAGAGCAGCTGGAAGCGCACATTGAGTCTCTCAATAAGGTTAGACAACAAGCACTTCACTGCAAGTCTACTTTGGCAATACGGATCAAGAATGATAATATAACATGGACATCGCTCTTGAGTGAAGCCGATGAAGCTGAAATGGCCATGACAATGTCAATCAACAGCTTAGCGACCAGACATGGCAGTCTGTCGGGGGAAATAGTTGATCCTCTCAACCTTACCGGAGCATTCTTCATGAAGAACATTTGGCCAATCAATTTCTCGGCACCACCTATTCAATATAAAGTCAAACGCAAACATAAGGCGTTCAATAGGAAACATATCAATCGAAGTTCACTCCTAGCACTGCTTACCAAAGTGCCTGCCAGTGAAGACATTCAGCTCGGCTTGTAAATTGACGGCTGAAGGTAATCGATGGGCAAGCCATGAGTTTAGGGAGCTTGCCGACGAGACTGTGATGCAGGTACTCGAGCTCAAGGTTGGGACTGGGCAACATAAACACATTCAAATTGGGAAAGATGATTACGCTTGCTAACGTTCTCTTTCGTAATGGCAAATTGCTCTGTTTCATACAAATCCATATATCTGTTTATCAAGCACAATTTGGAAGACTTTTGCAGGTAGCACCAGAGCATAGACATATTGATATCAGTCTACCCACAAACCATTGAAGTACCAAATTCCTGGGGTGGTATGATACGTATGGCCATATCCGTGAGGCATTTGTGCTGCTAGCTGTGACCTTTGGCCATCATGCATTGCATTGACTGACATCCGTGTACTCGCTAGCATGTCTTTTGCAATATTCATCATGCCAATGTTCTCTGATTACTGGATCATTGCTCTAATTTGCCTGTTCTGCACCTGCTTCATCTGTTGCATGTGTCGCTGCATAGCTTCTTGTGCTGCTGTGATGACTGCCGGAACATCGCATGAGCGTTGCTTTAGAAACATTCAAGAATGCAGAAATACATTCGGAAATATCGATAAAGATGGGATAAGTAGTTCCTATTAAACAGAAGTATTTCATCAAAATTCGACTTTAGTCAATAGAAGCTACACCAAAGCGGCTCGCTTGATTTCGACCTTGAGGAGTTGAGAGATAGTCAGGGATCCTGTCCAAGCATACTTTCATTCAAGCCATCCAGATAGGCGAGAGAATCGCGAGATACGCAGTGTATCGCTTACTGGGCTGAAATGCAGCCACGTATACTCGACATTGGTAGCAAGGCTTCTGTCTGTGTCGAGGTCGTTGAGAGAACGAGGTGAAGTGAATCCTTCATGCACGATGAAAGTCTGACGCCTCGCCAGGGAAACCGGGGTAGGACAATATAATTTCCCTTGCATCAATTCTTCAATACTAATAGCAGCCGTAAGTACGTCTGCTTATCCATGTTTTCATTATGCCAGGGCTTATTCAGCTGCGTGTTGTACGTCTAAGGCATATAAGTATGCCACTCCGGGATCTCTACACCAAACGATTGGTGGACCTGACCGCGACTGGGGACCTGGTTACTGCACACTCACATGAACTAGTGCTTACACACTTGTAATTGGACGATGTCTTTATCGCTCAGCCTCAGTTCTATATATTTAGCAGTGATCCTTGGGCTTCATGCCTACGGTACTTCAACATTTATAGACTTCGGCCAATGCCACAATCACAAGGTTGATCAGGGGTAGAACTATAGCATCGAAATAGTAGAACAACGGCATACTTTACTTTTGCGGCAGGATGTCGAGCTCGCAAACACGCTCATGTTTGGTCGCCGGTCCGACTACAGACTTGATTCCATACATCAGTCAAGGGATACATTACGTCAAATAAGCCCCGGTCACTACCTTCGAGCATCGAGATAACCAAGCGAAAGTTTTATTCTGCAGCTTTTGGAATTTGACAACATGACGCATACTACGTGCGTCCTAATCGCCGTTGTCTTCTTGTTTCACAACTCTTCTGCATCAGCATTCGCAACAAAGCAGTTTCAAGAATGGTATCCAGAATATGGTTTCATGTTCAAGCGTATACTAGAAGAAAACTGCACAGAGCAATATCAATACTACCTCAGCGGTCAAAAGAATATGACAAGACTGGACCTCTACGATCAATGGGATGGATCATCAAAAACAAGCGCTCTAGCACAGCCAGTAGCCAGTTGCATTCTTCGTAATACATCAGATTGGATAAAGTCTGGAATGGCAAGCGCCGCTGTTCTACTCGGTGTAACGCCTGCAATTCTGGCGATACTCGGACCGTCTATCGAGGAGACATCATCACTCTTTATATTTGGCAGTCGACCGTTCCTCGTAATGTGCCTTGCGCTAGGATCGCCTTCTATCAATCCAATCCGCGCTATGGAGTACAGGAAGCCACTTGAGATCCTGAAACCCAGAGATGATGGACTCAAGCTGCCGAACTGGCCAGATTGGGTTCACCACATCATAGTGCTCATCGAATATCTCCTGGTCGCGGCAGCAATCGTCAACATAGCCACGCTGATCCATGACTTGGGATTGTAAGTCATCTACAACTTCGGCCCGGAGCAAGTGATTATTCCAGCAATATGGGCATGTATGGGCAGTACCAGTCATATCGCTGGCGCAATCACTCTGAGGATGCGTGTGATCAAGCTGTCGGATAGAACTAGAGCCTCAAACTGGTTCTTTGGCCAGATCAAACCGCTGGCGACACACAAGATGTGGCACAATATAAGCATCGCAAGCGGTCACTGTGGTTCAACGTTTGTGCTGCCCTGCTTTCCTGGTTGACTTCTATCTGGATCGCGTGCCATATTGTGATTGGCACTTTAGCATTCTCGAGCGTGCTATTCATCTCAGTTCGAGACAGTGCAGTAGTCACGTTTCGATTCATGGCTTCTGTCTTGGTGTGCAGGTGCGTATTGATGTATGAATTGGCGATTTTGAGAAGTAAACAGCATGACAAGGCGAACACTGAGTGGGATCAAGATGAAGAGCTTGGAAAGCCACAGTTGACGCATCAAACCAGTAACAGTAGCGATTCGACACTAGTTTGACTGCCTGGTAAAGATTAGTAGTTTTCAGCTTTAGCGAGTTTAAAATTATACGGAGAGGCAACAGATGACACGCTTTTATTTCTTATGAACAATAAGGATCCAGTTTTATGGAATCCAAACTTTTCATCCTGGATCAAAGCGCTGTCTATTGCTGCTATTCTTTACCAAAACAATAACCATCATTGCAGTGAGGAGCGATCAAAGCACTAAGCAGCCACTCGAAGCCACTCCGCAATTATCGCCATTGTGGCTTGAATTTATCGTCGTAAGACAGCCTTGACAGCTTATGAGACATCATTCAAGACTCCCAAGCATCACAACGAGTGAGCCATTTGTGGCAATACTGATTGCAACAGCACTATCGAGAGGCAGAACACATCAAGGAATTATGGCATCCAAACGCTCTTCCTGCGCCAGATACCATTCATCCGTTCGCTTTATCATTGCTGCTTTGCCAATCTTGTACAGCCTATCAATCCACTCCGCTTCCGCAAGTGCTGTCTCCGGGGTGTACAGTATACCCTGAGGGTCTCGACAATTGTTTTTGGTAAGTAGACCTGCGAACTTGCGCGTGGCCAGTCTCTCGTATCTAAACTTCATAGTTTCACGATCACTATCTCGAAGTGCTTTCACAAAGAACTCGTGGTCCAACACAATCCCTGGGTAGCTATACCCCACGCAAACCAGTGCCAACTCCCACATAAAGTCAATGGCATCATCATCGGCAACTAGGTCGCCCGATGGAGCAAAATATGGAATTCCCATCTTTGCGTTGCCAGGAATCTGGGTAGGAAGAGGCTTTGCGGCCTCGAAAGTTGAGAAGGTAACATTGTTCAACAACTTTGAGAACTCTGGGTGGTCGGCGCCAATGACTGAGCGACTAGTGGCTGAGCTTGTGGCTGCATTTGAAGTATCCGGCATGCTCACACTCGGATCCGTGTTGTTTTCCATTGCTTTTCGTATGGGAAAAGTTGAAGCTTATCAAAGTGTTGGAAGCGGCGGTGTGTCTGAGGAAAGCTTTGAGTGGTTGGAGAAACATGTCTCAATTTTGTATTTGAAAACGTCGGACACCTACCTATGATAGGAAGTGACGTTTCTCTGGGTGGTGAATGAAACCACTGCACCTCATGAATCTTCCATATACAGCGGTGTCCATCACATTGAGGTGGAAGCTTGCGACTGGGAGAAGCCAGTGGCATGAAGGTGAGGTGCCCTCTCACGTCTTCAACTAGCGGGTCATATAGGTGCTACTTTTGACATTGGCAAGTATTCAGTAGCACTTTGGCCAGGGCAAGATTCTATATCCAACGCAGCCGATGATCTGATTGACATGTCAACTTGATAGGAATTGTAAGTGGCTTGCTTGGGGAAGTATTCTGTCAGAGCTCGTATTTGTTGGGAGCAGCTATTTTAAACGGAAGCCTCGACTCAGGTCATTAGCCTTTGCTTTATCATATCCAGGTCTCGTAGACAGCTCGAAGTGATTAATCTGGAGGTTATTGAAAAAGATAATGAGGTTGTTGTCTGGAGTTGGAGAACTCGAGGCTAGACCCAATTGAGGCTAGTGTGGAAGTGCCACGCCCGACACTTGAGCCTTGACCTAAACAGGGGTCCAAATATATGAAGAGCGCCTGTTTATCAACAAAACCTTGGACACCACATGAAAGATCCGCCACATCATCAAACATTTCTGCCATCTTACATCTTCTTCCATCAACAATGTCTCGCACTGCCGAGGGGCCTATGGAATTTTCCTGGCAAAACGGCAAAGGACCTGTTGACGAGAACTCTCCCTTCTTAACCGCTGTTGGTCGCCAATCAGCCAACAATCCTCTGCTACACAAACGTGCGTTTAACCATGGCATTGACTACAAGAATGTCATTGCTAATTCTTCTTGCACAGGTCCCCGATCAGAATTCGAATCTCCCAATAAATCATTCTCCACATCCAACGTTCCATCTCTCCGACCTGCCGCAAATCAAACCACTTTATTTCCACGATCACCGTCATCGCCAGACAAACCGCTCCCTCCTCCACCAAGCCAAACAATCGACATTGAAGCATTTCGAACCCCGCGTAGAGCGCCCGCGTTCGATTTCACTTCAGGCGACGATACAACACCTCAGGAGGACAGTATAAAGAGAGGTGTTGGTGGATTTTCCTTTGACAGTCCGGACGCAGACAGTGAGGCAACACCGGATCCAAGGATCCAAAGGTACAGAGGCATGGGTGGTTCACCATCAAAAGGATCACAAGAAGAGAGGCGAGAGCGACGACCAAGTCCTAAGAAGCGCAGTAGTCTGCTCGGCCGTCTATTCAACTCTCCATCAACCAAGCGAGACAAGATGATAGGCCCATATAGCAATAAAGCAGAAAAGCGTGTGACTAAACGACGGACTGAAAAGTCTCGAAGCAGGAGCCACAAACACAACACTTATGACTCTGACACGGACCTGGAGCAAATCGATGCTGTAAAAAAGGACAAAGAACCAGGCGGAGTCCATGGCACTTTAAAGAATTTCCTTTCCCTTGTTGAAAACCATCCAAACGCACCCCGAATTCTCATCAACTACCTACAACTCATGACAAACTTTCTTTTTTTCCTCTTTGGCGCTTACGTACTTATTTCACTTTGGCGAGGAATTCTGGGAGATGTCAGCAATGATGTGGACGAGGCAACTTCTAAAGCAATACTCACGCTTCAAGGTTGCAGAAAGGACTGGGAGATCTTTCAATGCGGCGGCTCAAATCCCCCTGAACGGACCCGTGTACTGTGCGAAGATCTCGCCAAGTGTATAGCAAAGAATCCTGATAAGGTCTCACGGGCACAACTCAGTGCAAAGACATTTGCCAAGATCATTAATGATTTCGCTGAACCGATATCACTGAAAGCTATGGTATGACCAAAATGTTTATTTGTGAGAGACGTCGAAGCTAACTAGACTGTACAGACATTTTATCTCACTGCGTTTACCATCTCTTGGATGGTAATGAATGCGTCGTGGAATGGTTTGCGCAATACGCTCACACCAGACTATTTTCAGAATCAGCATTATCCCCCACCCGCAACTCCATCTCGACAAGCCAGCGCAGGTGCATTGCAGTACGGAACGCCCTATCATCCTTCCGTGGGATATTATGGAAATGCGTATGGAGGACCAGGTGGAAGTTTTCAGGGAATGATGCCCGTGGAAAATGGGCAACCAGATGGTAATATGTCGCCAGATAGAAGAATGATAGAAGGAAATCGATAGGGTCGGACTCTCCTTGCATTGTTCAAGCTATGATTAACGACGTTCATAGATTTGACGAGACCATTTTGTCTCCATTTGTAGTATAGCTAGCATACGTGGGCATGGCTTTGCATTGCCTTGAGAACAAGCCGTTGGATTATGTACCAATACATTACTGACATCAGTCTAATATGTCCGCTAAAGGTGCTCGTTAAAGTTTCAACTCGATCTTCGTCCGTTCCTCACCTGATGGTCCAGATGCCGATATACGACTTGCCAGCTCCGTCTTCAACATTTGCGCGTTCTCGGAGCTCAGCTCGTACAAACTGGCCATATTGAATAGTAGCGAAGGAAACACCGCAGCTGTATCATCCGCTATGATTTTCTCAAATGCATCGCGACTCTTCTCCATCTCACACGTATACATCTGGCAGACCGCCAAATTCTGCAAAATCATCACATCATCCGGATACTCATCATGTAACGCCTGCCAATCCTTGACCACGGCCGCATACTCGCCCTCACATGTCGCTATCAGCGCCTTCAACACCTTGCTCACAAACCCATCCTCATCAACCTTGTCTTCACCTTCGCTCGAGTTTTCCCAGTCCGCCAAGCACGCCGCCGCAGCACTCAGATCTCCCATCCGCAACCATGTCAAAATCTCCATCCCCACTTCCTCCCTTCCGCGTCCCTTGAGACTCCTCAAATGTCTTGCCGCAGCTTGCCCTTCACCCATCTCGACCAGCGCACTCGCCACCAACACACCCAGCTCACGCAACCTTGTCTGCCACAGCCGCATCTCTGCCTGGCGCTGAGACGCACGTGCGCGCGCGGCCGCTTCGCGCGCATCAGAAGCGAGTAGGTAGTATGCCATGAGACCACGCCGTGGCTCACCGAAGCCAAGCGCCTGCAGTCTAACAGCAAGCACGCGCAGTCCCCATGGGACTATATGCTCGCCTGGTCCATCCTCGATGGGTGGCAGACGGTAGAAAGGCGAGGAGAGGTCGCCTAGGATCTTGGACTCTTGGGCTGCAATGGTGGTTTCGTGGATGAGAGTCAGGGAGGCTAGACGGACGTACCACAACGGTAGGATTGTGGCAGCATCGGCGGTGGGTGGGAGAGCCGAGAGGTCGCTAGCAGCGCGAACGGCGGCGGTGTGGAAACGGCCTGTCGCTAGGAGGTCTGAGAGAGATAGGGAGGAAGTGGAGTCTGATAATGCGTGCTTGAGGAGAGGAGTTGAGAGCGGAGTGAAGTTTGCGGGTTCAAGGAGGAAAGTGAAATCTTTGGGGACGTCAAGGGAGAGTGAGGCTCGTGGGCTTAGGGATTGAGTTTTGTATGTTTCTGGGGAGAGGAGTTCGGGGGAGGTTGGCGAGGCTATTGATAGTGGGCTACATATGAGGTTAGAAATTGATGTCGTGTGCTAAGAGCTCAGAACACACTCGTCTACTTCGTCCAGAGGGCCTTTGGTGCTTCTTCTAAGAGCAGTGACTGTGTTTGTCGTCAGGACGGTTGGTGCCAATGTAGATAGAAGGACATACTCCGCCTTCTGTCCTCGGAGGTGACGCGCACATGGCCTCTTGCGTTTTTCGAGACTGGCGGCGGTTGTAAATGGCTGGCCATTATTTCAGTTTTCTTCCTCGCAATTGAAGAGGGAGCATGTAATGAAGACGAAGTCGTAGTAAGTAAGATGATGGATTAAGGAAGCTATCTAGCTTCCGATCCCTGAAGGGGATGGAATATCTATCTGACCCTAGCCCTACCTCTTTAGGAATAGGTAAGAGCTATGATCTAACGTCACGTATCAGCAATCCTACATGTGAGAAAATGAGGCTCCAATATCAAAGTAAGAAGTGAGGATGTTGATAGTCGGTTAAACCTGCCTAAAAGGTCACCAAGTGGTTATGTCAGCAATGCCAAGAGCTGTTGGTCGAATTCCGGTCCGGCAGTTTTTCCGTAGCGCTAACCCACCTTTGAAGCCCACTCAACCAATTCATCTACAAGTCGAGCATCAGACTGTCAAGAGATATCCATCAACAAATCGCCAATATGTCGCTCGTCTCTGGAGAGAAGTCGAACTTCCAGTTCATTGTAAGTATCCGGATATTTCACCAATCGAAGCAGACCAAATCTAATCCCACCAGCTTCGTCTCCTCAACACCAATGTCGACGGCAAGCAAAAGGTCATGTACGCCTTGACCAAAATCAAGGGTGTCGGTCGTCGTTATTCCAACCTGGTCTGCAAAAAGGCAGATGTCGATCTCAACAAGCGGTACGCAATTGCATAGGAAATTAAAGAAATGGCAATGGGACTAACAAATTCTCTCCAACAGCGCCGGAGACCTCACCTCTGAAGAACTCGAGCGCATCGTCACAATCATCCAAAACCCTACCCAATACAAAATTCCCGGCTGGTTCCTCAATCGTCAACGAGACATTGTTGACGGCAAGGACTACCAAGTGCTCGCCAATCAAGTCGACTCGAAGCTTCGTGACGATTTGGAGCGCCTAAAGAAGATTCGCGCTCATCGTGGTCTACGACACTACTGGGGCCTGCGTGTACGTGGTCAACATACCAAGACTACTGGACGTCGTGGTCGCACCGTCGGTGTGTCCAAGAAGAAGGGTTAAACGGGACTGTTCTGGATTCTTGGGCGTGCGGGTTGTTCGTGTCTTGCTGTGGTTATTTCTGTCAAGGCATTATCGGTGCATACGGCTTGTTTGTGCGGTAGAAAAATCAAATGACCAAAAAGGTCTCCATGTCAAACTCCAATCAAACAATCATCTGAACAATATCCTGGATTTCTACAAAGATGGTGCAGGTGGCAAATGTCTAACCATTTTTAACGTTCCTCTTTAATAGGCAACGGACGATGGCAAGACAACTCATGGATATCTTTGCGTGGTAATCTATATGCGGTAGATTTTCCTCCTCGTTGAATGCCAGTTGGACACATTTTGAAGGGTTCAAAGCTACTTCAATTTGACAGCTAATAGACGACTACTCGCCTTCATGAACCACAGCCATATCCAACACTTCCGCTCTAGCCTTTCCTTTTGTATGACCACCAATGAACTCGGTGAGTTGCTTGAAAGCGCCCGGCTCCACAAAGCCAATGACCTCCCAATCGCTTCCGCTAACATCCTGCGACTCCACCTGCTCAACATAACTCAATATGCGATCCTTGACCGTACCCGTGGCCTTTGTTTCTGCATCATCGTCCTCCGCGCCAGCTTTTGGCGCTGTCTTCGCTGCCTGCTTAAGTAGATTCGCCGGACACGTTATCCTTAACCTCATACGTGCTCGCGCCACTGGAATAGGCTGATGCGCAATCAATGCCTTCATCGCATCCAGCGCCTGACTCTTCGCACTCTTCGTCGTAACCACACCCGTCCACACGGGCAGATTCTTCTTCGGCTTCGCCTCCGCACCATCACCCGTCGGCGGCGTCGCAGCAGCCTCACTATTATTACTCTGCTGAATCTGATGCGAAGTCTGACTAAGTTGATCCAACGCCTTGTCAATCATGCCCGTCGTATACACCCGCTTACTCTTCGGATCCACCAACTTGCCCGCGACAATATCGATAACCTCATTATGCACTCTATCAAGTTCCGCCTGGCGTTCCTTGTCGCCGACTTGTAGTTCGCCCTTGTTGAGGATTTCGAGGATGATGGCGTCGGAGGTCATGGGTTTGCCCTTGTCGTCTTTGCCAAAGGCTTTGGCGAGATCATCGTGGGAGGCGACTTGGCCTTTGGAGACGTTGAGAAATACGTTGGGGATTTGGAGGACATTGTCGAGATCTTTTTCGGCACCGTTGCGGTACTCGAGGACTTTGTTTTTGTAGCAGGCAATTTCGAAACGTTTCTTGCCTAGATATATATTAGAAAAGAGATCAATGAATGAGCTAAGGACGATTAACCTTTCTTCATGCGTACAAGAGAGACATTTGTCAACTTGATCTGGTTAGAGGGTTGGTATATGCCTGTAGGCATCTTGGATGATTTCTAACGGTTTTGATAGAATGTGGTTGTTGGAAAAGGTTTGTGGAAGTAATCTGGGAGAGGAATTTACGGCGCTTTAAGTAGTACTTTTATTTGAACCTGAAATGAGCCCGATCATGGAGGTGCATACAACACGCTTTAAACTCTGGCTGTGATTCTAAGTATGACCAACATTTTGATAGAGGGGCAGAAAAGTAGCAAGCACGACTGGAGGGGCTCTGCTTCTGTCGTGGCTGCCGTGCCAACGATGCCACCATTCCTTTCTTGGGTTAGTGTCTTCCAAGGGTACGAGTCGCAACTGCCCGATTTGAATTGAAGCATCGCAGGTCAACCATCAACTCGCTATTTGTGAAGGATATATGCTTTAATGCCCAGCGTAATTGATGGTAAATAAAGCACTCGATGGAATTTAAAGCACTCGATGGAATTAAAAGCACTCCATCAAATATCCAGTCAAGCTTAGACATGCCGATGGGAGTTGACCACCTTGATGCTGTAACAGTGCCAAGGTTTCCAGGCTCCTGCTCCATTCGCCACGCCTTGCGTTTGCGTGGCAGGGAAGCTCCGCCCACCACTTGACCACCGCCTGTTATCATCGAAACACCTCCTCCTCGCTCCATTCATCTTCATCTTATACACTCTTCAACTCTTTGTGACTTCTGCCATCCTTTTGTTTTGTCACATATCTTTACATTTCACCCATACAATCTCCTTTCTCTAGTCTATTTCTATAATACCTACCCGGAACCCCGCCGCGAAGCTTAAGCGCCGCTCTCATAGCTGCCTAGCTCCCAGCGTCATCGGTCTTCATCATGAGAATCACCTCAGTACTCCCCATCGTGGGAGCTGCCTCGGCCGCTGTAGCCCCTATGCAGCAGCCATTGGGCTCATTCGACAACTTCAAGAACAAGATCTCAAACTCGGGCATGTTCCAAAAGCCCCTTCACGACCTTCAACATGCTCTTAAAGGCATGTCTGCAGAGGCCCAGAAAACCTGGGATGAGGTCGCAGCTATATATCCTGCAGCATTCGAAGCTGCCAACTTCTTTTCTCTCCCAAAGAAGCACGACCGAAAGCCTGCCAGCGAGTGGGACTTTAATACCAAGGGTGAAGATATCCAGAGCGTCTGGATCACAAACGACAAGGGAGAGAAGGAACGGGCAATTGACGGACATTTAAGCCCATACTCACTCCGAACCAAAAAGGTCGACCCCAAGTCGCTCGGTGTTGACAAGGTTAAACAATACTCTGGTTATCTCGACGATGATGAGAGCGATAAGCATCTGTTTTACTGGTTCTTCGAATCCCGAAATGACCCCAAGAATGATCCCGTCGTTCTTTGGCTCAACGGTGGTCCAGGCTGCTCTTCGCTCACCGGCCTCTTCATGGAACTCGGCCCTTCGTCAATCGATAAGAACATCAAGGTCAAATACAATGAGTATTCATGGAACGCCAATGCTTCCGTCATCTTCTTGGATCAGCCGGTAAACGTTGGCTATTCTTATAGCGACAGCCCAGTCAGCAACACAGTCGCTGCCGGACAAGACGTTTATGCTCTTCTCACTCTCTTCTTCAAGCAATTCCCCGAATATGCCAACCAAACCTTCCACATCACCGGCGAATCATATGCCGGTCATTACATTCCAGTCTTTGCCCACGAGATCTTGTCTCACAAGAAGCGCAACATCAATCTCCAGTCCGTCGCCATCGGTAACGGTTTGACTGACGGCCTCACTCAATACGAGTACTACCGACCAATGGCCTGTGGTGATGGTGGTTGGCCCGCTGTTTTGGACGAGACCGAGTGTCAATCCATGGACAACGCTTTGCCTCGCTGCCAATCACTCATTGAGAGCTGCTACGCATCTGAGAGTGTATGGTCTTGCGTACCCGCCTCAATCTACTGCAACAATGCCATGATTGGTGCCTACCAACGTACTGGCCGCAACCCATACGACGTCCGCAAGGATTGTGAGGGAAGCAACCTCTGCTACGAAGAGCTAGACCGGATCGCAAGCTATCTCAACCAGGACAATGTCAAGAAGGCCCTTGGTGCTGAAGTATCAAACTACGACAGCTGCAACATGGATATCAACCGGAACTTTTTATTCCAAGGAGATTGGATGAAGCCATTCCATCGCATGGTCCCAGATCTTCTCAAGGAGATCCCAGTCCTCGTCTATGCTGTAAGTTTCAATTTTTCTCCATCCCGCTAGAACATACACTAACATACAACAGGGTGATGCTGATTTCATCTGCAACTGGCTCGGAAACAAGGGCTGGACCGAAGCACTTGAATGGCCAGGTCAAGCCAACTACCAAAGCGCCTCAATGAAAGACCTCAAGGTTGACGGCGACAAGGTCGGCGCCGTCAAGACCTCTGGCAACTTCACCTTTATCCAAATTCACGCTGCTGGCCACATGGTCCCATATGACCAGCCAAAGGCCAGCTTGAGCATGCTCAACAGATGGTTGTCTGGAGAGTGGACAGAGAAGAAGTAGAGACGCTATAGTTCCTTCGCTTTGTACTTTTACTGTTGGAAATTGGGCTCTCCCTTGGTAGAGTAATGTAGTCTTGTCTATAGTTCAGGATACACATATAACAAATCAAATCTCTCGCTTGTAACACAAAAACATGTTTCTTACCAGGCATCATATGCTTGAACGCCGGAATGAGTGGGATCTCAACTCAGGGCAAACACAATCTCCTCCCATCAACGTCGACTGACTAACAGACACCACAATACATTTTACTTATGAAAATCTTATTTTTCAGCATCCTCGATAATTTTTCCTATGCCGAACGCCTCCTATTTTAATTAACTCATCGCTACTGAGTGAATTTGTTGGTGGCCATCCAAATCAATGGGATTCAAGCATTTGTGGGCAATGATCTGGAATGACATGAATAGCGATGAATGAATCTATTGCCTGGCAATATCATATATGCAATTCTAAAGCGGCAGTCTAAGTCCTTAAACACCTTCTATTTTTCAAACAGTGCTTCCTACCCAATGCAAAACATCTCATGTAGTAGTAGTGGCCTTCTCTTCTGCCTTATCTCCTTCATGGAGTGGCTTGTCTGCTGAAGACTCTTCGCCGACTTCAGTGTTCTCGATCGTTGGGGTTTCCAGCTCGTCCGCAGGTATGCTAGAAGCAGTACTACTTTTTCTAACAGGCCCGAAGAGCTGGGGTGAAATCTCAGAAAGATTGATAGCCACGAATGACTTTGGCAATTTGACACTAAGTTTGTTAGATGGTGTGTGGCCAATGATTTGGTAATGAAGAACTTACGTATGGAATTTCGCTCTTAGTGTCTCCAACACATCCTTGTAATCAACATGGTTTGTCAAACTTCGTCGAGGCGCGATACCGATACAGTGCTTTGAATCCAGACTCAAATCCAGCGGGTCAAAGGTATGGCAACCAGGACTAAGCGTGATACGAATGCTATAATTGTAGCGGTCCTTGCCTTGCTCTTCGTCGCTCACTGAGAGATGGTTCTCGCTTTCATACAACTCAAAGTTGATTTGGCTCAAATAGTCTAGCTCCGGGATATTCTTGCGCTCAATCTTGGTTTTGATGCCACCTTCGATGATGCAGTTGAGGAGAGTGTAGATGTGTGATTCCTTTGTAAAGTAGAAGAATGATTGGCCGCCGTCCGAGGCTTGCATTTCTTCCAGGTCATGGACAATCTCTTTGAGGAGCGGAAGGGAGGTCAGGAGACCAATGGAGAGCTTTTCTTCGGGGGAGATGCCGTATTCTTGAGGTCCGATGTAATCAAAGAGAGTTTTGGCGAGGGTGTAAAGTTCGCGCAGATTGCTAAGGCGAGCATCATTTTTGACTTTTGATTGTGAAGTTGGACTGCGATAGAGATTGAAATAGCTCTCCGGTGTCTGATCAACGGGATTTGGCTTGAGCGTCGATGGTGCCGAAGTTGGTGCAACCGTCTTGAATGTCGGTGCAATCTCCGAAGTTCGACGGAAACTCATTTTCTGAGCGATGTTTTTCCAATCTTTGCCTGAAACCTTTTCACCGTCTTCCTTCATTGTCGCTGCTCGCTGTGATAGTTTGCTACCAGTGGTATCTGCTCTTGGTGGTGGTGGCATGCTACCGTCAGGAGTTGTCGCTGTACTAACAGCAGCTTCGGCCAACTCAATGTCTGGTGTAAAAACCCATTCAAGAAATTGGCGATTATGGAGCGCATCGAATTTTAGTGTGTCATAAAGCTCCGAGATCTTGCTAGGATCGACCTTGTCTGCGTCGGTAAACTCTTTGAAAAGCTTTTCCCAGCGCTCCTTGAAAAGATCTGCATCCTCTCCGCTGCACCATCTCGACTGTATATTGGAGACCATTTGGGTCGAAGTGAGAGATCCTGTAGGTGATGCTGTTTGAGACGTATTGGAGTCGTTGCTATGGGCTTTCATAACAGCGGCCAAAGAATTGGCGGCTTGGGACTGAAGCTGTTGATAATTGATGGACATAACTTGATGGTGGAATTTCATGAGCTCTACCACTCGACGAACTACA
This sequence comes from Microthyrium microscopicum, assembly GCA_010405405.1. Taxonomy (NCBI): domain Eukaryota; kingdom Fungi; phylum Ascomycota; class Dothideomycetes; order Microthyriales; family Microthyriaceae; genus Microthyrium; species Microthyrium microscopicum. The sequence goes on along the minus strand of MU004244.1, from coordinate 672,819 downwards.
AGGAAAGGTTCTGGAGATCCGGTCGGCCAGGTGAATTCGGGAGGCGCAGAGTCTCCCTCTCGAAGAAGTTGTTTGAGCTTCTTCTTAACCTTATCCATGTCATCTTTGGCAGCATTTGAATCATCCAGAAGATCCTTTCGTACGTGGATAAAGTCTTGCGCAAGATTCTTGTCGTTCAAAAAGGTCGAAGCGAATATCTGGGCGCTTGTGGTAACACGCCTCTCGGAACTGCTAAAGACACAAACATTGTCCAGACATTCCCGGTTCATGAGAAGCAAATCATTTCTCATGCCTTCACCAAGATCCTGTGCTTGGTAACGTGCTGAGTGAGTTGGTTCGCCGCCCCATTTAATAATGAGCTGGAGCTTATCCAGCACAAGATTATTCTCGGCTGCCGAGATTCGAGAAAGCGTTACCGTTTGATTGGAATCTCTATGACCGATGCTCGGCATTCTCTGAATAGCTGGTTTGGGGCCTTTGGGGTCCTCGTTCGGAGTTTCTTTATTCTCAGTAGAGCCTCGTCGCTTTCTGAACATGGGCTTGATTTGGACCTTGGTGCCTGCCCAGCTTCCTTTCTTTACAAGAGAAGTCTTCAGAAGCTGTAGTTTCGTCATGTCTTCTTTTCCTTCCTCCATGGCCAAGTTAACGGCTTCGAGAACGCTATGTAGGGCTGCCTCTCCTACGAGTAGTACCTCTTCTTGATGGCCTCGAAGCAGATCCACAAACGGTCTTGTGTGAAATGTAAACTTGAACTTTTGCTTCGGAGTTCGGTCTGCGTGCCGTACTACAGCAACCATGCCCTTCAATCGCCACTGGGCTTTGGATGCTGGCGGAGGTATTGGAGATGGTTGACTGGACTTTTCGGCATGACTAGTCAGATCGGACTTTATGCTCTTGTTGTCACCTGTAGAGGCTGGCGCTGGAACCAACTGAGAAGCTGGTATCTGTGAGTTCGCAGCATTGGCATTCTCTATAGAAGGCGGTGAGCTCATCGGCAAGCCATCGCCTCCATCTTTGCTATGCTGATGGCGATGATGGTGGTGATGATGAGGAGTGAGTTTCGACATACTAGGTGATTTGAAAATATCCTTGATCGACCTGTGGGAAGAGTTGTGCTTAATTTGATCAGCATCATCTAGGGACTTGGAGTCTTGTGTTAGTGCTTGGACTTTAGCCTCAAGTCGCTGTCTCTCCTGCATGAAGAGCTCTCGTAGTATCTTTGCACACTGATCATAATACTCATTATTATCCTTGACAAAACTGAAGCCATTGACATCAATGACATAGCTTTTGCCATCTGAGCGTAGTAGATCAAAACCACAGACAGTTTGACCGAAGGCGCGGACGACATTTGCTGCCATGAGCTTTTCGTCTTTACTCAACTCAGTGATATATCGGAGCTCTTTGCCATTGGGATTGCGCTTAACGATGCCATCCACGACGGGCGATTTTCTTGTCTCGGCATGACAGTAATTTGTTCCTACTGTGTACGCTTTGACGTCCTCAGCCTTTGCCGCTTCAACGAATTGCTCGTAAATATAACTGTTTCCTGGCTCAGTAATTGCCCTTGGTGTATGCAAGGTCTCATCACGCTCAGAACTTTTGTTGTTGACCTTCCGAAAGAGGCGACGTCCACCGCCTCCTGCGGATTGAGGAAAGTAGATGTGGATGTTGTGGTCTTCACCACTAACAGGTTTCTCTACAAAGGGTTTGCGAAGCTGCTTTCCGTCTACCGTAAGCACTTCGCCATCATCGGAGAGTTCAACCTTCTTTGGGGCAAGGATGCCTCCTCCAGTTCCATCCTCTGCTCCGGGAAGTCTCAAGCCTGTTCGTTCCTTTAGATAAACGGCAAAGTCGGGAGATGATAGCCTAGGGCCGCCATCACGATTCACCTCAATCCTCCTGGGAGTGGAGATATTGAAACTGTCCAAGATCATAAGGCAGAGCCGTCGATCCCAAAGAACAGTTTGCATAGCCAGGTCATTCAGGCAATATGGTTTTCGAAGTCGTTCATAAGCAATGGCTTTCTCCAGGGGAAAGCCATCAGAGAAGAAGGAAATGAGATAATCGCAAACTGGCCAATTCTCGACATCTTCGTCGAGAATAACTTTGTCGCCAAAGATGCGAACGTCGAATTCCCCATTGCTAATAAGGCGATTCAATATATTCCTACTAGGTTTACTGCGCGCCTTTGAGTCAAGAGCACAAACACCGATGATTCCAAATGGAGCAGGCTTCTTTTCTGTGGTATTCGGACGGTCACTATTTGCAGGACTAGCATTGGTCCCAGCGGTACTACGACTGACTCTTCGAGGGTCTCGGTCTCTAGTTTTGCTTCTCGATCTCGTCAACCCGGAGGCCGGGCGACCAGGAACAGAAGGCCTTGGTAATGAGGTGGAAGAGGACGCGAAGTGAACAGAAGAACGATTCGCGTTTTGTAAATGATCAACTGAATGGACGCTCTGTGGCGATACACCTAAAGTTCCATTCACACTAGAAGTAGTCACAGCGATTGCCGATTGGGCCGTGGTCGTCCCATTGGCTGAACCTTGGTTTGCTAGATAGAAAATTAGCAATTCTTTTGTTAACATAGGGAGCCAGTTGTTGGACAAATAGTGACAAGCTCCCGTCGACTTCGCTGATTGCCATCGCTTTTGATCAAGTACAAGCATGTTCTTTCTGACCGATGATTTACGTCGTGTGCCATCGTCAATGTCCCATCATGAAAGATCGACACTCTTTCGAATGCACTGGGCATTTGAGTATGATCTCACTAAGAAAGTTTATGGCAGCGATAGTCGTCGATGGGAGCGTGCCATTTATTTGTCTAACCGTTGTCGCGACTGATGGGATGCGTTGCGGAGCCTCTAAGGACCAATTGTGTTTAACTTCCAGGTGATATTGCTGATTTGACTTACACTCTGGCTCTGATTCGGCAACTGAACTTGGACCGCTTGAGATTCCTCTGGCGCCTCCGACAATAGCAGACCCTAAGGAGTAAAGCGAGGAAAAAGATAAGCGATTGGACTCTGTATCTGCATCTTGAGCTCTCGGTGGATGTAGCGCAGGATCTGGAAGCATAAACGGGGTAGTCCTATTCATTTTTCGATTATTGGGCTCCAAAGTAGGCGTCTTTTCCCCATCGCTGGCAGGATGTTCTGAAATGGCCGATGGAGAGGTAGTTATAGGAGCAGATCTAGATTGCACAGGTGAAGCAGGTACAGTAGAATAACGACTTTTCAAGGCCGATTGGTCAGAAGAAGGTAGGGATACGCTGTGTCTCTCAACACTGCCGGTTGATGTACCTGGATCAGCAGAGCGACCTTTCAGGTTAGTGAGAACTGGAGATGCGGATGACAATGCATGTGGTCGAGATGGCGAGGACGCTGAAGAAGTATGATGGGCGCCATTACTATGGCTGCCGCTGCTAGTTCTTTGCAAGGTATTTGTGGGTTGATCGCGCGGTAGTTCAGGCGCTGACGGCTCCATATCCATGGGATTGAGCCTCAGGGCTGGCAGCGAATGATAACAGCATCCAAGAAGAAGAAAAAGCACAACCAACCAAGCGAGAACGTGGTCGGACCTTGCAGGGTGTGATATGGATCTGTAGGTGATCGATGCGAAACCTAGTCTGGTAAATGCCGTTGGATGTAGCAAGTGAGCACGCGAGCAGCGAGACACAGGATAGGAAGAATAGCGAAGGATGTAAGAGAGGTTTGCGTAGGTCAGTAAACGATAACTCTGGATTTGGATAGAAGAGAAACTGAAGAATGAGGCGAGATAGGGAGATGTAGTGTTGATAGTTTTCCATCCAGACTGTACCTAGTCGTTGGTTCAATGGCAATTCGACCCCTGCAATTCCCAGCAAAGCTTGCCTTTGGCTTGCCCCTCTACTGTCTGGATGCACTTGCCTTATTTGGTCTAGTGTCGCGCTAACACTTTACATCACCAAAATTTCCATATCTTTTTTTTGAACCAAGCAGAGCTGTTCTCCGTCGCAAAGACAGCCATTGTGATAATCATGGCCACCACGACTGAGATGGAGGTTCGAGTTGTGAAGCGACAGAAGCTAGATTCTCATATTCGAGTCGAGCAAAACCGCAGTGCCCCAACACGATCCAACATTTTTGCGCCTTTTCGAGTACGTTAATACTCTCTTAGCAAGGAGACTTTGCCTACTAATCTCTAACCTTTAGACTGTTGGACTCGTTTCGCCTACTGCTGTTCCATTTACATCCGTTCCCTTGGGGAAAACGACTTTCCAGATCACCACATGTATCGGTCGAAGCCTCCAGACATACGATTTACAGCGCGGTCTTCAGCTTGTCTTCATAACATCCCCCGAAACCCCTGGTGCCATAACCGCAACAGCTTCCTTAGGCAAAAATGTGGTCGCGGCTTGGAAACATGAAAAGAGGGTGGGATTATGGATGTTCAAGAGAGGAAAGAAAGTCGCCGAGTTTGAAGCTTCCCCAGGACAGCATGCTTCCATTTCACAGCTCTTAGTGTTTGGACCCTGGATAGTAGGATGTAGTCAAAACTCTTTGGAAGTATGGAAATCGGATACGATGGAACATTACACAACAATTCACTCCAGATCAACTGGAAAAGCAGGAGGCTTCTCTGGCCAAATCACTACCATGCCTACTTACCTCAACAAAGTCTTCGCCGGCAAACAAGACGGCACTGTGGAAATCTGGAACATCAGTACTGGAAAATTGATATACTCTATACTTCCTGCTTCTTCTAACTATGGCTCTGTCACAGCATTACAACCTACACCTGCTTTATCACTTCTCGCTATCGCCTATGCGTCTGGACCGCTCATAATTCAAGACGTTCGGGCGGATAAGCCAGTACTTTCCTTCAACACGGGAAATGATAGTCGGCTTTCTGTCACTGCCATATCATTTCGAACTGACGGAGCTGGGGCTGGCGAAGATGGTCGTAAAGCTGGAGTCATGGCCACCACGTCTAGAGGTGCAGGAGATATCACATTCTGGGATCTTAACAAAGGAGGTAAGAAAATGAGTGTTCTACGCGGTGCTCATTCGCCGCCTTCTATGGACGGAACAATTCCTGGAGGGATCTCAAATATTGAGTTTTTACCCGGACAAGCCGTGTTGGTCAGCAGCGGATTGGATAATGCTTTGAAGACCTGGATTTTTGACGAAATACCATTCTCTCCTATTCCACGGATTCTGCATTCTCGGGGTGGCCATGCAGCCTCTGTTTCAACTCTCAAATTTCTTCCCGGCCAATCTGAGGGATCAGAGAACGACGGCAAATGGCTTATGAGTGCAAGCCACGACCGAAGCTTCTGGGGATGGAGTTTACGACGAGACGCTCAGAGCTCAGAGTTGAGTCAGGGAAACATTCGCAAGAAAGCCAGAAAAGCTGGATTGTTAAATTCAAGTCTTGATCTCTCCGAAAGAGGAACTTCTTTGGAGGAATTGAAAGCTCCACGAATAACGTCCATCGCATGCTCACTAAACAGAGATGGTGGCATTGGAGCAATGCCTGGAAACACTTCCATCTGGTCGAACGACACAACTTCTAAAAGTAAAAATCCTTCCTCAAGTTTCTCAACGGGATGGGAAAGCGTTGTCACTGGACACGTAAATGATCCTTTCGCTCGTACTTGGTTCTGGGGCAGAAAGAGAGCTGGAAGATGGAAGTTTAAGACCAGTGATGGAACTAACGTTACGGTATGATATGCCATTCATTTGTGAATCTTGACTGACATCATATTAGAGCGTAACCATGTCTTCTTGCGGCACCTTTGCTCTAATTGGCTCGGCAGGAGGCTTGATAGACATGTACAACCTTCAATCTGGCATTCATCGACAGCGATTTCCAACAAAACTTACCCCCCCTCAAATACAGCGTTTGCAAACATCAAACCCAATGTTTGCGCAAAATTCTTCTGGCTCACGGAAGTTTGCCCATGGCGAAGGCAAGCATGCTGCAGCCATTACTGGAATTGAAGTTGACAGTCTGAACAAAACTGTCATATCTTGTGGTGCGGATGGTAAAGTCAAATTCTGGGAGTTTTCGACAGGAATGCTACTCAGCGAGCTGGATTGGTCTCTCACGTCCATTGGAGGTATGCGATTCCATCGTCCTAGTGACCTTATTGCATTGAGCTGCGATGATGGATCCATACGAGTTGTTGATATCGATACCCGAAAGCTTGTTCGTGAACTTTGGGGTGCAAAAGGCAGCATATTGGACTTTACGTTCTCCAATGACGGTCGCTGGATAATATCAAGTGCTGGCGACTCGATAGTCCGTGTATACGACCTGGCGACAGGTCACTTGATCGAAGCTCTCCGGTTTCGTTCACAACCGACCGCAGTTGCCTTTTCTCCTACTGGCGAGTACCTGGCAACTGCCCTCGCAGATTCTGTGGGAGTACATATCTGGACAAATCGGTCTCTCTTTACCCACGTGCCGACCAGACAAATCGGACCGAACGACATAATCGATATCGATGCACCCTCCCCATTGGGAGCAGGAGGCGCCGAACTGATTGATACCGTCACCAAAACCGCCGCCAATCCAGACGGTGACGAAACAGACGACTCGGCCCTCTCTAAAATAGATCAACTCTCGTCCGACCTTCTTACACTATCCCTCGTCCCCAAGGCCAAATGGCAGACTCTCCTCCATCTAGACACCATCCGCGCCCGCAATAAACCGAAAGAAGCACCAAAGAAACCCCAAGCTGCGCCATTCTTCCTCCCATCCCTCGAAAAGAAGCCAAACGGCATATCTGCCGATAGTGCTCTGATACCAAACGAGCCAACAGCCGGTTCACGGATCAGCAAAATCGCCAATCCTACAGTTGCCTCCACCAGCACGTTCACTTCTCTCCTACAAACCTTCACCACAACCAGCGATCCAGCTCCCCTATTCGCCCATCTCGCCGCCCTTCCGCCCTCAGCCATTGATGTAGCCATACGCACTATTGATCCTGCACCGCCATATACTGAATGTGTTGCGTTTATTCGCGCGTTAACGGCACGTTTGGCGAAAAGAAGGGATTACGAGCTGGTGCAGACGTGGATGGCAGTATTTCTTCGGTGCCACGCGAATATAGTCACGGAGAGCTCAGAAATCAAGGAGGCTCTCCAGGCATGGCGCGCTGAGGCTGAGAAAGAAGGCAAGCGCGTTGGTGAGATGATTGGATATGTACGTGGTGTTGTAGGATGGGTGGGTGGAGTCGTTTAGATCTTGAACCGCAAGATCACTGTGGAAATACTTTGCATGTATAGTCCAACGCTTCAATAGGCTTCTATATTATGGAATAATCCAATAATGATGTACGTCTCAAAAACTTCTCGCATTCAGGGTTCTTTGCTTGCCTGATCATGGTATCTTATATCCCGGACTCCAAAACGCCACACGCTATAGTGCCATATATACTCGACTATTTACATTTCCAATGCTCCTCAATCCAATCAGTGATAAGATTTGTAACGGTCTTTCCTTCCATGTATGGCTTGGTATCCGCGACAGTAGTCTTCAAGCCAAGATATTGTAGCGCCAGCACAATCCACGATTCGACAAACTCGTTATACACCAAATCCACCGTCGAATCATCGTTTGGGTCAAGTGGCAGTTTGATTCCGACAGTCGCCTGGAATTTATTAGCATAAGATTACGATTAGAGCTCCTGAAAAGACTATTCAGGCTTTTCGTGGCGAAAGTGTAAAATACCCACCGCATTCGGTGGGTTCCATAACACTCAATCAGAAACGCATTGTATGGTAGCCATCGAGTGCGATAGGACATGAGCTTGTTTTGGTTCCATCGGATAGGTGTCGTCAAGAAATGGGATTTAGCACGGGGACATCTTACCTGGATACAATTCGGCACATTATAAAAATCGATCCTTGAATGCTCCGTGTCATCACCATCCGTGCCGGCATCGTCTTTTGTGGTATATCCAGGCTTTAGGTCTGGCTTCTTCGACGTTCCTAGCACCTGCTGAGCGCCAGTTGAAACGCGCATTTCTTCTGTTTGAGCAAAGCCACTTTGCTCTGCCATAATTCCGCCAATTTGCTCAGGTGGTACCACCATCCACTCCTTTAGCGCTGCACCATCGCTGCCCATAGCCTCTAATATGGGGCCTTTGGAATTGAGCAGATCCAGCACACGCGCGGCGACTTTAACGGGGATTTCAGGCACGTAGCGAAATTCGCTGGTGAATGGGCTGACGAGGAACTCCGTGTCCTTCGTAAATGGACCTTCAAAGATGTCGAAACGCATGGCACCTGTATTCGTAATGATGAGGGTCTTCTTACCCTTGGATCTGACGCGGCTGGCTTTGCCGATTTGTGCAGGTAGGACATGATCGGCGAGCCAGGAGAAGATACTGTTGTCGGATGGATATGGTGCGCGATTTACAAAGAGAGCGGCAGGAGCACAGCCGTACTTCTCGTTAAGTTTTAGGGTGCTACGAGCTTTGGCGATGGCTTTGGAGACATTGCGACCAAGTTCTGTGGGAAAGGTTGTTTTGTTGAGACCGGTGTGTTGGTGGAAGGAGAAGAGATTCTTGTCGATGTACCGGCGTGCGAACTTTGGAAACACCTTAGACTTCGTTTTGCCAGCTTCGATGCCGTCGATAGAAAGAAAACCCACGGTTTCCATATAGCGACCAGACGCTATCGCTACGGCAGATTTGTCGTACGTAGTGTAATCACGAACGTGGACGTGACCCCCGAAGAAAGCGATCGGGGTGTCCCAATGGGCATCACGTATTGCTTGATAAATGACTTTATACTCGGTCATTCGAATGCCGACATGGCCGATGACTACGATGAGATCGACCTCCTTGTCGGAGAGAGCTTCGCGGAACCAGTCTTCCTTGATGGCTTCTTCAATTGGCTGCACGAAAGTATTGTTGGCATTGCCAGTGAAGTCGAACAGGAATCCGAAGGAAAGGATCCGTAGCTTCTGATTCTTGGTTGTGAATTTGCGGTATCTCTGTGCTAGAGGTTCCCTTGTCCCTCGATCCGGATCTATAATGTCTAGATTCGACGCAATATAACTGTTTTTGTAGTTGGGCACGGTCTGATGGAGTTCGTCAATCGATGAGTTCGCCTTGTACAGCTCATGGTTTCCGATGGACATAAGGTCGATATCTTGATTCTTGAATATGTCAAAGTAGTATTTGCCTTTTGGATCAGATCCATCGTAGAGGCCGTTTCCTTCTATCCGATCACCAGTATCGACAAGGAGGAGATCTGAGCCGTCAGCATCGGCTTTGGCGCGAAGATGATGGGCGAAGGAGATGTAATCACCCCAGTCCGCAGAAAAGGATGGTCTGTTTTTGTGTCAGCGAACATCATCGCTGTCTATGGTGCCCATCGCTGTCTATGGTGCCCATCGCTGTCTATGGTGACCATCGCTGTCTATGGTGCCCATCGCAATTAATGGCTGCCATCGCGTTTGATGGGATTTAGCGGTGCTTAGATTCCATCAAGATCAACGTACCTACTTACTCTTGTAAATGGCCTGCTAGCCAGCCGTGAACGTCTGTTGTATGAAGAAAGTTCACTTTGCCCCACGGCAACTCCCTCAACGGGGCCTCATAAGCTCGAACAGCATCAGGTTGAATAGCTTTGGAGTATCCTGCCAGAAGAGCAAGAATAGCAGAAAATGGCAACCTCATGGTTCATAAATCTGCAGAAACATGAATGTAGACATTGTGTTTAGATTCATCGCGATCCGTTGCTAGGGGCGTTGCCTACCGAGGATGATGTCACTCGGCCCGAGTACGTGTCTTGAGTGTGGCCAATACGGCCCGAGTAGCGTGGCATGCATGTGGAGTAACCAAATAAGCGAGCCTCTTATTTGAGCTCCTCCCATCATCTACGGTGTCTGTCTTAACGCTTCTTAAAGAAAGTCGCCTATAATTCCCATCGAGGGCGTTGGGAGCTGGGGCAAATCTTAAACCCAGCTAAGACCAGATAATAGGCTCCCTTTCTCGTATCAAAATCAAGCGAGCTATTTGGGTGATGCTCCCATCGAGTATGATGTCTGCCATAACACTTCTTACACATAAACTACCAAACTGCTTTGAGTCAACTATGTTGAATACCTAGTTACATGTACGTTACGGCATGCAATAAGTACTACAAAAAAGATTCCGCGCTAGAAGTCCTTGTAATCGTATTCAGCTAACATAACCGGCACTGGAGGAGACTGCTGTAAACGCTCGCTTATTTTGACGCGAGAGCTCGGATCAAGATAAAAGGGTCGAGCTCTCTGCTTTACCACAACTTTGCTCCATCCTACTTACATTTGCATCATGAACTGTCTCAAATATTATCACAAGACCCTGTCTCTCTTCTTCCCAATCGTTTCCCTAGTCATAGCAGCTAAGTAAACTCCTCTACGGCTAGTGACAGCCATTGACATTTGACAACCACACGTCTGACACACCTCATTGCTCGCGACAAAAGCCAGGTCTGTCAGCTGCGCAATACATTGAATGGTAGCACCATCCACGCTTCTCAACAAAAGGTGTCTTTTTTTGATCTGATCCAAACAAGCCACAAGGGCTTGAAACTATGCCCCCTACGGCAGATGGGTTCGACAATAACGAAGCGAAGTGAATGATACTGTAGACATGGTAGTGGTTAGAAATACGCCACTTACCTTGCCTACTCGTGAAGATGTACTCGCTAAAACTAGCGAAGTGTATGATATATCGCACTTGATGGATCATGTGAGCATCTCAGTCAGCTTCTATATCCATAACCCGTTATGCCTTACGACGAACCGAAACACCTGTCAATCCCACAAATTCGAGCACTTGCCCAGAACTTGGAAGTTGTGAGCTATGCTCATGATTAAGCTTTGGGCCTTGCTGCCAATCTGTTTATCAAGAAGGAAATTCGAGTTCTATCATGAAGATTCCTTCTCTGAACAATTCTCTGTATCATAAGCCTTGCTTCGGACTGGATGGATGCATCCCTGCTGGAGATCAACCTGTTCCGTGGATAAAGATGACAGGGTCTTTGCGTGTGGGCTACGTTGAATCCAATACCCACTATGATGGAAGTACCGAGTGGTTAATGCATGTCATTTTTGGAATCTGCTAATGGAGTCCCGACGTGTTTGAGAATCTGCATGTACAGCTGTCGACATCCAAATAAGGAGGAATGACAGGTTGCTGTCTAGCCCCGATACCTTAGATATCCGCGACACTAATGCTAGTCAGCATCTGGCTCAATCTCTCAATTGGTCTTCCAATCCTTCGGTATGCTTCTATTGGAAGATCAACGCAAGTACGCCTGACCAGTCTGACCTCCCGTGTCTCCTACATTAGTCCACATCTCAGAATTCGAGAGCGTGTCAAACATTTCAATCGAAGTGGGGTAGATATGTCCAACAGCTTACCTTGACATGCCCGTATACCAATGCCGACTAGTAGACTAGACGGTGTCCTACCTTTTATAGGGGCGCATCTATCGAGATGCCTCGCTATGGTTCTGATATTTTATCCCTCATCCGATCCACATGCGATATTATGTTCTACTCGCGCCAGATCGAGAGTTCTCGATTCGATTCCCATGCAGATTTCCGTACAGAGGTTGAACTCTGTGGTTTGATGAGCTCATGGCATGAAATATTCCCCGCCCTCAACTTCACCGTCTTGTCCATTGCTTAACCAAGTATGGTAAAGTTTTTGACACTTTTGATCCAATAACTGCGGCTTGCACTGTTTTACTGTTCTTTCAGCTTATTCGGCTTTTCCTTTCATATGCAACGTGAGGATCAGAACAAGAGACTGGATACGAGGTTTGGGCAATGTGGCGGCATATGCGATTGGACTGATGTTTACAATGACTTTCTTCGGCCGGTAATAACATTAGTCCAATCTTTTCTTTGCTGCAGAATATGTTTGAATCAACCTGGGTTCTCATCAGCAAGGGGCACGTAAGCATAGACTTTCCAGTTCCAAGGACTGCAGGAGAGAATGGATTTCTCTGCTTAAAGCTCTTGGGGAGAGTGCCTGCTGGTGACCTTGATCGCTTTCATAACCGCGTTGTAACAGATTTACCTTCGCAAAGTACTCCAGCACAGCGATGATTACCATAAACCTATTGAATCCTTGAAGTGATCCTATGGAGTACGCCACATTTCAAGCATCTCTTCTCAGCTAGGGGATCTTAATCCTCTCATCTGCTCTGGTTTCTTGACGTCGAACTTTCTTCTTTTCTTCTGCGAACTTGGACCACTACGAAAACCTTCCACTAACTCAGCAATGGCTGGCAACGATGACACGGGTCCTACGATCAAAATCACACGAGTACCCCCAAATATCATAACACCTTCCTTGGTTACAATCTTTGGAGTCATCTGCTATGCTGTCGTCGGGCTTCGACTTTTCACTCGAGCATGTATACTCAAAAAACTTGGCAATGATGATTACATCATGCTGCTGGCTCTCGTGGGTTTTATGTCTACTACGGACTGGGAATTGAAATTGACTTGAACAGGTAGCATTCACCATCTATTGCGCCGGCTTGCTCCTGGTCCATCTCACAGTTGTTGGAAGATACAGTCTCACGTTGGACGAATGGCAAGCATCGCTTACCGTAAGTACAGACCAATATTAGCATACAAATACTCATCTCAAGCAGTATCTTCTAATAACAGAAAGCTCTTATGCTCTCACTATCGGCATTCTGAAAATCTCGCTGGCAATCTTCTTTCTACGCGCTATCTGCATTCAAAAATGGCACAAATACACTGTATACATGGCAGTGACTTTGTCTTCTTTATTATCAGTGGCATTCTTCTTTTTTACGATTTTCCAATGCGGTACATTCAGAAACATCTTGGAGTTCAGCCTTAAAAGAGCTACAGGCGAAAAATGTGTTTCTGGGCCAGGGGCAGTTGCCATGGGATATACACATGCAATCATAACACTAACCACGGACTTGACCTTTGCGCTGCTTCCCATGTGGGTGCTGAAAGATACCCTCATGGGAAAGCGCGAGAAGGCAACCGTTGTTTTTATATTAACCTTGGCTGTAGGGTGAGTCTGACCCCAAATTGCAGCAGTGTTTCAATCTGCTAATGATTGTCCAGTGGAAGTGTGGCTTCTATCGTCCGGCTCAAGTTTATACCTTTCCTGGGCTCCACTTCGTTAGACTTTTATGCTACTTCGCTGGGTCTTGGGCAATGGTCCCTCATCGAAGGCGGGTTGGGAATAACTGCCGCCTGTCTAGCAACTCTTCGCCCACTCTTCCGAAGCCTTATCAGGCCCATCAGGGTCAGGAATTCATCACGCCCCTCGACACCTAACAAGTTACGCAAACGCGGCTACTCAGTCGACAGCTATGGTCACTACGTACGCAAAAGCAGCATCAGCAAACCTTATATCACCCCTAGCAGTGACTCAAAAGTCGAGCTTCGAACCCGAGACAATCCAAAGTTCTACAACATGTACTCGCCAACATCCTCCAACGGCGAGTGGGACAAACCTACTTTGCTGGAGTCGCAGACGTGGGAGGCCCAGCAACAGAGTGATCCATTGAGTTTATTAGCTCCATTGTCACGCGTGCCCCAAGCTCGACTAGAAAACGGACGATTGGTGCGATATGATCGAAGGAATTCATATCCTCCCAGGTAGCTGCCTTTATTGTTGAAGTAACTGGCGTTTTGGTGATCGAACTTGTTTGCTATTTCTGGGGGAAGCATTCTATGAATTATGACGAAGATACCCACCGACAACCCATGTAGTATGAAACGCTATTATCATTATCGAACCTGACCCTATTCTATCTGTGCATATGCAACGTGATATGCCTTCATCAAGTCCAAGACCTCAAGATTGGTTCGCGGGATAGCTAGCGAAAAGAGTACACCAAACATTCGCGACCACAACATCGTATACTGGAACCAATTAATCAGCCCACCAAAAAACCAGCTCGCCAAGAGCTTTGGCCAGAATATAAGGCTTGAAAATCGCTGGAGGCTGAAACCTACTCTCTTCCAAGGAACATCATTATCTCCTACCAGTCTGCCTTTGACCATCTCGTCCACTATGGCTGAACAGTCATGTATCATGACCGGTTCTCTAACAAATGTTCTGGAAGCAATTATCACACCCTCCGGAAATGCAAGGCTCAAACGACTCTTTGGTTACCAGGATTCTATAGAAGAACTCAGGCCACAAGAAGAATTCGACCATCGCTGGACCTTGTCGTGGCCAAATCATCCCGGACAGGAAAGGATTTTGACTTGGGCATTACATTACTCACTCCAGAAAGTCTATTTATTAAGAGTGCAGGCCGTAAAGTATTTTTTGTCTCGAATATCGTTCTACTGATGACATACTGACAGTGGGTGCCTAGATACCCAAAGTACAGTGTAGTATCTGATCTGGTAGAAAAGAAAGCACTTAAGGAACTTACAGACATTACGCAGTCTGAATACGCATTCCCGTCGTCTCATTCTGCATTCGATGCTTTTGTACATGGCCCTGTGCCAACCAAGCCGCCTTTTATGATTACTCCATCAGGATGTGATGCGGTCCAAGAAAAGAAAGGTGTCACCGCGAAATACGACAAGAAGTGCGCGGACAGCTCTGGGATCAGACGTGAAGCATGCTGGGCATGGAATGAAAAGATCGAGGAGGAGATGAAAGAGTTTCGAATCCTAGATGAGTGGTAAGGATATGTCTACGGTTCAATATCAGTTTACATGTACTAAAAAAGACCCTTAGGTATAATGTTCTGCTAAGCGTACAGACGGAGACATGTAGCAAGAAATCCTCAATAGATCTCGGAGAAGGGAAATTCATCTTTGCAGTCGAAGATGTAACGTCTCGACTCTGGTTCATTTTTCAACCAGATGGAAAGAAAAAATATGAAAGTCGATGGTCCTGTCCGATAAGCCGGGGCTTGAAGATAAAGCATCTCCAGAACGACATTCATCGATTCCTACATGGATTAGGCAGTGCTTTAAGGCATCGTGATAAAGCGCCTTGCCTCAAAGGTTACCATCCATACGGGGATTCTAGCGGGAGGTATCCAGAGCTGATCGTTTGCTTGACTGGAACGGCCCCGGATCTCAAAGATTGTGCTATCGACTCCATTCCCGGCAATCCTGCATTAACTATTAAGCTCGGGAAAGACGCCTATGCCTGCAAGCAGAGCGCAAGTGAGCGAGATTACAGAATCTTACCTGGTGAGTACAGCTTATGAGCAGCTTCTAATCCCGATTTCAAGGACTAACCAGCAAACAGATTGGCGTGAGCGTAGACAAAACTTCATAGAATCTCTGAAGGAAGCTCTAGTTGCCGAAACAAAGCGGGAAGAGCAAGAAGAGAGAAGACGACGTGTTGCAGGCGATATGAAACCATCGAGATGGAGAATCAGTGATAAAAGCTGAGTCCATATGCATTCGACGCCAACGGGGAGATCAATATAGGGCATTATCCCATCGGCGACGATGGCTGCCAACGCTTTTTGGAACGATAGTATACCTGATTTTCTAATTTGATCGATTATCTGAGCAAATATTTTCGCCATCGATGTAACTTCATATAGCGGTACGTTGTGAGCAAGCGCAGTACATGGTAGACATCGCACTCATTGAGCGCATGTCGCTTTTGGCCGACCTGTTGAGAAGTTGCCATTCAGAGTCAAGTAATAGAGCTTCCCCGGACTGAAAGCAATCGTTTGAACCCTGACAAGTTGGTTGAAAGTCGATGGTCCCCAGCGCATGCGATGGTAGATATCGCAGTCGCTGGGGGCACTAAGATAGAACGGGAAAGGCGTATTACAGGGGTGCCTGTGACGTTGAATCTCCTGTACTGATCGGAAATCACGATTCCCATCCTCACTGCCATGAATTGTGACATCCTGGATTAAATGTATGTCTTGCACGAGACAATATCAAACATACGTCTGTCTTCTCCCGATATGTCTTGTCACTTGTACAATATCTTTCTGTAGTGCGGTTCCATCACCAGTGACCAAACGCAGTCTGCCCACTACTTGCAAAGCAACGCGGGAACTTGCTTTTAACGCGCAGCTACTCCACATCACCAACTAGCCCACGCGACGGACGACGGACCTAGCCGGATGCTGTTCACACCGCGAATCTACCAACTGTCACAGGTGCCAGACGCCAACGCATCAAAACCAGCATCTCCTTTCCTTAGTCTTTTATCATCTCCTCACGAACAGCGCCGAGCAGCAGCCCATGCGAAGAGAATGCTTCTGATCCATCAGACTGGCGCTGTCAAAGTCGGAGAACTGACCAGGTACGAGCTCCTTAACAGGTGGACAATAGATGGCACGCTCCCATCGAGTATGATGTCTATTATCTACATCCTTTCGTCCTGAGTTGCGATGTGAGACGCCACCGCTAATTTGGAACAGATACACAATAACATATCAACCACATGCTGATCGCATTATCCCCTCGCCCACACATCTTCATGTTCGGATAAGAAATACTTCGGCGATACCACTTCGAGCTGCATATCTAAACGGGCCCTATACTCTCCACGTCGCCGCGTACCCTTCCACTTTCGATCCAAATACAAAGTTCGACAATCCACGACGAAATGGAGTACCCCAATTTGAACCACTCCTCAAAGCTGGAGCTACGTTTTCTGCTCGTCTGACAATACCTGACGATTTACGGGTCAAAACATTGGCAGACGCCAATGCGCTCAACGCTAGCTCCGATAAACCTTCTGTCACTTGGATTTTGGAAGTCACCTCGCAAATACTGTTTTCTTCATCTGCATCAGTCAAATTTGAAGTTCTGGTTGGACGCGATGAGAAATCCTTGGATTATACCTTCAGTGCTGTACCAGGAAAAAAGGCAGAGCCGGGACAGATTAAAGATAATCAAGAAAACAAGCGGAGACGAAATTCTTTTGGCCAGCATCAGCGCGGTGTATACTCCAAGGCCATAAGTCTTGTCATTGATGATACAGAAAGCTTATGGGATCGACCGGAGCTTCCAATATGGGAGTCTTCTCCTTCAGAAAATGCCGCAAGACGATCCTCAGATCAGCCTCGCAGAAAGTCAATAGAACGGCCGCGCAGCAAGAAAAAGAAGAAGATACATCTTGTTGTTGTTACTCACGGGCTTCACAGCAATCTTGGAGCAGACATGCTTTTCATGAAGGAAAGTATCGATGCAACGGCCAAGCATGCCAGAGAAAAAGCCAGGGCAAGGAAAGCAGAAGCGAAAAAGTCTAAAACTGGCAAAGCGCCCAAGACTACCTCAGGCGGAGGTGCAGCCACCGCACCATTGAGCGGTGGTCAAGAGGATATACCAGACAACGATGCCGATGACGATGACAGCGATGACGAACAAATCATTGTTAGAGGCTTCTTTGGCAATGCTACAAAAACAGAGAAAGGAATACAATATCTCGGCAAGCGACTTGCTAGGCATATCTTAGATCAAACTTTTCCTGACCAGCCAGTCAGATTTGAGAAACAAAAATCTCTCTCTAGAAAGGTTGCGGACTCTTTCCACTCCAAAAAGCACGATGAACAGGAAACTGGCGTTCCTTCCCATGAAGGTAGTAAAATCTTCAAGGAAGAAGCTTCCAACGACGACCTGGCCTACACTTTCACCAGTATCAGCTTTATTGGTCATTCTCTGGGTGGTCTAACTCAGCTATATGCCATAGCGTACATTCAAAAACATGCTCCACACTTTTTCGAGCATGTCAAGCCCATCAATTTCATTGCCATGGCATCTCCTCTACTTGGGTTGAGTAACGAAAATCCCATGTATGTCAAGTTTGCCCTTGATTTTGGACTTGTAGGTCGAACTGGTCAAGATCTAGGACTAACATGGCGAGCTCCAACCTTGGCTAAAAGCGGTTGGACCGCCCTTGCTGGTGGACTAGGAAGCGGGCAGAAGAATCAGAATCAAGAAGATCCAGGAGCGAAACCTCTTTTGAGAATTTTGCCTACTGGGCCTGCACATGTTATCCTCCGAAAATTTCGGAATAGGACTCTCTACTCCAATGTTGTCAATGATGGCATTGTTCCACTACGGACAAGCTGCTTACTGTTTCTGGACTGGAGAGGACTTGACAAGGTCGAAAAGGCTCGTCGTGATAATGGCTTGGTTGGTACTATGCTTGGATGGGGCTGGGCTGAGGTGACAGGCCAAAACTCTACGAATAGTGAAGGCAATTTAGCTCATCGCGATGTTTTCGATGGCCTTGACCCTGAAAATGGGCCCGATGCCGAAGTTCCTCAACCAGATCTCGATGCGATCAATGAAGATGATGACAACGTGTCACTCAGAAGTCTCAGATCGGGCGCTTCTCGTCCCACTAGTAGTAAGGGTCAGCGCTCCAGAAAGAACAGTAATGAGTCGCTTGGACCTTTTCAAACCCTCTGGAGTTATATTCGTCCATCGGGCAAAACCACCAAGAAGGATCTGAGAATGTTCTCGAGAAGCCAGACACTTCGCTCCGAACCAAGCTTAAATAATTTGAGAGTTCAAGGGACTGATGCTCGAGATCAGGCCAATTCTCCAAACACACAAGGCTCATCGAGCCCCCCAAATCAATCTAAGCCCAAAGAAGTCGCAGCTGGTCGACCACTTGCTAGTCGTGGTGACTCTGTGGAAGATCCTAACAACCACCGGGCTCCCCCAAAAACAACCATCTTCGAATCTGCGGCCGACTTGCTCTCACCACCTACTCCACCAACGTCCTGGATTATCGACCCATCAACCCGCGCTCGAACCATTTTCCATGACCGCGTCTACCACCCTGAGGACATTCCTCCCCCACCAATGCCCAAACCTCGTCGCACAGCCAGCAATATATCCACCATCTCTCGCTCCAGCTCCATGTCTAAAGATGACTCGAACTCTTCCAACATGCGTGTCGAAGAGAAAATCGCCCGTGCCTACCACCGCGATCTGTCCTGGCGCAAAGTCCTTGTGCGTCTCGAGCCTGACGCCCACAATAACATGATTGTGCGCCGCATGTTTGCCAACGCCTACGGCTGGCCTGTCGTCAAACATCTCTGTGATACTCACTTTGGCGACACATTCACTGCTGTCACTCGCGATGAGCATGAAGCTTCTAATGATCGTGCCAAGGTTGATAAAGCCATAGGACCAGGTGGTGAACTGGTTGCAGGCCAGGAAAGCTCCAACACACCATCTCTGCCACCAGATATGATGCGCCAGGACTCTGGGGAGATGAAGCCGCTGCGGAATCATACGGTCGATTCCCTAGCCGCACAGAACTTGCGGGAGCAGAGTGTTGAATTGGACGACTCGTATCTGGATGATACTGATTCTGAGCCTGAAGACACGCGTGGTGCGTTCCAACGACTCTGGAGTCCTTCGCCCAAGAGCCCGAAGAGCCCACCGCTTACGCCGCAGGTTGCTTCACATCTCACAGCTGAGCCAACACCGCTTTCGGAGTCGAGCAAGGGAACAACTGCAAGTGTTGGCCTAAAGAAGTCGGTGCAAGACGTGCTGGGGTCGACGGGCAGAAGCCAGGCTGAGGCAGGAACGAAGCCAGCGGAAGAGGAGGATGCACCAACTCCATCTGTTAGTATAACCGAGCAGGTAGCGCGCAGTGTGGAGGCTAGTCATCCAGCGTAATGGGCTTTTTGCATTAATTTGACTTGCATTCTAGACAGCATGAACCTTTTTGCTGCTTAGCGTTTGATTTGTCCATTGGCTTACTCTCACCGCCATCCATACATAGCATATTGTAATTGATACGTTTCCATTCATGAAATAATTTAATTACTTTTCTGCAGGCATTTCGACATTTTTCACCAAATTCGGTAAATACGCTGTGCTGCCTTGGCCAAGAATGTTACTGCCATCGATTTTACAAACATACTGCTTCTTCACCTAGTATACATGTCATACTCTTTACCTGCAAAGATCATTATGGCTCTGGCAGCGATATGCAGCGCTCCAAGTCTTGATATTCAATATTGGCAAACTCCTGCGTTCCAAAAAGTATGAAGCTTTTCCGAAATCACATTATGCAATACGGTTATCCAGCCAAATATTCACCGCAACTTTGAACAAGACTTCTTTATTTGCAGTGATGAAGTATAGATCTGCTACCATCCAAAAGTGCCGAATGTAGTCTTATGACAACTGAGCAAAGTGCCCTGACTTCAGGTACAGAATAAAAAGAGGCCTACTGTGTACCAACCGGATGACAAGATTAATGGCGTGTCCTCATCAACCTGTTCGGCTCTCATCTGCTACGCTTTGGTATCGACTACTTTATTTCCCATCGAACATAGGGAAAAAGCTATAAAGTATCGAATCAGATGGGAATCAGAGCGTATGTTTTTTACAAGTTGCGGTGGTAGACATCACAGTCACTGGGAGTGTGCCGTTCATTTTATCAACCCGTCGGCCTAAATAGAACTCAATAACGCACTATTAGCACTAGAATATTGCTGGGTTCTAGCTGAATACCTAGTATCAAAGCAGAGTTTACTTGATATGAGCTTATATCTCTATATCTGTGCTAACATTTTTCTGTTTCACCCTCTATATCTAATTTACACGCTTGCTTGACACATAAGTCTCTTGATCATCTATAGCTGCTTCAGACAGGTGGTATGAAGCTCGAGCTTCCCCAGAAAAGTGCTTTAACCCCACAGGTTCTCCTGTCAGATTGTGCCCACATGCCAGCTTGTCTTAATTAAGAGTCATGGCCTTTGAAAGACCAATGCTCATTGTTGAATAGGCTGATAACTTATCGCCGAAATTGAAACCCTGTTGTCGACAAGGCTAAGCTGGTCAAGGGTTGTATAAACATACAACTGAAGACAATGATTCTCAAGGGCAAGAAGATGCTATCCTGTCTACGGCTAGAACATTTCAGTCACCTGGTGTGCGGAACAGGACGATCATTATACAAAGTATTGCTATATAGTAGAAAAACACCTCAATTCAACGGCAGAGGAGATTTGGAGCTTTTAGTTGTTTCAGAGAAGCGTAGATCCTGTTCGCTAGCTCTGAGGCCATAATGTGCCGAGTTGAAAATATATCTGAACGTGAAAGCATGCAATAGTGAATGATATAAAAGAACGTCAATTATCGTGACTTCCTTGCCTCTTTTAAGTTTTGGCTCATCATATCAAAACACATTTCGCCTCGCTAGTCTCTAAGTTAGGTACTTTGCGGTCAAAGAAGTCAGTCTGGTTGCAAGAAATACCCCAGAAATCTTCGATACACACTCAAAATGCGTTTCTCAGTTCTCCTCGCCCCTCTTTTGGCTGTCCCATCGCTGGCTGGATTGATAAACGTTGAGAAGCGTCAAGCATCTATACTCACGGGCGCATTCGCTGACCTGAACACAAAATTGAATGCATTTGACCAGCAAGTCAGTGCGCTCACACCCTCTTCCGACGTTGCCAAATCCCAAAGCCAGCTTGTCGCTGCAAGCCAAGCCATTCTCAACTCTATGAAGACTGGCGAGGCTGCAATCAAAGGTGCGAAACCATTGGGCTTACTTGAAGTGACTGGGCTTATCAGTGGTAAGTTAAGCAAATTTTGAAGCGTCCAACTACTAACTTTGAGTCAAGACGGCACGGCACTCGCGACAAATGCGCAAAAGGTTCTTGCCGATTTGACGTCGAAGCAGGATATCATTAAGAAAGCAAACTTGGGCCCTCTTGTCGTGACTCAGCTTAAAGCGCAAAAAGCGGCTGCGGACACTTTCGCCAAAGTGAGTACTTCCCATCTTGATCTGGTCATTCGAAACGGTAGACCTTATGGCTGACTAAATTACCTTAGGCAACAACCGACAAATTGCCCACTGGTACTCAGACAATCGGTGGCACTCTCATTACTGCCATCACCAATGCTCTGGATAGCGGCATCAAGATATTCAGTTAGATACTTACTTAGGCACATAGCCTCAGGAGCATCTCATGTCGTAGACATCTCGATGAATTGTCAAAGCGAGGGAGAATTAATATCAGTGCTCTATAGAATGACTGCAAATGAACAAATGACATGATTGACATTGGGTAACATGCAACACGTTATGAGCAAGAGAATCTCCCTTCGTCACATGTGAATACTATTCAGAAAGGTGTTCTAAGCTATCTTGTCTACACACCTTTTGAGATGTCTCAAGACGGAAATATAACAGTACTTGTTCCGAAACCGAACTCATCGGGTTTGACTCTGCCCAAGACATAGAAACTACAATATGATCGGGCTCATTTAATTACCACGTTCGTTAGTAGGTAGTACCTCAAGTGAAACAAAGTCACAATGAACCAAACTCACGTACCATTGAGAGCGTCGTTAGCTCTGCTATTATGGTTGATCCTTAGGTGGCCAAGGTTGTCTACTTGAGCTATTTCAAGATCAGCTTTGGGAAGTTATGCCGCCTTTCGATACAACAGATAATCGGATAGCGCGCGCTATGATAGAATAAAAATAAAGATACACTTTGTATACATGAGCGGAAGTCATCGATCCACTAAAACAATAAATTCAAAAGAACTCATGTATGTCTGGTTGTTATGTGTTAGGATACCCGTCCAACGGAACTTGATATCCGCAGAATGTATACTAATACAACTTCACTCCCAGAGTTACACTTTTTGTTTGATTCTGAAAATCATATAATTTTACTACCATTCAAAAAGAAATCATGTCAAGTAACCTTGTGGTCACCGCCCATCTCCAGGCAAAAAACAAAGAGTCTCGCGACAAGGTTAGCACTCATTAGAACTTTCGATCGATCGTTTACCTCTAACCAACAAAAAAGCTCCTTGCTATTTTCAAAGAGATCACAGAATACTCTCGAGTCAATGAGAAGGCAGGAGTGATTCGATACGTTACATGTACTCCTCTAGATCAAAAGAATGAAACCTCAATCTATATGCTCGAACAGTAAGTAGAGACCGCAGCGTCATTGACAATGAAAATCAACTAAACCTTGAAAGATATGCAGATCAAGCAGCAATGGATGCTCACATGAGCTGCCCACCTGTCCAAGGTCTTCTGAAGTTCTTTGAATCCGAGACACCTCTCGTTAGCCCGCCAGATATAGCGGCTCTGAGTCCAACTATTGATTTCAGGCGGTCCGCTACGGAACCCGCTCCGGGAATGATGGTAATCTTCGCAAGCATAGGCTATCAACAGGGTAAAATGGCAGATGCTATACCAGTATTCAAGACCTTGGTATCAGAGCTGGATCCATCTGAGCCTGAGATACTTGGTTGCACTGTAAGCCAAGAGAAGGAAACCAACAAGATTCACGTGGTTGATGTTTGGGAAACGGAAGAGTTCTTTGATGGGCCACATGCTAAAGGCGAACCGATCAAAAAGTTCTCTGCTGGAATCAAGGATCTTACCAATGGCGAGTTTACCTTGACAAAGCTACAGATTGTGCATGGTTTCCTGAGTAGATAGAGTGAACAACCTTGGTTTCTAATAGTCCAAAGATTCCTGATTAGACTTTTTCACAATCAGTGATGAGCCGTAAGTTTGAGTCTCGGAAACAAGAGTGAACAGTGTTGTGTCTTATTCGTATTTAGTAGAGTGCCCAGGTCTTGACTCTTACTAGTCCGGTGCCTAGAGGAAGGTATAAATATACTGCCTCTGGGCTTCTTGAGGCAAAGTGCGTTTGTTGACGTTGAAAGTTCAACTCATCGCGTCAAATTTTTGTTTGTATCGCGCACTTGCTGGGACAACGATCTCCATGGGTCTCCTTTTGGGCGTGGAAATAACAGAGCAGAATGCACCTCAGAGTTCTCGGTCGCTAAATCGAGATCGCGTAAGCTTTCCACCAAAGATGTCTGTCTATGACAGGAACTAGTAACATCAGAATAGATGAACATACATCTCTAGCCACAGTTCAAGATAAGCTACTAAGAGCCTGATGTTCAACAGTAGATCCGAGTTTTCATTTGCAGTTACTATAGGTTTTGGACATGGCATGCTTGTCTACTGGAATCGCGGGAGATGTTCAGGGCCGGGATCGGGAACCGGCGCTGTAGATCTAGTAGGTGATTAACAAATTTAGATCGATAACTGTGTACGAGACAGCATGGCTCTTAAAGATTAGACGAAAAGGAAGAGGCTCTGAAGTATGAAGCATCAAGTAAAGGTCGAAATCTGAGCGCTTGCAGAGATAATGCAGGAAGACGAAGCGCTACCGCGATATCGGGTACGCGCATGATGCATCATACAAAAGCGCGACTCGCTAAATCTGTAAACGCGTGTTTCAAAAAACCAAATGCTTCAATTCTTTTCGCTTTTCTTGGATGTTCCGTTTTGAACAGTCCAAGACTTGGTCCAGCCAAAACGCCAGTCGGATGCCTTGGAAAGAAGAGTAGAGCCAAGTCATGTTCGTCATAATCCTGTGTCCATCAGTGTAACCTGCATGTTCTTTGAGCACTGCCACTCTCCCATCTCACCTCATCCTCAAGTACGGTTCCATTTCTGGCGTTAAAAACAGGTCCCTGGGAAGCAAACGAGACATGGGACTATTAGACTAATGACCCCACCGCCTCCTCCATCCTGACTTTTCAATCCTTTCTTCATTGTAGCAGTAATAGTTTTGAAGATTGATAATGTATTTGACAATAGGCAAGTTCTGCAGCCTCAAGATCTTGACCTTTTGGCTAACTTTATAGGGGTATTGTTCTTGCTACAGTTCATTTCCGGAGCAGCCGCTGCTCCAAATGACCTTGTTCATCTACTAAAACGCGCATCTCAATCTTCTTACGCTCCTTCAGTCGTAGCCTGCCCTGCCAGTGTTCCAACAGTATCCTCCGCCAATGCCCTTTCACCAAATGAGACAGCATGGCTGGCCAGTCGCCGGCCAAAATCCATCTCTGCCCTCCGCGATTTTCTCTCACGAGCAAACCTCAGCGGCTTCGATACCAACGCATATCTTGATAATCACTTGAGCAACCCTTCCAACTTACCTAACTTGGGAATTGCATTCTCAGGGGGTGGATGGCGGGCGTTGACGAACGGTGCAGGAGCGCTGGCAGCGTTTGATATTCGTACGTCGAATTCTACCGCAAAGGGCCATCTTGGTGGATTATTGCAGAGCGCGACCTACGTTGCAGGGCTATCTGGAGGAAGTTGGTTGTTGGCCAGCAACTACTATAATGGGTTCCAGCCTATAGAGAGTTACTTAACTGGCAAGAATGGGCTTGGAAGTTTATGGCAATTCGATACTACGATATTGACAGGTTAGTGAAGGAATTGGTGGGAAGGAGCTATTGCTGACTTTGGCAGGACCAAGAGGTTTGATACATGTGGCTTCCTATTTTGACGACCTCACCAGTAGTGTTGGAGCCAAGGAATCGGCGGGTTTTGATATCACACTCACCGACTATTGGGGTCGAGCGCTTTCTTATCAACTCTTTGACTCCAGTGATGGCAGACCAGACTTTCACTTCTCATCCTTGGCTCAAAGTTTACCAATCACCAGTGGAGATGCACCTTTACCCCTTATTGTCATTGATCAGAGAGCTCCTGGAGAACTATTGATTCCAGTCAATACAACTAACTTTGAAGTTTCACCCTGGGAGTTTGGTAGCTACGATGCTAGCACAAATGGTTATGTTCCACTTGAATACGTCGGATCCGACTTTAATGGAGGATCGGCCAAGACATGTGTCAAAGGATTTGACAACTTGGGTTTCGTGGTGGGAACATCGTCTTCATTGTTCAACCAATTTTACCTCAATCTTAACGATACGGACATCAACAAGACCCTCAAAAGCCTGCTGAACGACGTACTTGCTGGAGTTGGTGCTGGCAATGAGGATATATCCGATTGGCCAAATCCATTCTATGGCTATGGAAACGGCACTGCTCAGAATTCAGCATTCAAGAATTTGACCCTCGTTGACGGCGGTGAAGACCTCCAAAACATTCCCTTTCACCCACTACTAAGAGCATCTCGAGACGTGGATGTCATCTTCGCCGTCGACAGCTCAGCTGATACTTCCAATTGGCCCAATGGTACAGCAATGGTGAGTACATTAACCGTATAATTTCTAACACGCGCTAACTGTACACAGGTTGCTACATATCAGCGCTTTGCTTCAGGTCTCCGTCAAGGCGCTTCTGGATTCCCATCAATTCCAGACCAGAATACATTCATCAACCTAGGCCTCAACTCCAGGCCCTCGTTCTTTGGCTGTGATGCTGGAAACAACACCGCTGGAACGCCTTTGGTAGTTTACATGCCCATGTCACCAATATCCTACTTTGCCAATATATCAACCTTTGATCTGAGCATTCCAGACTCACAGCGAAACTCCATCATCGCTAATGGGTATGGCTCTGCCACGCGCGCAAATGGCACACTGGACCCGGAGTGGCCGGCATGTGCTGGCTGTGCGGTGCTTTCACGCAGTTTCAATCGCACGGGGACAACAGTGCCTAAGATTTGTGAAGGCTGTTTTAGCAGGTATTGCTGGAATGGAACGATCGATTCTAGAACACCTAAACCTTACTTGCCGTCTTTAGTCGCGAAGACGAGTGGTGGGTCACGAGGTTTAGAGTGTTCAGGTGGCTTGGTTGTTATGCTAGCCAGTATCGTCTCAGCTTTCACCTTGATTTAGTTGGTTTGTTCTGCATTCACTGCGTTGCTGCATTGGGAAACCGGGTTTGCATATCATAGCGTTGCTTTTGCCTCAGTATGGAAGGAGCGGCATCGTTTTTTAAGGAAGGCTTGATTTTATTATATAGTTCTTTTGATCGATGGAGAAACATGCAATTCAATTCTTAGCTGTTAACGACGGGAACAATTTTTTGTGGACGTCTCTGAGATGCTTCATGTGCGTTATATATTCACTTTGTGCGGAATATTCTCCATCAGTAAAAGAAGGTCGAAGCCCATCAAATAAGTGCTCTCGTAGAACATACTTCTGAAGTCTCCAGCCTAACCGGATTAAGCCTGCCAAAACCTCGAAACAGGGGATTAGTAGCTAGCTAATTCCGCTTAGCTCTGGAGCTTCACTGTTCGAACCCGTCTGGGTTCAGATCGGAAAAAAAGCCGTAATAGGCTTTTTATAGGCGCGCTCCTACTTTCTTAGGAAAGTGGCAGCGCGTTGAATTTTTGGTCCTGTTTCCTGTGAATTTTGGACTTGTTTTGGTGTGTGTTGTGACTTCTTTCTTTGGAGTGTTGGAGAATGCCAAGATCGATAAGGCTGAGGTTCAGCCTGATGCCTCACACTGCTATTTCATTACAAGCGAAAGATTTGGTGGACATCAAGGAATGCCGACCGCAGTACCTCAATTCGAGCGTGAGTTTCAATTATAAGCTTGAGACTATCGTTCCTTCGTTAGGATGTATGGCTGAGCCTGTATCGTCGACCTGCATGAAAGTAGCTTAGGAGACAAAGATCAAGCTAAAGTCACGAAGAAGATGCAATCACACCCAATATCGAAATTTTAATATTATCATCACTAGCTAAATATGTTACAAACCACCTCCATATCTATCTCCGTTTCCTATGAACACTCATCATGCAAAATGCCACAAGCACAATCCACCAATGCAAGCCGTCATATCCATGGTAGAAGATAATAACAAAAGGCCAGCAGCGGTCATCCAGACTCGACTGTATGAAGAACTCCAAGAAAATGAGTTGGGAGAAGAAAAATTGAACATAAAGAAAAGGACAGAGCAGAGTAAATCAACAGAAAAAAAACATAGCACATCGTCCAATCCAACCTTCATCAGCTCGTTTGCCGTCCTAATATCCTCGTTACCCAACATCCTCAGCTTTCCAGTCGTTACTTCGTCATCCTGTTTTCTTCCCGAGTTGCATCGTTTCTCCTACACATAACTTGCCGTTGGTATTTCCGCATATCGTGCCCGTTCAAATCATTACCTCATCCCCGTTCCCTTATGTTCACATTTGCCAGTGAGCCCATTGACAAGAAAACCATTCATCCAGACTCCCAATCAAAATATATCTTTAAATCCCAATTCCCAATCCAACATGATCCATCCGTCTCTTCTTCGGACTGCCCTCATTGCCCGCCCTCCGCTCAATCTCAGCACCAGGAATTCCCGACGCCATTCGCCTCTTCTCAGGCGATACAGGATATCCACCCGTGCTGAGCAATGGTGCGGTAGCTTTCGTCACTTTGCCAGTGAGTTTTGTCTGTGTGCTTTTCTTAGCTTTTTTGGGCGTTGAACGGAGCATGCTGGTTGCTGCTTGGCTGGCGGAGCTTTCGGGGATGAGTTCTTCGTATTGTGACTGTGAGGCGTGTGATTGCGAGGCACCGGCGTGTGTTTCAGTGTGCTGGTCAAGTTCGTCTTCAACACTGGTGGCTGTGATTGTCGAGTCAGAACTTGCGCGGCGCCGGCGCGAGGATGTTGAGATGGGGAAGTGTGGTGCTGATGCGGGGACTTCTGGTTCAAGAATGGCGGAGAGGTGGAGTGGGGTGCGTAGTGTACCGGGTTGGGTGCGGCGGTTCGGTGTTGATGGTAGCGAGGATAGTGAGTGGGTATTGCGGACATGGCGCCGGCCTTGGTTTTTGGGAGTTGATGGTGCGGTTGCGGTTTCCTGTGAGAGAACTTTGTCGGCGAGTAGTAGGGCGTCAAAGGCAAGGTTGTCTCGGCGTTCGACTTGGCGCGGGGCAGGCGTAGATACGGGTGCGCGACGCGGCGTGCCGTAGTACGAGTGGCGGGACGGCGTGTTCATTGCAGAGGTTGGTGAGCGGTCAAACACATTTTCCAGCATGCCATTTAGATGTTCACGGTTTTGGCGGATACGATGGCGCAGGCCGACATTTTGCTCCTCAAGGGAGACAATTCGGAGATCGCGCTGTTCGACGGTGCGTCGTTCCTGGGAGAGCAAGGTGCGCAAGTCTTCGTTTTCCGAGGTCAGGATGTTGGTTTGGCGGGTCAAGTCATGGATGGTGGCTAAGCTTGAGGCTTCGATAGACTGGCGGGGCGCAACAGCAGCAGCTTGGCGACGGTCTTCGGCGGCTTGCAGGACTTCGAGTTCGCGTTGAAGCATGGCGAGTTCGACGTGCATTTCGTTCTTGGCCTTGTTGGAGTCGATTACTAGCATGTTGTACTGCAGCTTGTAGTGCGCAGAGGCGGTTCGGGCTTCGCGCAAGGATATTGACAGGTCGGACAGCATGGAGCGGAGGTCATCAACGGAGGCGTTTGCGATCTGATCATGGCTGGGAATCTCATTTGCGGTTGGGAGATTGGAAGTGGAAACATCTCGCGCAGTCGTCGGAGGTGGAGAATTGAGTAAGCCCAAAGGCGACGGAGTACGCGCAATTGATTGATTGTGATGTTGTTGTGTTGATGGAGGGGGTGTTATTGATGAAGTTGGCGCTGAAGCTGGGGAAGCGAATTTGAGTCGGTTGACTTGGGATGACTGTGGAGTTGTGCCTCTTGAACGTGGGACTTGGATATGACTTGGATCTATCTCAATCTCTACATTTTGAGAGTCTGGGAGGGTATCCTGGGAAAGCTGGGAACTAGCAAACGGATCCGGCTGAGTAGATTGAGAAGAAGAGGCCATGATTGCGGCCAATGCAAGTAGCCGGTAGACTCGATTGGAAGTAGTGACTCTGTTGAGTGTTTTGTTTATATGCGCAAAGCAGGCAGATGTGGAATATATAGGCGAGCTTGAGATAGAAGGGAGAAGATTGCGCAAGGGCTAGAATAAGTAGGTATTGAGAGGCCGGGCGGAGAAATAGGCCAGAGTACAAATGAGAATAGCAGAGTGGGTTGTATAGACAGGCTTGACAGACAGGGTGGAGTCGGGTAGTACGAGTAATAAGCAAAATAGTAGAAAAGAGAGTTCGCGATGCGGATGTACTCTCAAGCGCGGATCAGCATGGCGCGTTTCGGAAGTATCTCGATGTTTCAACGCGTGCTGTAGCCACGACTGAATCAGGCCTTGAGTAGACTGAAAGAATGCAAGGTGGCGGGGAGAGACTTTAGCCAGTGTAACAGGGCGTTTATGGTCAGGGCAGGTGAAGAAGTTGACGATAATGCAGGTAGAGAGTGGGACTCTTGGAAATGGAGGATGAGAGAATGATGGAGGCGGGGAAGAGTCAAGGCTAAAAGAGTTGCAGCTGTTTTGACACACAAGAGAATAATCAAAGCTTCAGATGGTGGAGTCTTTTTCTGAGCAAAGCCTTGCAAGGCTAAAGTCAGGGAATCACGGTGGTTGGACAAGCCTGTCCTGTAGCCAATAGCGGCTGCTACTCCTTGCAACCATGGTAACCGCGCCTAGTCGAATCGGTCGCTAAATATCTACTGACTGTCATCCGTACTGCGTTAAATCTGTATGTACCATTTATTTTTATTGACATATCGTATATACTATTGTGCTTCAAGTCTCGGCACAATAACCTAGCGCGATAAGATATC
The DNA here is from genome assembly GCA_010405405.1 of Microthyrium microscopicum. NCBI lineage: Eukaryota > Fungi > Ascomycota > Dothideomycetes > Microthyriales > Microthyriaceae > Microthyrium > Microthyrium microscopicum. Next base: position 642,416 of record MU004244.1, on the reverse strand, counting down.
TCCTTGCAAGGGAGAAGAAGTACCTGTCAGTACCCATCACGGTTGCCAGCTTGACTTGCCGGGAAAGAAACCACGCGGCGCGTTACCCACGTTAATATTTGCCGCGAGTTCGCGACGTGGAAGCCACGCTAGATTCAACATGGAAAGAACAAGAGGCGCGACCTCTCCCGGCAAAATCAGCAAGCTCTGCGACTTCCTCCCCTCCACCCTGATGTCTACCGTACCATGACACTCGATACTGAAAGGCTCCTAAAGTTCTCAATTAATGTTGTAATAATTCAGTAACCATTTCTTCTGTTTTTGGCCCAATAATCGTGACAATTGTCGGGGTTTGCTACGCCCTACTTCTCGGGTAGAAAAATGAGCAAGCTCCTCACACATCGCGTAAGTGTTGACCGATTGCCTCAACTGCAGTACCTTGCTGAAAAAACATCGTGACAAAAACATTATTCAATCATAAACTTCTAGTCTTGAGACTCGTGTTACCATTTCAGGTCGTGGTTGATGAAAGTATATTCTCGCAAGCTCTCTACCGTAGCGCGCGAGGGGGGGTAGAGGAAATTTACCAGTGATCATCCTATGAAGCTTCTAGACAAGAAAATGTATATTCTGCAGAGAGGTACAATCGATGCTACTTTCTAAGAGAAGATACCTATTTTAGAAAACCTATATTTTCTATTTACAAAAGCATTTTCTAAAAAAACTATGTTTTAGCTATTTTTTAGCTATATTATAGCTATAAAGAGGGGCAAAAAAAATTACTATTAAATTCAATAAAGGATTAAGAGAGCAAGACAACTAGCAATAAATACTTTTTTTAAATAAATTATAATTTAAATTATAAATTAGGCTAGATTAATACGCTATAGCTTAGTTAAGCAAGGCAGAATTATGACTATATTTTACTAGGGGTTTTATAATAATAGAGTATAAATTACTAAGCTTATATATATAGCCCCTAATCTATTTAGCTCCTATACTTTATCCTTTCATTCTTACTAACATCCTATCGTGCCTTCTTTATCTTTAGTCGTAATTACTTTTATTCACAGAACATAAGGTTTACTCAAGACATCATCTTCTAGAGAAGAATAGACTTCTAAAAAGACTTCAAAAGATCATGTAGTTTCATTAAAATATCAAGTCCTTTACTCCCCCCTCCACGCTACGGTATGTTTACCTATCCAGACCTAAAATCGTGTTCTTTCAATGATGGGTATAGCGCGAACTGAGGCGACACTCCAGAGCCAGCATACGATAGTATCTAGTATCAGGTGTGTCTAACCCTTCGAGCAGTAGCTTAGGGATCTCGATGATAGCGCTTGCCATTGATGACTCTAAACCATCCAAGGTGTCCAACGTCTGGCCCACCACAGTTTGGGTATTTGATATAAATTGACTCTCGTTGCTTCCGATTATCTGTGACATCCTGCAGCAACATCACCTCGCAGTGCGCAGTATGATGATAGTCGCGGATGTATCCATCCAGAGGTGTTGATGCAGCGACTGCTCGGTGCATTTTTCGCCACATATATGTGCAGTGAGTTTGGTGATATTCCCAAGTCACCCATGCAACGTTTATATCCCCTGTTTGGACGACCTCAGGGGAAATTGTAATATTGTTATTCTCCTCCAGGAACCACACCCAGTCCTTCTTGCTTAGAAATTCCTTTTCTAGCTCGCCGTCATAGCAAGCTGGAGGGACCCAACTGAACGCCATTGTGTCAAAATGACACCCTTTGCGTTGAGCCTCAGAGGATGTATCGCCACACGGCGCTTCATATGGTACCTTCATGAACTTGGTCTGTTCAAGCAGGTCAAAGTACACTATGACAATGGCTAACGCGAAAGCCACTCCAAAAAGTAGGATGCCCAGCACACTGCGTCGTCTATGTTTCGTTGACAATTTCAAAACTAGCTCTTTCGTCGGTGGTGTTAGGATATGTGCAGGCATTTTGGAGCAATTACTGTAGCCAGTGCTCAGCTTGAAAGTTGGAATATAGAGAGATTGGTATGAAGAGCTGTTGTACAATGCTACGTACTTGTAATTGATCAAATCTCCCCGAAGTAGGTCGTCACAGCAAAGGGATGATTTCAGAATCAGGATCTCCCTTACATCCTATGAATCAGGTCCTATTCTCTTTTCTCGGCTTGTGTCTGAAAACGTTTCCTTCTATTTTCATGATCAGGCGGCGAAGTATTCCCAATACCTTCAACCATGTTCAAGTGATGCCTTGGATATTTTACGACCGCACTAGTTGCTCCTTGGAACTCCGCGATCCTTTTTAATGATCGACCCAGTGTATATGAATGAGTAAGGCATCAGGATTCGCAAATCGACAACTAGGGTACAGCTAGATTTCAAAACTAGTCACGGCGATCCTGCAAATTATACTGTGCCGCAACTAATCCTCCGAGCTGGTACATCGCTTTTCAGCCCTGGTAGATGATTGACCATTGGGATTCTGCAATATTGATTTCCAGAACATGGGATCTGGAAGCAGGATTTTAATGGTACGCCATGCTCAACACTCCCACTCGAACGTTGGGCATGCCGCATGAACCGGCCATGGACAGTCGGGTCCACAAGCATGTTGCACTCTACACAAACAAGTTCGATTCTCAACACCAGCTTCAATTCCACAACCTACTCAAGTACTTGACTTACGCATTCACCAGGTCGGACATTCTTGAAATCTCTATGAGCATTGCCCCTTTGTCTTGACCTTATGCAAAGATGGTTTCATCACTGGTTCGGATAGGTCTCCAAGCACTGTCAGTTTTCCTGGCTGTCAGTTTATGTATAACAACGATTAAGTCAATCTATTTCTTCAACGACTTTTGTATAGATGGTGAGACATAACCGTGAAAGTAATCAGAACTATACTAAGTTTATGCTAGTACGAGTTGTTCGCAAAGTCTTTCAGCCAAATGACAATTTCTCCATATTTTCCGGCAACAAGTCTTCTGAGGCTTGGAGCAGTATGCGCCCAGGTAAAGAACACTAAATGCCATCGTGATATAACTGACGATCCCTCTTTACAGCTGGGGGCGGTTTCCTTGAGATCAACAAACGGCACCAACGACAGCTTCGCCTTGCGCCTGGAATACAGCAACCTTATGGCGCCGACCACTACGGTGTCTCTGTTTTTCACCAATTGCACTGTTTGGAGATGATCAGAAACAATTATTATAATCTTCTCACGGGAGAACTGCAATCTACAACGAGGGACCAATTGTTACAGCTAGACTACAACTCCTCAGAAGCGTATCTTCACAAACATATTGACCATTGTTTTGATTACGTTAGACAGTCATTGATGTGCGCAGGAGATGTTACCATTGAGCCGGCGCAGGACGCATTCAAAGGCGTGCACCGAGCGATAAATGGTTGGAATGTAGAACACCGCAAATGTCGAGACTGGAGTCAGATTCTTGAATGGGCCAAGAAGCATAAAGCTTCAATTCGCAGATAAAGCTAGTTTCTCGAGCGGGCAAAATTCACAGAGAGTTTATTGTGCTATATATGAATGAGATTTGTGAATCCGCGGCTCTAATGTTTCTCCTCATCAAGCTTGTAGCCCTCTGTTCCTTCGTCTGATCGTATGATATGAAGTGAAGATATATCAACTCCCTCTACTGCTCGAACATTCAGGGGCTGAAGCTGCATATTCTTGTGGTATACCTTCAGAGCCTTTTCCTTTCTCTCTGGGGCAAGTTTATCAAACATGCTTCTCGGCGGTCCATAGATGTTGCTAAAGACTTGGACGCCACATGTTTTGCAATGTACTGCTCCACTGTATTTACGACCTGTAAGATACTCAAAGCCATTCTCTCTTCCATATATTATGACTTGCTCTTTCTTAGGGTACACACCAATATAGGCATTCTGTCAACGTTAAGTATCTTTATACAATCAAATATGCTGTTGAGGAATCCGACATACCCTGACGCAAGCACTGCAATTATCTTCCTTGATCTCCTGGTCTTGGAGAGTGACAAGCAACTCTGCTCGAATCCGCTGGCAGTGACAGACGAAATTATGTTGTGTTAGAGCATGCGATGCGCCAACTGCTATCTGTTTTGCTTCATTCTTGTCGACAACGCTGGCCGTCATAATGGTTTTCCTTTTGAGAGTAAGACTTTGAAAACTCATCAGAGGAGTGAAGTACTTGAGCTGAAACGGATTGACGTATGGACTTCGTATGGTCCGGATGTTAACAAGAAAACATCGCGCTAGATCTCCGATTTGATGCTCTGCAGTCACTTGCGTGCCACAAGAACCACAGAACTGGTTCACTGTTAGCATGACTATCTGTACAGGGTCTCAGAATACATTGTCTGGCTACCTTTTCCTTTAATGATCTGGACTCATATTCGACCAAGTGCCCGTCATCCCGAACCACCCGAAAGGCTTTTTCCTCGGGGATCACCCACAGAGAATCCTTCTTCGAACAAACGCTGCATGAACAGGAGATGGCACTCTCGATTCTGGGCAGGGAGATTTCAAATCGATAGCCACCGCAATGACAATTGCCGAGGTAAGTGAGAGTTTGCGCAGAAGCCATGATTTGACGTTTATCGGAGACTGACAAGCTCGAATACACGGTCACAGGTAGATATGGGTGAAAGGCTTCTCATCATCTCTCAGTGACAGAGAAGCGAATCCATCGATAAAGTGCGTGCCCAGAGGCAACCCGATATGGCGGACAGGGTTATACACAATCAATTGATCTGCTCGATCAGCGACACCCTGGTTACAGTTCCGTTCTCTTGTTATTGGATTCTGCTACTAGACTCTGCTTGGTACCCAAGATAGTTATATTTTGCTTTCTAGTCCAATGAATTTGTTAATCAATGCCATAACTGGTTACCGTATCCAGGGAAATATGTAGTAGCCTTAGGTCGACAAGCATAACTGGATACACCTTAGTTATTCTCCGTTAATCCTTGAATGGATCTTGCATTCTGCCTGCCAGTGGACCTGGAAAAGCAGGTGAAGTGGTTGGGATATTTACATATCCACCTGAAGGATTAGAAGGATTCAAACAATGTAACTATAGCAAGGGGAAGTTAGTCAATATATTGAGGATTCGAGAGAAATGACCAGATCAAACCCTACGCCTCCGAAGGAGAGGCTAAACGAACATCTTGTTCTTTGCAGCTGAGCTGATGAGTCCAATCCGCTAGAATGTAAAATTAGCGTTGTCATTATGCGCTGAGAATGTATTCGCATAGAAGCAAATGATCATCGCACTTTCCATTAAGTTGTAACGCAATTTTACTCAAAACGAAGAATCCGCATCATATCCCAAGAGTTTACTTGAACAAAGTATGGTCATACGAGCGATAAGATTAAAGAAAGTTGTAACATTGGACTTGAGACTGGTAGGATTGACATTTCCAACTCAAAGCGATATGTAATAGAAATGAAAGGCCAAAGGCGCCAATATCAAAAGAATTGACCGTACTTAGTAGTCATCGCTACTGCGTTTGCTGACGTCTGCCCAAGTTACAACACCCTCTTTCTGAGCCTCGTTGCGCTTGGAAACATCAGCCCAAGTAACAACACCTTCCTTTTGAGCTCCATCTCGTTTGCTAACGTCTGCCCAAGTAACAACGCCCTCTTTCTGCGCCCCATCGCGCTTGGAGACATCTGCCCATGTGACAACACCTTCGGCCTGAGCCTCAGACCGTTTAGAAACATCTGCCCAGGTGACAACACCTTCCTGCTGAGAACCGGTTGCTACCTAAAAAGATGATTTAGCAGACCTCTTGATTGTTTTGCACTCTTACCTTAGGAGCTGCGAGCGGCAGTGCCGAAACAGAGAGAATAAGAGCGGTGAAAGTGGCGAAAGTCTTCATGTTGATCAAGAACTGGGTGTTTAGTTGGACTATTGGTAATGAGATTTTGAATGGCTTTAGTTTTGTGTATGGCCAACTGATTCATTGAGCCATATGCTGATATATATACCAACAAATCTTACAAACAATAGTATCTAGATTGGGCCTAATTCTCCAAGTTCGCCGCACTGGTTGTGCAGGAGCAGTAGGACTCGTGTTGAGTATGCATCCCGAACTAGAATAGGCAGCTCTAAACATGTAATGTGCATCCGCTAAGCAATATCCTCTGGCCTAAGCTCCATCTCGCCGAGACTCACATAGCTGTGCCGCATGCTCTAATGCGTATGAGACTACCTGCCCGGGTAGGTATTTAGGATTGCCAACCTGGTAGCCAGCACATCCAGGACTAGGTATATGTGTTTTTATGTAGTTGATACTCTCTAGTGATATGACTCGAGAAAGGATGCTCTAGTCTCACGAAAAGACATTTTTATCACACTAGGAGGCGAGTACATTCAGTTCACCTTTGCTTGGAGTAATAAAAATAAGGTTTAATTGAATACGATATAGGTTGCTTTAGGAAACTGGCGACATAGCTCCAAGCTTCTTCCAATCAAGTCAATTTCATACAATGAGAATCAAGCTCAAGCACACACAAGGAGGTTGAAGAAGAAATTGACCTGAGGTATGCCGCTTAAAGCCTCACAAAGCTTACTAGACTACTGAAATTGACAATATAGTCTTCTAAGACCCTAACAGAGCTAGATAGACGATATACCAGCGTATTCGAGTCACTAATTAAGATACCAGTATGATTCTACGGTCCCTGGGTTGTACTGTGTACAGCGGATGCTCCCTCATATCTATCAAGGACCCAGTCGTGCAGCTTCTGGAAGTTTCGACAGGTGTGAGGGTAGTCCGAGTCTACGTAGTTCCGACCCAGTCCTGAATAAAACTTTGTCGGAATTGGCGTCAAATCCTACAAGCATGTTAGTGACATGCTAAACTCCTTTTTTTCGCAAGGACTTACCCCAGCACACATAATATACTGCCGAATTTGCTCCAAACAATGATCACGATGGAGGGCAGTATTCGTGGAAATTGTAATGTTGTAATGCGGCGCATGCAGAAGTTTCCTTATCTGGTCCTGCTCTTTCAATTAATAAGAGTTGTTGATTTCAGGGCTCTACTTACCACACAGTGAAGCGTATGAAACATATCGATGCTTTGAGAAGTCAGTGGCTAAAATGGAGGCACAACGGCTGGAATATTGAACATTACCCTGCCACGTATCCGCCTTGTTTTTCATCCCAGAACTCTCCTACGTCGTCTCCCCAAGCTGACTTCGCTTCATCCTCAGTAATCAAGAAATAACGGCCTAGGATCTTTTAGTTAATATTAGGGAACGAGGAAGAGAGATTCACCCCAAGTAAGCTCATCCCAGTTCTTGTCAACTTCAGCATTGGGTTCTCCAATATATCGCACTGGATCTGGGTTCGGTATAAATAGTGATCCATTCTCCGCAATCGCAGGACTTCCACTAAAGTAGACAATTTCATGTTCAATCGCCGGTGTAGCAGGCACTACAGCGTCAGGAGGAAAGCCTCGATCGGCAGATCTAAGAACATACTAAAGTCTGTTGTCCAGCCTTTCCGTTCTTTACAGCTATCCGAAGCTTCGGAGCTGCTAGAAACTAGAAGGGCAATCGTTGTGCAGGCGAATGTTAAAACAAGTAGCCATGGAAGCACTCGTTCAGCAACCTGCCGCCAGTTTTTGCGATCGTTTCCACCCAGCCTGTGAACAGAATTGTCTGTATAAGTACGCGGCTCTTCGTGCAGAGGTAGTCTATGGTATTCGCCATGGAACAATCGCTTTGGTAAGGCAGATGACAATTTCTCCATAATATCTTTCCGTCAGAAGGCAAATGTGCAACGAAGTAATGAAAAGTCGAGATAAAACCTTAATGACCCCAGAAGCCAGCTCGACAGAATGGCTATTCTTGACGGTTCTATCTTCTTGATTGAGTGGCCCAACATTTGCGGCACAGCCAGCCTTATTGCCATTGAAGTGACGTTAGCTGTAATGGCAGGGCAGAAGCAGGTAAGGCAGGGCAATCCTAGAAGCCTCTGTGTCTAAGCCGGTTGACGCATGCAATGATTTGATATGTGAGCACTCAAACATGGGGTGATAACCGGGGTTATATAGATCCTCTTCATCCTGCTCCTGAGGTCCCTGGTAATTCTGATAGTCTGTCGACTTCATTTGCTTTGTGCGGCGTTGCATAACTCGTAGATCTGTTGCTACCCATAATATGGATCCTCATCCTGCAAGGTGATCCGTCAAAATTTCCTGCGGCGCAGTGAATCCGCCAGTTCTATTTCCATAGCAGTCTGTTGTGCTCGAGTCTTCTCCTTTAATGCCTCTGCGCCGTGACACTGGACGGGAGCTCGCAGATTTGTTTCTTAGTCACTCAAGTTTGAACACTCTATATCCTTACCAATTATTGACAATGGCCACTGCCAGTGATTACCGAACGTCCACCGATTCAACAATCACACTCGATAAAGCGACTTATCTCGACTCCAGCACGGCGCCTTTGATTACCTCCACTGACGCAGAGGGTTGGCACAAGAACCGCACTGCCAGAGCTTCTCATCGGCTCTACAGATTTGTACTCTGTGGCCTGGCCGTCTTTGCCTTCGCCTTGATATGCTGGACGGCCTTTCAAACCTGGAAGTTGCAGAAGCATGTTCACCTCTTCCCCACGGGAATCGAGCTCGGCACTTGTGGCAGCAACAAAACTATCGAAGAAGCCCGAGCACATGGCTGCGTTTTTGACCCCATGAGCTACATTTGGGTTAGGCCAGAGTGCTATCATGAAGATCTTTTGGACGACTTCATGAAGCGAAATGACTGGGCATGGTACTCTGATCCCAAACTGCAGAACAAAATTCCCATGGAGCAACTCTTTCGGGGCGATCACCCACAAGCATTTGCACCACGAAGTTACCACCAGATTCATTGCACATATATGTGGCGAAAGATGCATGGAGTACTGCTCGATCATCTACCAATCGACAGCGACTTATCACATTGGAAACATACTATGCACTGCGAGAAAGTTCTTCTGAACCACATTTTACACGAAGATGCAAACTGTACGGCCAACATGATATGTCCAACTCTAGTGAGGGCGACATGGACTACTTGTGGCTATTACTGAAAGTTAATGCAAGACATGAGATGGAGATGGCCGTCCTTCGTCAGGGTGACAGAATTTATTATCCTGATTTCCTGGAATCTTAGATTGTCAGACAATTAAATCTGTCATTATGAATTTACCATGATCTAGACCTGACTACTTCTCGCCAAGGCCGGGCCATGTACCTATAACAAACCAATTGCCATGCTTCTGACATGTCTGATTTCAACATGATTAATTCATGGAAAGAATATGAGGCACGACTTCTTCACCTGCAATACTGTATTGGACCGTGCGTAATTCTGATGTACATGGACCAAGCGTTCAATGGCATCACTAGCCAAACCAAAGTAACCTCCTTAAGCTTTGCCAAACACAGCTACAACATCAAGATTGCCATCTCTCTCCCAACCCAAATACACTCCCAACCCACAACAACAAACACCATCTCTCCTGGTTATGCCAATTGTACTATCGCCAATATTCCAACATGGCTGATTCGGCCAACATTCCCACTGCGCGTCCAACAGGAATTCCGCGTCTTTCCCGTCTCCCGATACCAAAGGCGGCTGCTCCCAAACCCGCCCCTAAACCTGCAACAACACAACAAATCCCTTTGCGACCAAAGCCATCGATTGATGCCATAAAGACACGTCAACCTGCATCGAATTCGCGTCGGATTTCAACCACACCCTCACAACCTGCAACTTTCAAGCGTCCCGCCAAACCCCCCGTTCCTCGATTTCCCCGTCCCACCTCACAGACCAGTCAGACGAGCCAGACTAAATCTTCTACATCCCGTACTCGAAATGTTGCTAGAAACAGCATAATATCTACATCATCTACCATCAAAACAGAAGGAGACGATACTCTTGGCGATCTTGATAGCTTCAGATCCGCTTCTCGAGCCTCCTCTCGCGCTGGCTTCCGATCCGATGATACACCAATCGAGGCACCTCATGAATCGCCGGAGGCTCCGGAGATTGGTGTAAATACTCGTCTCTCTTTGGCCGAGCGAGCAGTGGAATCAATATCAAAACTCCCACCCACTCCGGCTAAGCGCCGACGTTCAAGCTTCTTCAACCCAGATAGTCCAATGGCCCCACGGCCATCGTCTGCAGTTGGTGTTAGAAGCTGGGGGGATCAAGATGACATGCCACCAGTTCCGAAAACTCCAGCACTAACTCGTCTTCAAAACGTGGCGGGAACTTCGCGATCACGACAGTCGGTTGGACCGGGGAATGCGGCGGGAAAGCGAAGCGTGAGTACTGCTCAGGCTAGACCGTCTCTGGCAGGTACTAAGCCGACTTCAACTACAAAACCTGCGGCCAAACGACCATTGGGTGGAAGCAAAACTGTTGCGGCTCGACCTACTAAACCACGCCCTGCTCTTGCTGGAGTCTTTAATGGACCGAACGATGCCCCTACACCAAAAGACGGAAAACCGAAACCTCCTGCTAACGCTGCGAAATCCTCATCGGCACTGAGAGATCAGATTCGAGCTGCCAAGGCCGCGAAAAAGTCCCTCAGTGAGCGTCCGGAAGGATCTGACGTCGCGATAGTGCCAGACTCAACTGGATTCGAGGCTGATCTGAACGACGATCCATTCAACCTTCAGCCCAAAGGAGGCAAATTGGTCATGCGACGTCGGGTGGACACTGCTCGCTCCGAAGGCCGCCTCAACATTGCGGGTATGAGTCTGAAAGAAATTCCAGAAGAAGTCCTCAAAATGTACGATTATGAATACAACAAGGACCAGAGCGGGATTGCTTGGGGAGAGGTCATGAACCTTACCAAATTCATCGCTGCTGACAATGAGCTTGAGTCTATTCCTGGCGAAGTCTTCCCTGATATCGATATGAATAATCTAGCTGATGATGACGATTCTCTGGGTCCTCAATTTGGTGGTCTTGAGCATTTGGATTTGCATGGGAATCTTCTCTTTGACGTTCCTCCAGGGTTGAGACGTCTGACACAGCTCACGTCTTTGAATCTGGTAAGTCTCCCGAGAAACGTTTTCTGGAGTTCAAGCTAATAGAACTAGTCACGAAATCAATTGATGAATGATTCATTCGAGACAATCGCACAAATCTCTTCTCTCAAAGAGCTACGGATCACCGACAACGCATTGACTGGTGAGTTCTGTTCTTGTAGATCATCTTGACTTTGACTAACACTCTGCAGGTGAACTGAGCTCTTCAATTTCAAATCTAACACAACTCGAAGTGCTAGAAGTGCAAGGAAACAAGCTCATCTCTCTTCCAGCCGAGATTGGAGAATTGATTCATCTCCGCATTCTAAACATCTCCAATAACCAGATTGACTCTCTACCTATGGAGTCACTCGCCAAAACATCACTCGTATCTCTCAATGCAATGAAGAACCATCTATCCGGAACCTTATTCACCGACGCAAACACTTCAATGCCTCGTCTCCAATCTTTGGACGTTTCTGTCAATTCACTCATCGCACTATCATATGGACCATTGACTCTACCCTCTCTGAAAGAGCTCAACATCAACTATAATCGAATCACATCTCTACCTCCTATGTCAGATTGGACATCACTCATGACTCTCTACGCAGAGGACAACAAGATATCTACCATCCCTGAAGGCTTCACTTCTCTGTCAGGTCTACGTACCGTCGATTTCACTGGCAACGACTTCTCACGCCTCGATTCGCTCATTGGAACTATGGAAGGTCTACGGGTTTTCAAGATCGGTGCCAATCCAATTCGAGAGCGAAAATTCATGACGATGAGTATTGACGATCTCAAACGCGACTTGAAGGCTCGACTTGGACTGGATGAACCTGGCACTGAGCTTGACTAGTAGTCGATTGCACTTTGCCCAATTCTTTCTTGATCCATGCTTTATGGCTGCTTTGGATGGCTTCATGAGATATTGGATACGAAGCTATCTTGACTAGCGATTCTTACATACTGACTGGTGTATTCATGTTTAATAGCTAATGAAGAATACTTAGCCCTTTGTGGGGCACACTGTAAACAATACCCCTGAGTTCTTGAGTGACGTGCTACGGTAAGCTAACGTGGGGCTCTGTTGATATTGCGGGGCTCACAATTAAACACCAGAAATTTCTCGCGCCGGCTTTTGCTTCTCTCGGGATTTGATATCACTCCTGTCTGCCATTTACACTTGCCGACAATCACCGTCTCCTCTAAGCATAAAACCCACACAATCGCATATCACCGTATCCCATCAGCACAAACGCAATGCCACCCCGCCAAGTTCTCATCGCCGTAATCGGTATTCTTCTCTCCCATCCTACCATTGAAAAGCTCCATACTAATAATTCTCCAGGTACCGGCGGCGTAGGCAAAGCCTTCCTCTCCCAACTCGCCACGCTCTCCACCCGTCTCGCTGCCGCACCGACTCCAACAGCTCTTTCACTTATCTACCTATCGCGCTCCACTTCCGCACTACAATCTCCTGACTACACACCCCTCGCGCTGCCTGCTGATCTATCCAATGCACCCGCACCTCTGGCTCTTAGTGACTTGGCTGCGTGGCTAGCAGCGGCACCGGCGCCAGCAGTGTTGGTGGATAATACGGCGAGCAATGTCGTTGCAGAGAGCTATCCCACCTTCCTAAGTAAAGGCGTCAATGTGGTGACGCCGAATAAGAAGGCGTTCAGTGGGGCTGAGGATCTGTGGGAGCGCATTGTTGCGGCTGCGTCGAGTGTGGGTGGTGGGCAAGTGCTGCATGAGAGCAGTGTGGGTAGGTTTTCCTTACATCTCTTTGACAATATCCCATAACGGCAAGACACCTGGTGGCTACCATTGCTCACAGGATGTGATCAAAGACAAAAGAAATCCTGGAGCTTTTCACTTCCGCGAGATGTTCCTATTGCGGTGCTTGATGAACCCCATCGCATTCGATGGCTACCATAGAACCTGTCTCTGATCGAGTGCTATGGGCCTAACTGAATGCGATGGTTTCCAAAAGATGATCTACATTTGCACCACGAATGACCGAATGGTCTATCTCGAAGCGTTATACTGACGGATTGTAGGTGCTGGATTGCCGATTTTGAGTACACTCACAGAGCTCGTAGGCACAGGAGACAAAGTGAAGAAGATTGAGGGTGTGTTCTCAGGCACAATGAGCTATCTCTTCAACCAGTGGAATCCAGTGTCCGGAGAGGCAGGACCGAGTTTCAGTGCGTGTGTGAGCAAGGCGCGAAATTTGGGGTATACGGAGCCGGATCCGCGGGATGATCTCAATGGATTAGATGTCGCGAGGAAGTGCACGATTTTGGCACGGTTGGCCGGACTGAAGGTTAGAGATGCGGAGGCTTTCCCGACCCAGAGCTTGGTACCGAAAGAGCTTGAAGGTGCGGAGAGTGCGGAAGCGTATCTAGAGGGCATGAAGAAGTTTGATGGTGAGATGGAGACGCTGAAGAATGATGCTGCGAAGGAAGGCAAGGTACTACGGTTCGTGGGCAGTGTGGACGTTGTGGGTGGGCAGGTCAAGGTTGGATTGGAGAAGTATGTGTTTTCTGAAAGGGGGACGTTTTGCTAACGGGTATAGATTTGAGAAGAGTCATCCGATTGCAGCGCTCAAGGGGAGCGATAACATTATCAGCTTCTATACTGAACGGTATGGTGATAACCCGCTTATCATCCAGGGCGCTGGGTAAGTCGAAAGATTTCTTGTTTCGACAGTAGCTGATGAGAATAGTGCTGGTGGCGATGTCACTGCGATGGGCGTGACTGGAGACTTGCTCAAGATCATCAAAACTTTGCATTAGTTATATGGATGGACAAGAAAAGTATCCTTTGTGCTTTCATGGTATAAGTTCACTAAAATGGCTCGCACTGTATGCATGTATTCTTTTCCATGACTTGGGGGACTTTAAGCTCGTTGAGCTTCATCCTTCGATCGGACAGTGCGCTATAGACGTGAAGAGCATTAATCCTGGCGAACAATGATAGTGTCAGGACCACGAGGAAGACTGAATCAAGCCCAAACCTCGAGAACATCATCACTATACGTCAGACTTGTTTTGCGTGCTTCGAACGATACATGGAGTGATTTCTGCATTTTTTCAGCCCAGAACAAAGTACTTTGGAACTCTCGAATATTGAGCACTGTAGGTTCGAAAGACAAAGTAACAAGGACTGAGACTAACCTTCAATGTCGGGATATCGACGGGTTTCTTGATGAGGTAAAATATGTCTGAGCGATACGCACGATCGTAAAGCACATAACGAATTGGATGTGGTGAACCGGCAGCAACATCGGCGGCGTAATCGTCGAGCAGTATCGTTACCAAGGTATTGTTGAGGTTTTTCGATGTTTCGTACTTCACAGAGCTATTTGCAGCTGCAATGGCTCTTTGGTCCTCGTTGGTGTTGTCAGGACTCCTGGTTATTTTGTCGTAATCCTTATTATTGACTAGTGCGTCTATATTTGCTTCCAAAGAGTTCTCTGGTTTTTCGAACAGCTTTTTGTTCAACCTTGTGACAGGTTCTTTTGGTTCAGCCATGATAACTTTTGTGTTTGGAGAATTTGAGAAATCAAAGGGTAACGAGATGTCCCATACTAGCGTGCTGCGTCAGAGGAATATAAGAGTCCCCAAATTTCCCGGCTACTAATGTCGCGTTGATAATGTATGATGTATTCATTCATCGCTACGTCAAGATTGAAGGGAATGTTGGCAGAATGACACCAGAAAAGAATGATGCAATAACTCCGAACGTTCCGCCCACGCGCCCTGTTGATATGCCCGCGTGAAACCGGTCAGGTTTGTCATACATTGAGTTCAGTAAAGACTACTTTTTATAAGAACACATTGTGACCAGTAAAGTCTTGGGGCCTTTTTCGATATTTCTAGGCCCTTATTATAAACCAAGTCAATGGTCAAAAGAGCGTGTTATGTACCAGGCAGAAAAAGGCTGATTACACTACATCGAGAAGAGGCATTCAGTTAAACTTAGGACCTTGGCTAACCAAAATGTCAAGTGAACACGGTTTTTAAGTAATCTGCTGCAGTTACGTAACAGCACTGATCATGACATCTTCCAGTTCCTAGGAATGGAAGCGAAATTCATTTTGGTGATATTGCCGTATAGGACCTAGTAAGAATTTGCTCGTTCAAAACAAGGACCAGCTGAATACCTAAACTCAGGGGTGAAGAAGATGGAAAACATGTTGCAGTGAGAAGCGTTTGAGAAGTCAAATATTCGGCTATGACATGATTGCGGTTGTTAATAGAGCTCAGAGACAATTGAAGTAAACCAGTCAGCAGGAACCTTTTCCAAGCTTACGCACAACCAGCGAAGCTCAATCCATCTATATTCAAAGCGAAACAACCTTGTAATCTCCTTGAAACTCGCGGTCGCTGAATGTGACTCTAAGATCCAAGTGAATTCATAACTCTGACCCATTCTTCAAATACAACGCCGTAGATCCCTTCGTAGTGAAAGTATTAACATACACCCATAGCCCGTCCTTCATATTACCAGTAAGCTTGCCTGTTGACATGCCGTTGACCACTAGTTTCAAAGTTATACCAAAGTCGTCCGTGTCCAAGTATCCGCTCAACTAAGGAAATTTAGTGGTCAAAATCCTGACTACCTAGGCAAACATTGCTGCCTACCATAACGGGCCCCGACGCCCAATCGATCTCCATTGTATTCTTTCCATCGGCTGGAGCGTCGTAGCAGGTCATAGGGACCTGAGTCATGGTGTACTTGTTATCATCTCGGGTGAGGGTAACCAGCGCGGCTTTGAAATTGTTATATTGAAGAACACATAGCTGGAGCAAAGATGGAGTGCTCACCAGAAACCGGTGTGTCATCTTTGGCCATATTGAACTGTTGGGCAAAGGATATATCAACCGAGAGAGAATACTGAAGGGTTGATTTTGACTCTATCGACTACACGAAGGCGTGTTTATAAGATCGATTATTCTTGAGTAAAGGCTTATTTTTTGGTTGTACCATTCGCCGAACAGATTTTAAGCAGCAGTTCACTTGTACTTGTGTATTTACTGTCCCTAGAAGTATGTTTCTCCTCCTTAGCCTGTTCTGGTTCTCTGACCCCCTGCTAGACAAGAACAGGAGAGCTTGTGCACATGAATTTCTTTGTTGAGGGAAAAGAGCTGCTAGGTGGCGCTCATCTTAGGTGGGAGGTTACTAAGAGATAGGCGCTGTCTTTATGGAATCTGCCATGAAGCAGTATGCCAAAATTTCCAGGTACAGTGGGAAACAAGAAGGAACTTGCAGACTCAGGATTGTTTGAGTGGATGTTTTCCTGGCGATAACCACTAGTTTCGGGGCTGCCGTCCAAAAGCTAAGTACTGTGATGGCTCCGCTGATTTCGAGCAATTCTTCATTCGCCTTTGCGGTTGTTTCTCTTTGGCTTGCAATGAGATGTGTTGATAAACAGAATCTAAAAAGGTGGTGAGGGGTTTGATATTGCAACTAGCAGGTAGTGAAAAGAGAAGAATCTAGAGCTGTCTTTAGGTAAGACTAGGTAGTAAGCTGTGAGTTATCATTGGGGTTTACTACTATTGCGTTGATAATTGATACTGCACTCCTTCAGAGACTGATTTGTTCCACGGTTTCTTTTTTTTTTTGATGGTAAAAGGAGGGATGGGATCTTCGAGAAGATGATACTGGGGAGAAGATGATGCGATAACTCGGGGTTGCTCGGCTTGTGGTTGTGTAGAGTAATGCTTGAGTAAGCTCAAAGATATATCTCGTAGTAAATACTCGTGAGATCAGGCACGAAATTATAACGAAGAGCTCGATGGCGGAACATAGGAGATCCAACTGGTGCTATAAGATGAGTAGAAAGGCCCAAGAGAACTGAAGATGGTGACAGCATTCCAATATAGCTGCGTGCTGGAGATATGTAGTTGCAGTTTCTTTTCGGCACAGTCTGAAAGATCTGAAATAGGGTACATACCGTAGGTACTTAATGTAAATATGCTCACAGTTCAAATGTAGCATCTAGACCAACATTTGAACAGGCAGCAAAGCTAAAAAGTAAAGCAGGAATTTAGTAACCAGCATTTTCATACTATTGTGCCATCAAGTCTACGACAAAGTGATGTATGCTAGCACGGCTGGATACAAAGTACTGGAGGCGCAGCGCATGCAGTATGCAGAATCTTACGCCTTCATGCAGCCTTTGACTAAATCGGCCATCTCTGGACACCCATGTCAGCCTGATCACGGCACTTTTGTAGTATAAAACAGTCTGCTTTGATGTGCGACCAGACCGCAGATTTCAAAGGAACGTCTCTCGAGCAACTTGGTGAACTACCGACACATGACAATCTGAAACATACCGACCTACCTAGGCCGTTATAATGCCAAAGAAATCCAGGGATCCGAAGAATCCGGAGGAGCAAAAGCGATCTCTAAACAACGTGAGACAGCCTGTTATGCCACACCTAAACCTTGATCCAAATCGCAACAGAGCAAGGCTAATCATTCTCCAGGGACAAGAACCTCAAGCAGGAAGACCAAAAGCCGAGAAGAACGATGAATTCGTCTGGAATTTGCCAGGTTTTGACAAGTTTGGATATTATGCAGCAGCCCAATATCTGCGCCGCCAAGAAAAAAATCAAGGCTTCCGGTCAACTCTAAAGCACTCACAAAAGGAGATGAATGGTGGTCTCACAGCAGGAGAGGTAGAACGGGAGATGCTCGATTACCTTGCTTTACTCTTTGCAAGGGTCAAACTGACTGACAGACCAGCCAAACATGTCACTGCTACGGCATTGAGGCTATCTGGCTCTAAACAAGAGCTATGGATTGCAAAAAATGATGGGCCGGAAGAGGAGGACGACATGTTTAGGGAAAGGCTTGAAGCTTGGTTCAATCAGAAAGACCTACCGGCTTCGCATGATTCACCTGCTTCACAATGGAATAATGATCCTGCTTCCATGTTATCTGACATGAGGTACTTCTGGCGTGACCGCCAAAATAGCTATGCCAGCAGTATCAGGTTGTTATGGAAAGATATTTGCAAGGGGCCAACTCTCGACACTGAGCCAGAAAACTTGGTAAACGAGGACCCGCCGACAAAGACCCACAGAGGCGCTCAAAAGTTAGACGACCCTGAAAAGATTGAAAAGGACCTTGCCGGTATACAGAAGTCCTACGAGTTGCTATCCCGGATTTTCCAAGATGAATTGGTGGACCCTGACAAATTCAATCTTGATTGGAACGACATTGAGTCCCTTTGTACCGACAGGACTAGCTTTTCTCAAAGCGAACTCAAAAAGGCCCATGATAATGTCTTACGCCCCAATATTGAGCGAGATTCCTATGCCACACCTAGGCTGTTGCAAGATTTGGACAACTGTAAGAATCAGCTTGCGCTCGTTCGGACGTTTTGTAAACTCCTCTCAGCCGTGAGGTAAGTACCGCAAGAGTGGAAACACATCTGGATTGTCGTTGATAAACTACCATGACGTTGAACATCTTATGTTGCTGTAAAATCTATGGTTCGCACAACATGCTCTCCTTAAGTTCTTACAGTTTACGAGAAATGCCTCTTCCCGGCTTCCATGTCTTTTCATTGTCACACCAAGAAGCTTGGGTGTCTTTGAAGCACATCTTGTCTCCTATCTGTTGGTATCCTTTCTATATGATGACACTTTACCATTCACGGGCTGTTGTGTATTGCGATTAATATACCGCGTTTGACCAATCGAGTGAAATACCATTCTACCGACATTGATACTGACTCCTTTCAGATTACTAGGAACTGTACCTAAAGCTATTGAAAGCTTTTTAAACTTCCGAGAAAAGCTCAAGGTCTCGCAAGGCAGAGGAATCAAGCTTAACTTTGCGGAGCCAATACCACCCCCGGACTTGACACTAGAGGACAACATGGCCATTGCGAATAAGCTGGAAGGTTGGGCTAAAGCTTCGAAGAACGGGCAATTTCGAAAGGAGGCAACAGAAACTGCCAAAAGTCTGGTCAATAAGCCAGATATCCATCGCTATTTCCATTGCGAACTTCAGATCCTGGACAAATTTCTGGTAGGACTCCCGTAAATACATACTACATGAGGTACCTACGTACCTCCCAACCGCTTCTTGGTCAATTGATAAGAAGGTCCATGACATCGAAGCACTTGATGTCTCCCATCGCGTTCGATGGCCACTGCATTATCTTATTGAACTTAGCAAGAATCCCGGTCTTTTCCCACCTTTCCACTTTTCACCTTAGTTGAGATACCACACAGGGCTTCATAGCTTTCGTAGCACTCGATGGCTACCTTGATGTGCAATTTCTTCTACAGGTGCGCTCTGGTTATACACAGGAAAGACTTTGGTTTTTCGTGCAGCGCAGTTGCCTTTGATAGCATGGCCTAAAACAGCCCCATGGTCTTGAACTAACGAGCTATAGGATGATGCCGACGTTTACGATTACATTGGCTGTAGCAAGCTCTCCTGCTTCACCTGCTGGGGCATCTTGATTGGAACGCGTTTTAGAACAAGAGATACGCACGCCAACCTGTGGTCAGCATGCGCCTTTCCTTTCAGCTTCGGAAAAACAGGAACTGAAAATCACTACCAGCTTCTGCTTGCCTTGAAGAAAAACCAGGACCATGTCATTGAAAGGGTACTCCGGCGCTCGATTGACCGTGATTACAGCTTTTCTGGAGCTTTGAGTTATGCTGAGACACATCCGGATGGCGAATTGATGAATAGACGAAACATTCGCGTTTCTTACAGGAAAATAGAAAAATACTTTGAGCACACAATACACAGCGGTGGCGTGATTCGGATACCAGTTGAAGGCGGCTTACCAGCGAGAGAGGTTGTCGACATCTGCATGAATCACGATGATGAGCCAATACCGCTGCTTTGGTTGACTAGAGACATTCATCTCACTGGAATCAAGCTTCCTGTTACCAACTACATACAATACTCGAAGGTCTTGGTTTCAGAGAAAACAGACTTCGAGGAAAGAACAATAACCATCTGTGCAGAACGTCGCCAAGCGTTCACACTGGACAACAAATGGTACTGCGACTTGATTAAGGACTTTCACAATCATGAGTATGATCTTAAAGAACCGTCGACCGATTTCAGAGGGGATTTATATATATTTCAGACTGTCTCCAAAGGCCTTTACTATGACCTTGTCTCCATTGAGAAAGAGGATGTGCAGGAGATTGTTCAGAAGTGTCGTGACGAATTACAACAAGCATGGAAGCGTGAACGTTCTTCTGACTGGTGGGACTACCTTGATTAAGACCTGTGTCGTTTGCGATACTTCTGCGACCATTTGGCTCAATATCGAACTTTTTGGCTCTAGTCACATTTGACTCCACGGTAACCGTTGGCCGGTCGCGATTTGTGATTTTGATGCGAGTCGAAGAATATTGGGAGTTTGAAGCAATGGAGACTTAATGAGAGACAATAAATTTTGACGCTTTGCTCCCAGTTCACTCACACAGAGAGAGAGATGTACTGACTTTGCCATTATCATGGCTCCCATCGCATTCCGTGGGAACCGCAATGTACTATGAGGTGTGTGAAAAGCATCCAATCCTCGCAAGTTTTGTTATCGCTCTTGAACGTGAGAACAAGAAGAATTGGGAAAGAAGTGGACGGATCGACGATAACTCTTGCGAATGTGACAACTGTCTTACCTACCGAAAAAAAATCTCCCAAGGACTCGGAAATCAATGACTAGAAAAGGAAATCCTCCACTTTTGAAACATTTCCATGCTTCGTCCTGTTTCTCGCAGCTCTCACCATTTCTGGAGTTGAGACGTAGTTAGGCAAGTCAGGAACGCGGGCACGCGGCAAAGAACCAAATAACTGGGAATGAATATGATTTGCGAACGCACTAGTTTAGCGAATATTTGGCGAAAAGCAAGGGTTCATTATCCTGGAGCAAGGCTGGAGTCCGAAATTCTTCGGGGTGAGATTTTGAACATGGGGTACTGACTAGAGCAAGGTTGATGGGATTATTTCATGGTATTCTTTCTAGGACTATTGAGGATGCTTGGAGTATTATCAAAAAGTATGCTGGGGGAATTTTTATGCAGGGCAAGACATGGGTGATAATTGTATATCATGTATACAGCTCTCGCCAGTTTGTCTTTATGTATACTAATGTGGTGATTCTCCTCTCTACGCTTCTAGAAATATCACTAGGTTTGTACCGTGGCTAGCTGACCGGGTGTTGGGTGAGTCGCACAAAGATTGGTTGAATGGTTCCTGTTGGTTTTTGAAAGGCAACTCGAAGGAACTCTCCGCATTCAGGCCGCAGGTACAATACGGGCGAAGAAAAGGCAATACTTTTAACTGGGATTGTCAAGCCAAGGCGGACTCAATTGGCAAGCGTCAAGTGTGTAGCGCCCAGGAACCCTTAAACAATGATACAATCTAGCATTGACTACCGGCTCGCTGGTTTCTTGGTGGTATTTGCACCACAATGACTTTTTCCCACCGCCTGTTGTCTAGGATTCAATTGGTAGAGGGCAATTGTAACCTTGTTCAAGAAACTTTAGTTCAGCTGAGCTAGGGTGATGAAGAGGTTGATATGCATGTTATGCTGCTATGTAGGGTATCCTTTGATTAAGGTTGTTCTAAGTCGAATGACGATAGCGGAAGTTGAAAAGTTCGCATAAAGGCGTCAAGGTTGAAGATGGCTGTTCAGTAGCAGTACCTGGAAGGCTCGCAGCATTGCATAATTGTGGCCCCGAACCCATGCTGAATAGGTCAAGAAATTATGCTGCACTCATTTTTATTGAGCCTTTGAGGATGAAAGAGGTTGGAAGTGTTGCGATACTATGTGAAGGTACCAAGTAGCAATATGCCACTGCGGAATAGACTCCGCCTGGACCCTGAATTACATCAATGTATGCTCCAATACCCGTGGTACAGTGACATATTTGGAATGTCAATAATGGAAGACTCAAGAAACTGGAGATGCTGTTGGTGTTGACCCCCACGGATTAGCAAGACTTTTACAGGGCGAGGCTCAAGCAAGCGGGCCTCTTTTATTCCTTGTTGCGGTCTGCCGGGTCTGGAGGAAACTGGAGAAGCTTGCGCCAGACTTAGAGCAGTGCTTGGTGATAACTTGATACCCTGGTGTCGTGATCATGGACTGCGGCGTGGTGACCGAATGGTGTACTCGGCTGGCTTTTCGCTTGTTCGCATAACGAAGATTCCGGTCTTGTAAGTCTTTAGTTTTGCAATTGTCTTGTCTACTTCGTACTAGGTCATGGCTACCATCGCGGCCCATATGGCCCCAAAGATTGATTGGGTTATGGTGGTGATGATGCTGGATGGGGAGGGAGGGATTGGAAATGATCGACAGTAAGGTGTGCGGCAACCTTGGGCAACTTCCAACTCCTAGTCTGGCACAAAGAAGGGAAGAAGGGAAGACAGGCGACGAGTCGAGAGAAAGGAAGGATTCAAATGCTGTGCGAGGCCCGCATCTTCCTAAATAGGACGCCATCTGCTGCTTTTGATCTCCTACAACTTTCTTCCCGTTGGTTTCCACTCTTGAGTCTTGTGCTCTGACCTTTCTCATTTCCATCAATCCATCTTTCCATCAATTTCAACCAATCCATCCATCTCCAAGCTTATTCATCTCACGGCTATCTTCCAGAACGATATAAAGTCAAAAGGAGCTCTAGACTTGACTTGTTATTTGAAATCTCGCCTTCTCAACCCACATCTCTTGTCTCTTCGTCTTGCAAAATTCCCCACCTTCGCCGCTGGCTATCGCACCCTCAAATTCTGGATCGCTGCATCAATTTACCATCAATTTCTCGTTAGCTGTCCAGCTCTTCTAACGCCAATCCATCTTAAATTAAGAGCATCGAACTTTACCAATTTACTGGACCTCGCCTACCCCTGCTCCAATCCCAGCTCAGCCGGATAGCTTCCATCATACACTACATTAGCCCACTTCCTCCCGCCGCATCTTCTTTTTAGCCAGGGCCCAGCATTAAGAGTAGTCTGCATTCTGCTCACGACCTTTTCTATTTATTCATCGTCTCTACCATCCTCTTCAGCTCCATCGCCAAATATTCCCAGACGAAACCATGACATCCAACAACAACCACCATCCCTCCGCACCGCCCCAACAATTCCACCCACCAAACGGCTCATCATCTACACTCAACAACAACATCCTCAACGGCATAACCGACTCACCATCCCTTCTCGCACCCACATCCGACGGCTCGCCTTTCGAGCTCCTCGCCTGGTATCCCGCCTACCAAAGCTGCCAGCGCTACTTTATCAACCACGCACAACACGGCGGCATGGTCCAAGCCGTCGCCGCCTTCACCAACATCCGCCTACCCTTCCAATGGGCTCCCTCGCCAATCACTCAACTACCCACCGCATCGAGTTCAGGACATAGCACGCCTTCCAGCTCAGCGTTTTTCCCTTCACATCACCATCCACACATGTACGCCAATAACCACC
The DNA here is from genome assembly GCA_010405405.1 of Microthyrium microscopicum. Lineage (NCBI taxonomy): Eukaryota > Fungi > Ascomycota > Dothideomycetes > Microthyriales > Microthyriaceae > Microthyrium > Microthyrium microscopicum. The sequence continues at coordinate 618,918 of MU004244.1, read as the reverse complement.
ACTCAAGTCGATCACCCACCACACCAGCGCCTGCGCCCTCATTACCGTTCCTCTCACTCATTCCATATATTCGACGGCTCGTGGTGACGGGGTTCGACGATGATGGGATTATGCACGGCTTCTTCGGCAATGACTGGAAGAAGGGCGTTGGGCCATTGCATGAGATTGAGCGACGGAATTACATGTTTGCGGCGAAGAGCGTTGGCTGGGCGAAAGTTAAATACCAATACGACGGCGGTTCGTCTGGAGCGTTGGATGAGAGCGTGCCGTTCATGAAGCCTTTACAACGCGTGCAGCTTGCCGAAATCGAAGAGAGTGAGCGAAGCTGGAGTAAGTGGCTGGCCATGGAAGATTGGATGGTTGGACCGAGGGCGCCACCGGAGGATGGAGAGAGGTCGTTTACAAATACGGGAGTGCAGGGTGGGTGTGGGAGTTTGCGGCATGATGGGCATCATGATGATATGGTGCAGGATTCGTAATGATAAGAGTCCGTTTGGGCCTTGGAGGATATGTATTTATATTGTGGCGCTGGTGCGGAGGTATTTGTACAAGAGCTGGGAACAGGGAAAATGGATCTCTCCTGGTTTAATGGTCTCGGGGGGTCTACTTTGGAAACAACATCGGGCCTCGATGTTTTGTGGCGGATCTGGGTTTTGATCTGTCAGTAATATTCATCTGGCACAAACAAGCGGCAACACATGGCTTGAATTTAGCGATTGGTGTAATTATGGGGGTTTGAGGGACATTATGGGATAGACAGATATCACGCTATCTGCGGATTTCAAGCTCTACTGATTATTAATGAATTGATTTGCTGTCTCTTTACCAATACTGGATAGACTTTGTGGTATAAAAGTGCAATAACAACCTTCTTCTGCAGTTTACCAATAAAATGAGAATCGACCTCCCAGGGTATTCGACTAAATTCCAGTACTCTTGCAAGAAAGAGAGCACAAAACCGCCAGCAACATTGATAAAATCAAAACATAGTACAAGCAAAGAAGCCAAACTAGAAACCAAAGTAATCACCCCGATCACCCGAGCCTCTGACATGCCGATTCACCCAATGCTGATGATAAGTGCTGTAGTCCCGCTGTCCCGTCATACCAACCTGTCTCGCCACATTCACGTAACCATCCTCATTAACTTGTGCCGAGTCCAAGCCTTGCAACACAGATCCAATATTCTGAGCCGGCCCCGCTGCTTCCTCCCAGAGACTTCGACACAACGGACACGTCACCTTGGCTCTCGCACTTCGCTTGGTAGCTGCCCATCCATCGAAACACTCGGCATGGAAATTGTTGCCGCAAGCAGCTTTGCAGAACACGGGCTTGTCCTTCCCCTTTGCTTTGGCATCCATAGGCGTGAAGCAGATTGGACAGTCCTCACCGTCAATTGGTTTGCGTTTAGGATCCTCGCCTTCTTCAGCTTTCTCGACATCTTCGTGGTTCACAATCGGTGGTGCATTGTTGAAGATTTCGCGCAGTTCGGATGCGATGAATGCCAGCTGGTATTGTAATTCTCGAGGCGCTTTGAGGACATTGATGAGCGCATATATGATGTGCTTGCACTGCGGGTTCTTTAGACCGTAGGGACAGTCGCAAGTAGGTTGTTCATCGATTTGAATCGTGTACACGTTCCCAGTAGTGCCGGCGATCTTGATGTCTTCATGCGGATGGTCGTCGTTTGAGTGCCGGGTTCTAGATAGGACGAACATTTTTTGGGTTAGTGCTCGTTCTTTGAGTTGAAGGTAGGCTGAAGTTTCCTTTTGGCGGAATCTTGGGTTGATCAGTATGCGTTACTTATCTGAGTGGGTATTGCTTACCGGCGTAGTCTCTTTTCGTTGTCGCCTTCTTCGCCATCTGTTGCGGCCTTGCGCTTTTTTGAACTTTTGGATTGAGCCTTAGGCTGAGCATCTTCGTGATCTTTCGCTGGTGCCTTGCGTTTCTTTGAGCGAGAAGACTGAGGTTTTTCCTGGACCGCCATTGTATATGCTTGTGAGTATGGGTATGAAGAATAGGGTTGTTGTAATGGATATTGTGTAAGAGCTTGAGTCTGCTGGATTTTGGTAGCCTGTTTAGGTGGAGGCGAGTCTCCGGTGAGATCTATGACCTCCACGTTGGCCATGGCTCCCTGACCAAGAAAGATTTAATTCTTGGACCAGGTTAAGGAGCAACGAAGAACTGGGAGTTCATGCAAAAGATGAAGTTGTTTATGACGCGCTTGCCACCTGAGGTCAAACAGCTTACCCCTGACACGCTAAGTCGCGAGATAAGCGCGATATCACATGTACCCCTTTTTTCGTTTTGGTGTTCCTTCCTCAACGGGATGCTCTCCTCAACTTCATCTCTTCTTTAGGTCAACAGACTGGAAAAATGAATGGCACAGTCCTACCAACAACAATGGCTGCCATCAGCTGCAATGTCAAGCGCTTGCTTTCCGCGAAGGCCTTCAGTTCATAATCATTCATTGAATATGATGGGCATCGGAGCACTCGGTAAAAGCCGTGGTTTATAACAAGCTGACATATATCAACGTGAATGGGAGCGCGATACTTACTTTGCGGATATGATGCCGGGTTTTGTATCTAGCATGTTTCACATCCTGATTTTCGGGCCTCTCCATTCAGCGGACTAATGAATACAGACTATTTGCAAAGTCGCGGATACTCTCACACTCTCAGTCGCAGAGCCTCATACCTCTACTGCGACCGCGATGGTCAACACGGCAATGAATTGGAGCACCTAAACGTTATGATTATCAATGTTTTTGGAGTATCGCCTTTGCATAATCATCTATGTATAACTGGAACACAGCATTTCTCCCGTTATTTCGTTTACATGCCTATCTTATGGCGAATCACCTTCCTCCGGAACCTCTTCCCAGTCATCTTCTTCACGCTTTCCAGGTTGCGGAATAGGCTCAGCTCGACGCGCAGCAGCAATTTCTGTTGGCGAGATGCCCTGCCAATCAGTGCCATCAAAGCCTTCGCGTTCCGCGCGAGCAGCTTCCTTCCTTGTAACGCGGTGATATCCAGGCATACCAAGGCCACCAAGTTCTTCGAATTGTGACGCTGATGCAGTCTGACTGGTAGCATGTGCTCCATCTACTCTGTTCATTTCCCGCAAAGCTTCGTTTGCCATGGCCTGCGGGTCAACAGGTTTCGAAGCGGATGCAGCTTCTACCGCGGCGGCAGCGATTTCTTCCGCTGACAAGCTCTCCCAACTATAGGCTTGCGAACTGGATGTAGCTTGATCCTCGGCTGCTTCTTTTTCGTCACGAAGTTGCTGTGCTGCCAAGAGACTATGTCCTCGTTCTTGTAATCGACGTTGGTCGCGCTCTTCTTTGGCTTTTAGTAGTTGTTTGTATGCACATGGTTTACCCCGGCCGGAACGATCTTTGTCTGACATATTCACAGGCTCTCTGGAAATGATCGAGGGAAGTGAAAATTCACGAAAAATGAACTCTTGCAAGAAATAGATCCGAGATCTTGTAGCTTTGAAGGAGGCTATTACCTTTAAGTGTTATTACAAACAATTAGAATTCAACGCTTAATTGAGTCCAGATGGTTCTTTCCCAAACTTCTATCTCAAAAACCGCCTCAACACATGAGGTCGTGTTGTATTCCAGACAACACGCTTCCTGCCTGTCATCTTCACCATGACGATCAATTTATCAGTTTGTGCCCGAGCACGCAGAGCGTGACAGTGCTTACCTAATGAATATTTACCCAGTCGGGGAAATTGGCCAATTGTGATATTCGAGCGTCCCCATTACCGATTCAGGCTGAGATTAATACCATCTACCTAAGCCGACATGCGATGACGACAATTATGATCTTGGCCTGATATTTTTGTTCAGCACAACATCTAAGCTAAAAGCCTTAACAATACTGGTGAGCCGCTAGATGACAAATACTGGGCACTTTACGATCCGACGTACCAGCATGTAGTTGCTGCAAGCTCAGAGATGCTTAACGGGATAAATTCGATCATCACATGTACGATAGCGTACCACAGCACCACGATCATAACCAAAGATGCTGCCGCCAAGTCACTTGGCCAGAGCATAAAGAGAGGCAAGCTTGAAATCTGCAGATCTTTCAGAATAATCACACCTCTCAAAATATTTCAGGCTATATCAGATACTATGGCAGAAGATTCATCGTTTACGATATCTGCTTCCCCAGCAAATATTCTACAAAGGCTGATCACACCTTCCGGACTTATACGACTACAAGCTGTCTTTGATTACGAGACAACGATAGAAGAATTCATGCCAAAGGAAGAGCTCAATCTTCGCTGGACAATAACGTGGCCTGATCACCCCAACAATCATATTGATCTGCTCCTGCGGTTGTACTGCTTGCTCATGAAGCTTTATGGGTTGAGAAAAATCTCCGCACGGAAGTAAGTCCTTGTCGTTTTAAATACCTAGGTTGTCATTTGATCACAAGCTAATTGACAAAAACAGGAAAGACATTCCGGAGCCATACCGGAAATCCGAAGAAGCAACGGAAGAGATTATGGTCATTATTGCGACTGAGAATGTAGTCTCGTGCTCCCATTCTGTACTTGAAGCAATTAGACACACTCCTATGCTAGGCAAGCCGCGATCCAAGTTAACACAATCATCCATCACTAACCAGTCATTGGGATCATGTGGCACAATTCAGGAAGAGGAAGATGATCGTGAAAATATTGTTACTGACCAATTCACAATGATGAAGAAGGATGTAGAGAAAAACAAGGAGTTTCAGATCCTTGATAAGTGGTAAATTTCTTTCTACAGTTCATTTCAGGTATTGAACGAGCTGACCATAACCACTAGGCCTGGAGCTCGATTGCAAGTACAAGACGAAAGTGTCGCAAACAATGGCTCAATAGACCTTGGAGCAGGAACCATCATATTTGCAATAGAAGACTTTACTTCACTATTCTGGGTAATTTTCCAACCTGATGGACAAGGAACGCATGAAAGTCGCTGGTCATGTCTGCTAAGCCCAAGCTTGAAGGTAAAATATCGTTCGAAATGCTTTCTGCGATTTGGAGAAGGTTGGTCTCGAGCTCAACCTAGTCCTTCTTTCAAGGCCTGCTACTATGCCCCGAGTCCCTGTGTCTGGCCCAAGGTAACTGTGCGGTTTCTTGGACTTACTCCGGATATGAGGCCATGTGTGACCCAGCTCGCTCAGCACAGGTCTGTACTCAACATCAAGATTAATAGCTCATACTACCGAGCGTATATGCTCAAACGTAACAAGGGTTATCGCCACAACAGTGAGTGCTTTTCTACTGGTGTTTATCGCACGCTTACTTGACTGACCACTGAAACAGGCCATGTCCGTAATGATGACTTCGTCAAGAGGCTGAGTGATGCATTAATCGGCAACAGTACGCTCGAGGATCAACAAGAAGGCAGAAGAATACTTGTTGCCGCTGGTATGAACCCGCCTAGATGGCGTAGCAACAATGATTAACCTAGTGATACTGGTCCACTAGAGGCACAAAGCATCATTGCTTAGTGTTGCAGTCACTTTATGAAGGAAACTGTACGCCAACCGTTCAAATGATAGACAAATAACTCGCGTGCGCTACCACGAACGATTTTAAACAAAAGGCGCTATGGTTTCCATTGCATTCGATAAACTGTGCCGGTACAAACGTCTCATCGATATGGTCAATAAAGCACTCGATACCAGAGCCTAACGAGTGGGAGCCATCGAAGTCGATGGGGCGCGCCATTTATTTTGTATACCGGTTAATGCCCTCATGAATAAAAAGATCTTAAATCCAGAGCCAAGAGATGCCAATGTTTTTGAGAAGTGATTGTTGGAATGTCCAACCGGTAGTGCACCAAGTCATCACGATCATGTGAAAAATCAGTTATCAGTACCACTAAAGACAGTCATCGCCAAGCGATTTGGCCGCAGAGTATGTCTACCATGAAAGGGGATTTGGTTTGGTCTTGTGCATAGCATTATCGCCTGCTCACCGTAACTCTACAGTACCACCCACTATGGCAGAACTACGCTTGACCTTCGCTTTAATAGCAGACGTTCTGAAAATCATCACTAGCATCAAGAGACTGGCTAGAGTCAGGCTTGCTTTCGATAACTCAGATGGGCCGAAGAAGGTCCTACAACAATTAGGCAATGTCAACGACATTCTGACGTCTCTCCATCTGGCCCAATACACTTTCAACAAATCTGAATTTAACGAAACTTGGACGTCGTCTACAAATCTGGTGCTCGGGAGTCTTCAAAAAACATTGTCTGAATTATGTCAAAGACTGCGCCCACGGAATGGAATGAAGTGGCCTTTACGTCCAAAAGAGGAATACTTTTTGACTATGCGATTGGAAGGCTATGCGCAGATGCTAACGTGGTCTCAGGTGTCCTTTTCCCAGTAAGATAGAGTTATTCCAACTCATCTGTGTCTACTGATTTGAGATTTTAGAGGCACAAACGAAGCAGCTGAGAAGCTGAAGGCGGAAATCCGAGCTATTGATGATGTTCGGCACACTTTCTTATCGTCATCTGAAATATTTGGAACTGCAGACTGCCCAAAGATACCATCAGAAACGCAGCTGATGTCAACCAGCTCCTCTTTCTGTGATGATAAGTCCACAGGCACAGGATATGGATCGATTCATACTGTCTGTTCAAAGAAGCTTGCCTCAAAACACCACGACGATGAAGCCATCATGGTCGATTGGAAAAGAAAGACCACGGTGCCCGCGAGGAAGTTCAAAATTAAGGCAAAGTGGTATGTGCCGTGCAACTCTCGTGTAGACTTATATTCTAATTGTTCTATCAGGAATGGCACATTACGAGTCAACAAAGAAGGAGAATCAATTAATTTTGCCACAGAGCTCGGGAAGGGGAAGATCATGTTCGCAGTAGAGCCAGCTGCTCAACAATTCTGGGTAGTGTACCAACATGAAGGGAAAAAGAACCTCGAGAGTCGTTGGTGTTGCCCACTCACCAAGGACTTTTACGTTGTTTATGCTGCAAAATGGCCAAACAGGCCGTGGGATCATGATGCAAAGTCTCAAAGTAAGGCGAAAGAAAGGCCTCTTTTCAGAGCCGGGTTGGTTCATCCATCTGATTCGGATTCGGCGGAAGAAACGAGCCTGGTTCTGCAGCTTCATGGATTCACTCCAGATCTCAAGGCCAATAACTTTGGGTCTACCGTCAATAATTGTGACCTTACTATCAACGTCAACTCTGTAGAGCTCAAAAAGCTTGGTCATCAATCTGGCTGGAACGGCAATCATGGTGATGTTCGGCAGGTTGGTAAGTGCATATTATACAAGGCACTCATGAAACGAATTTACGCTAATGCAATACATAGGATTCATAAACAATTTAAGCTACTCTCTACAGGAGGAGCTAACTCGTGTAAACGCGAAGAGAGCGGCGAAATCTCTTGCAGATTCTATGAATCCGCCGAAATGGCGATCATAGACAGTTGGATGCCATTACACGTTATATAAATAGACGTTCTATGTTCTCTGGCCCGTCTACTACGATGGACACAGAATTACGTCCACTTGGTCAGCAAAAACGAAGTATGTTATGCTTTTAGATGTTCACCATCGCTAGAGAAACCTGGCTGCCGTTCAGCAAATAATAATACATTGATATGATAGATGCTATCACGGCAAATTACGTTTGACCGCTTCCAATATGGGCAGGTATTCATAAATACATATGAGGCCAGCTCCTAAGAATCCCTCAAGTATCATCACCCATGAAATCGGCAAGACAGATGGCACGCCTTCACCCACGATTTCGTGCGCATATTAGTTGGATAAGTTTCTTACTCAATTTAGTAGGTGAAATTCAACTATCCGGAGATGTTTGTAGTCTTTTCGTGCTGGCTCATCGTACGATTCATGGCACGCTAATCGTCAATGACGAAGAACATCCCCATTTGACCTCATTTTCTTGGATGACGATTAAAAACTTTTGCGTTCAAGGTTAGTGCTGTTGTTATCTTGATGCCATAGAATACTTTGGATTTCTTAGAACTTTGAAAGCAGCGACCTTGAAAGAAATACTGCTACATCCACAAAAGTTTTCTCCAAGCGGATGTCATTTAACCGAATGATAGTTCTGGTAGTCTAGCTATAGCTGTTCCCGCATAACGATCTCGGGGCCCAGCTGTGACCTATAACATCATCAAAATCATAGCTTAAAAGCAACTACGGTAAGTAGTAGGGGTGATTTCCATCATGGTATCTGAAGTACAGTGGAATATGCTACTCGCAACTTCAATTCGCCTCATGATACCTTCACTACGTTTAACTCCCTGATGACTTCTCGGCTCCTTTTCTGTATATCACATCTTCCATAAATCATAATTCTGTCTCAAACCGTCTCAATTTATTTTGATGTCTCAGTGACTGGACAAGAACTTCCTATTGTACACCCCTTGATTCATCAATTACCTAAAACTGGTACCAACAGATCTTAGCTCAACATGCCTAGGACGACAGACAACGACGGCAACTATGCGATATCCAGTGACCCCTGGAAGCCAACACAGAACGATTATGTGATAATGGGCAGTTTCATCGCCATGGGTCTCCTATCATCGTTAGAAGTCTTAGTTCTCACCTTGTCGCGATTCAGGCAAAAACGAGGACTTTACTTCTGGTCAGTGGTCGTTGCCACCCTCGGTGGAACCGTTTGGATCATGGGCCTCCTGACTTTTTATTTCCTCATTGGAAGGGCCAAACTCTGGGTTTCAACACTATTGCTCAATGTAGGTTACTTGACTTACACTCCAACAGAGTTTCTAGTCCTTTATTCCCGATTATCTCTCGTCAACCCCGGGCAACGAATCATGATATTTTTCAAGCTGTTGTGTATCGGTCACGTTATATTCGTCATGATACCTACTGCTGTATTTGCAACTGGGGCATTCACTAGCTTCAACCCACTCTGGCTTCGCATAGACGGTGTTTTTGCTAGGATTGAAGTTTCTATATACGCGGCTGTTCAAATCATCATCGCACTACTCTACATCAGTTGTGTCATGAGGATGTTGGACAAGAAAACATCTGTGGGGGCGCGGCGTACCCTCTATCATCTGATCTATGCAAATGTTTGTATAATACTGATACATGCTGGGTAAGAATCTCCTGCAAAAAAACATCTAGAGTTTTCTATTAGACTTGCCTCACATGTATCGATAAGTCAAATGCTCGATCTTTACTTTTCGGAGCAGGCCCTTCCTAGCCACTGTTGGTAGCTAACCTGTGTCACAGAAGTATCACTATGGAGTGCGTAGGGAAAGTTCCTTTGCGAGTCTGCTGGTCGGTGAGTTGTGCAATTGAGATTTAGGAATGGACCGTACTGATGCCTACTCCAGGGATTTCAGGGGGCTTTTCAATTAAAAATTGAGTTCTGGGCTCTCAGTCAGTTGACTGATATGGTAAGGTTAGTATGTGCAGTGTTTTTCCTCTTCTGGCCTTTGAAGTGGCGACAACATCAGCATTGGACGAGCAGGTGTGACATAACTTGAGCAACGGCTGACCATTCTAGGCCTCGTTCACGGGACTTTGGGGAGACAGGTACAGGCGCAATGAAAGAAGCTGAAGAATACTGAGAGTGTATGATATTTGTACATGGTCTAATAGACTTTTTTTCATTACCCAAGAGTCGTATGTTTTGTAAATTACCAAACATCGTCATCATCATCATCATCTCGTGCAGCAATTCGGTTGCGTCGGCATCGGTCACAGACCTGAATGTGGCATCGAGTACAACGTAGAATGTGATAGAACAGTCTAGAGTTACACATCTCGCATTGGAAGCCCGGCCAGTTGGCACCTGGAAGTCATTAGCGAGATTGAGATGGGATTCATCGAATCCGGTAAGAGCCATCACATAATTTGGGGATGAAAGGGGACAATAAAAGGGTCTGGAAGAAAGGGAAGCTTACCGTGTTCTGGACGTTGGCGCTCAATCTTCTCAAGTCGTCGCGGATGAGTGCATTGATGTCGTTCGATCAGCTCCTGTCTCACCACTCCCATACGTTGAGCCCGCTCTGCTGGTGCCATACGTCGTCTTCCGGCTGGCTCTCGATTGACAATCACGTTGGCTCTAGCGACCAATCGATTCTCATCCCACTGCGCACAGCGACACTTCTTCCACTCAACGCCGCAGATATAGCAGAATTGATGACCGCATTTGCAACTAATTTTCCAGTATATTAGTATAAGACAGAAACTTGCAACGCATAGCTTACCGCATGTGGTAGCAGCCAGTGTCCAGTTCAATCATCGATTTGCAAGCGTTGCAACGCTGCCAATTCATCTCCGCGGCTAGTACAAGTGTAGCTTGCAAAGCCTCATCTTCGGGGCAGTCACTAGACCTTGTTAGTCTAGAATCATGATATCCTGGCACAGTGTTGAGGAGATAGTGTCCATAACTCGAAGTACTTCCACAACAAGATATGGGAGCCGTCGAATGGGACCGGAACCACTGGAGGTTTTGGTATCTTTGTATGTCGTCAAAAAGATATGACAAGTGAGCACCTTACCCAGTATGTTCAGCTTTCTTGCACTGAATGCATGTCTGAGACAAGCATTTATCGCACGTCACAACGTCCAGACCTGAAGCCGTGGGTGGAGCAAGGAATTTTCCGCAGCCCACATTGCTGCAATATAGTCGGTTCTTGGTGGTGAACTCGATGGATGCTGACTGAAAAGCTTTCAATTCTTCGGGAGATAGAACTGGCGTGATAAGCTCAATTGGGACTTTTTGTCGGCAGCAACGTGGAGGGAAGTAGTTTTCGTCTTTGGTGGCCAGCAAGAACAGCTCCTTCAGACAGTCTCCACAATAATGGTCGCCACAAGGTGTTCGGATGATATCACCCAGAGGAAGTTGAGAGTAACAGGCTACACAATGGGACGTTGGGGCGGTAGTGGATGGGCCGGGCAGGCCAACTAATGGGTCATCTTCGTCTTCCTGGTCGATTATAGACAAAGCTGAGATACCATTCAGCTCGTCATCCAAGATGCTGGCGTGTTCAATCGCTGCTGGAATAGGGAGGTCGTTGGCGATATAATGAGCAATTCTTAGGTTGAGCAGTGAAGTAATCGTTTGTTCGACTTCTGAGTGGAAAGCAGATGATGCGATTTCGTGGTCAGGTAGGTTGTTGAGCGCATGCTTGCCCTTTGACTGCTTATTAAATACCCGAATCTCTTGCAACTGAGCTGTAAGCGCTGCAATATCGTTATCCAACGCTGTAATGACTTCCATACTGCGAAAGGAGAGTGGCGATAGCCTAAAAGGCTGAAAATGCAAGGTTGGCGAATAAGCGCTGAATTGAGGTGCAAGGGCGGGGAGGGCTCGATTATTTTGGTGGAAGAAGCAAAACTGGTGGCTGAGGCTAGTCTGAACGAGGTTAGCGGTGTTTCGAGGTGAACATTTAAATCTCAACTGCTCAACTCTTCTCAAATTCTCAGCTCCTTTCCCTCGATGCTCCTCAACTGCGTACTTGCGATAATATCCTAAAAAGTGTATCACGCGTTGAGATATCTGAAGCATGGCGTTTGGCTATTCAACCGTACCCAACGCCTCGACTAGCATGTCTCAATATTGCCATTGATCTTCTCCTTTACTTTGACTCTGTCAAGTCTCATGATAAGAGCACAGTATGTACACTACGTTGAGCACTCAACATACCAAATCCATCGTAACCAGTAGCACATGGTATGAAGGCGCAAGATAGTAGTTTCAACGTCTCTTCAAGCCCTACCAATGTTTTTCTACAGAGTTTGAAGTGATCAAGCCAGATTGTGGTAAATCGTTGCTCAAAAATGTCACCAGCGTACTGACTTCAGACTGCCTTTGGCTACACCCATGTATGATCCAGGTCGTAATATGGTTGAAACTATCTCCTTTATGATTTTCTGGGTAGAGAAGAGGTTCAGTACCCTGCGAAAAGCTCCCAGGCCTGGAGCAGGAGCGATCAAGTCAGTAGACACATCAACAACAAGATAGGCAAGAGCGAACGAAACATGAAGCGTGCAGACTGATCAGCCGTCCTTTAGGCTCCCATCCCCATCTTCATGTGTAACTTCACTTCTCTTTTTCTCTTTCGATTTTGTATCAAAGATGAATCGCCCGCCGCAAGACAATCCTTTACCTGCCAATGGTGGTGTCAATGACGAGCTCGTCGCCCTTACTTTGCAGTTGGAAGATGTCGGGGCTCAGGTGAGCTACGGCATGCGCCAAGCAAGAGAAGGAGCACCACCGTCTGACAGTTTACTGGCCTTGTTAAGCTTTCAGAATGAACTTCAACAACGTGTACAAGTCCTGGATGATAAGCAGTACGCATGTGGTCTTGCTGGGGCTGAGCATCCACGCGGCAATGTTAGCGGTGTTGCCATTGTTGTTCAGGAGCCCTTTCGAGAAGGTCGTGCTGTTCAGGAGCCTGATCGAGTAGTCAACGCTCCGGGTGAGCAGAACGGAGAAGCGAACCCGGCGCCCTTGATTTTGCCTGCCGAAGTGGAAGACGGACCTGTTCACGCTCAGCCAAAGGAGCAAGGAGACTTGGGAAAGAGAAAGACTGCTCAACAAGACATCGTAAGTTCCCCATGAAACGGTTTGCGGTTGGCTGGGAGACTCATTTAGTATGCTGGAGCAATTGCAACAGAGCTTCGTGATCTTCTGCCTCTCTTACCTTTTTACTGACCAGCTACATCCTTGATGTCCTACGCAAGCTAACGGGGAAGTTTAGGAACTCATCTTGCATCGAGTAGCCAAGCGACTGTTTACCTTCGATGTCGATGAGTCTGAAGTAATCGACTAGCCCGATCCTGTTCAGTTCTACCCGCTAATCCATATCTTTCACAGTCCGGTCTTGATCCGTCAACCAATTGCGAAAAGCGCCACAAGCAAGACGATAACAACATACCTGAATACCAACTGCCATGCATTGCGTGTATGGAGCAAAGCTCTCCTGAAGACATGCTGATAGTCCCTTGCGATCATATCTACTGCAAAAACTGCCTGAAAGAGCTATTCCTTAGCTCAGCTAAGGATGAAAGCCTGTTCCACCCGAAATGCTGCGGTCAAGATATCCCGCTGCGATTTATATCCCCTGCGATGACTCCAAATGAGCGGCAAATGTTCCACAATGCGCAAGTAGAATTCACCACGGTGAACAGAACATACTGCAGCAAGTCTAGTTGCGGAACGTTTGTCCCACCCGCGCATATTGGGGAGGATGGTTTCGCCTGCTGCGGTGATTGTCAGACCAAGACTTGTGTTCATTGCAAGAAACCTTCTCACGATGGAGTGTGTCAAGCTGATCAAGAACTTCTCGCGACACTAGCCTTGGCCAAAGAGCTTGGATGGCAACGATGTCCTTCGTGCAACACAATGGTGGAGCTGAACGTTGGTTGTTACCACATCACGTAGGTGGTTGTCTGAAAATATGTCAACTGTCTCTAACTATCGGTTTCAGTTGCAAGTGTAACTACCACTTTTGCTACAGATGCGCTGTTGAATGGAAAAAATGCGAGTGTCCGGTCTGGGAAGAGGCTCAGCTGCTTGCAAGAGCCGAAGAGGTGGTCGCAAGAGAGGCAGTTCATCCTCTACAGCCTGAAGAGCAGCAGGTCCGTGTTGTCGAAATGAGGCAAGAATTGATTGACCAGCACGAATGCAACCACCCTGGAAAATTTGAGCGGATCAATCGAGTAGACGGACCCAGGTTTGTTTGCGAAATTTGTGACTGCAGGCCTAAGAAATGGGTTCTTCGATGTCGCCGATGTCATATTCAAGTATGCTTGGAATGTCGTCTTCATCGGGTCCACGATCATGCAGATCACTAGAGGCATTAAGAATGAGTCCTTGAATGCTTTCTTTGTTGACTTCACTAAGACCTTTAGTCAAATATGGTAGTGCTACCTATATAGGCATCGAAAGCAATGACATGGTGACATATTGTCAATCTGGGTTGACGACCAGCTGAACTCTATTTGTACAATTCATGATCCTTACAGAGTATTTGATCACAATGTACCATGATAAGACGACTCTCCCTCCTATCCATGCCAAACTGGAGGGCCAGGAGCAGTATAGCTAGTTCTCACGGGATAGTACGACCATGATAAACCCGGGTCGTCCGCGTTGTACGCTCCTGGGAAAGCAACCAACGGACTGGGCTTTCCATTTCCACCACCTGTGACTTCCACTTGTCCACAAGCGAGATATATCTGGGCTCCGCCCTTGTATGAAGCTTGATGAAGAGCAATGCTTTCAACACGAACAATGTATTTCCCATTGGGCAAGGCTTTGGGTACCGTAAAATCAACTATCTTCTTGGCTGCAAAGATAAATAATTAGCTTCTTCCCGATATCGAGTCGATAGCAGAGAAACACTTACTATATGCAGGCCATGTTGCCGCCGTCGAAGTAAGTTTCGGCGCCCCAACAGCATCAATAGCACCAACTTTGAAGAACACCTTTCCAGCCGGCTCCCACGTATTGATATTTGCGCCCTCCGGGACCTTTGCCATATAGAAGGATACAGGTCCAATATGATTTACTTCAGCACTTGCAGCGAAACCGAGCTTTTCCCCAGTGGCGACTCTTGCAGTTGCAGTACCTGGTTGTCGCTGGAAACATCGCATGTCGGGACTACTGACGTTGTCGACGCCTTGATTGCTCTGATAGCTTTTTGTCTGGCGTACGGCGGTCCATTCTTTTGCTTCTGGGACACCGTTGATTACTAGTTTTGAGAATTTGTCTATGCTGGTCAGTATACTTCGATAACATGAAGTGAATATCTTACAATGGGCTTGGGCGGTTGCTGCCAGCAGCAGAAGGTTTGTGTGCCACAACATCCTGTATATAGGTGGATATATATCGTAGATCAGTTGAACTCGCACCGAAACGTTCAAGAGAAGCACGTTCACGAAAAGACTGAATATATATGCCAGGTACTGTTGCTATCGCCTGCCCTGTTAAGCGTGGAAGTAGATTGACCGCTGGGGAATCTGACG